>JAWWEU010000125.1:61568849-61593845 GCA_035583155.1 Acropternis orthonyx
TTGAGCCCCCCCCCCCCCCCCACTTTATAAATAATGAATGTCATGTTAACAATTATTTGTAGCTCCATGACAGATCAGCAATGCAATAGGGTGAGTAATGAAGGAAGGAAACAGATGAAATGAGAGATTTCATGATGATACTTAGTAACTAAACCCAGAATATCAAAGGTATCAGGTGGTAGAGCTCAAACTTTTTATTGCCCTTTTCTTTCCAGAAAACCATCCTTAGAACAGAACTGTTCATGTAATAGCATCAGATATTTTAATTCAGTTTTTCTTATGAAAATGTAGCTTTTGGTTTTCCAGTTTTCTATATTGTAACCTCTTCAGAAGAAAATTTTATGAAGACTTCTATTAGACATTTGTTGTAATGTAGATAAGGCACATCTATATGACTGTAATGTAGTCAAAGATTTACTATGCATCTCCAGGATACATTGCTTTAGCCTTTAGCAAACTATAATAACAGTTATGTATGTTTTGGTACATACATGCCAATAATTTCAGAGACCTGCACAAACAGCAGAAACAGGAAGAAGCGTTTCATTCTTCCCTCACCTCCCACCTCTGATTGCCTTGAAAAACAGGTTGGTGTTAATTCACTGTTATTTCAGGTCTATTATTGATACACAGCTCTTACAAAATACGGTTCTTACTTAACCATTTTTCAGTTCTGCCACAAGCAGTGTTGGGATCATGCTGTCGCTTTTTTTGAAGAGGTTCTGTAATTTTGTTTTGAAAAATGAGCATGCATTGGTTTATTGTTAAATTTAAATAAGAACCATTCTCCTATCAAGCATTAAGAAAATAGAATAATTTAGGAACTATGTGGCCAAACATGGCATTGATCATTGGATTGCTATAGAACTAGTTAAAAAATACTGTCAGGAAATGTATTAGGGTATTCATGGAAAAAAAATCTTCCTAATGAATTTCCAAGGCATTTTAGGAAAGGATTCTAGTTAGTGTTTTACATACGAACCCTTCAGTACTTCAAAATGCTTACCAGCAGTGAAATTGAGGCATGGATTTTTCAGGGAGACAGTTAAATCTCTATCCCAAAAAAGCCAATATTTAATGCCATATGATAACCTGATCTTAGGTTGATCTATCTGCCCCTTATCCCTCTAACATAGGGCTAGACTATACCTACACCAGGATCCAGAACAATTTATTTTTATCAGACATTAAAACTGGTGTTTCCAGTATTTTTAATAGCTGTTAACTGTGTCAGTGTTTGTTTTCCACCAACACCTACTTTCTAACAGAAATCATTTAAGATTTTAGCTTTTTACCATTCTGGTTTTTAGCACATGAAAGCACTGCCAATTGTCAGTTTTCTTAAGAGAGATTTTAAAATAGCAAATAGCTACTACCAACACAATATTTCTTTGTAAATAATGGGAAATTTACATTGTTTCCTCTACTAGTCCAGTCCATCACCTTTGACAAATATCACCTAAAATGAAGCAGCAAGAGCAGAGTCCTGCACAGGTGGAGTCAGGGATGTGTACTCTAAGAACCCAGTAAATGCAGTGATGAAGTAGCAAATACAGTTTCTGAAAAACTGAAAAACTACTATAAGGTACGTTTTCTGAAGAAAAGTGATGGTAGGAAGGAATGTCCTCATGAGAACATTGTGTTACCAGGGTGTAAGAAGCATAAAAGTCCTTTTCTTCCCAGATATGAAAGCCAAAGTGAAAAAACAACCTTCAGGAATTTCATGATCTTCTAATTAGTCAGGATCAAGAGAAGTGTTTTCCTTCTGGATTTACAATTTCCAGATGTTCCAGGTTTATAATGCCAGCCTAAATTCTGATTTGACATCAAAAGGAGAAAAAAGGATGAATAACAAGTTTCAAAGGGAAGCAAAGGAAAAAACATGTTGGTTGGAAACTTCTTCATACATTTTTAAAAGCAATTATTGCTCTTAAATGTCACACAGATTTCCCTGCAAAAGTGACTTCTCCCAAAGCACTGATACTTCATACTCACAGACTAGACCCTGAGCAAATCACTCCACTGTTTTACATCTTCATTTACCCAGCTATAAGGCTCTGGAGGATAGGAGGTCTTTCAACCTCACACCCTTTCAATTTCAGACTGAGCAATTTTTTAATTTGTTTACTCACAAATACTACAAGTATGCACAGTTTTGGTCCTTAACAAAGTTATATCTGGGCAATAAGTAGAAAAGTTTCTACATTTTCTTTGGCCCAGCATGTACACTCTGAGTCAAGGAAACCAGGAAAAGGGGGAAAGCTACTCCTTCCTCGAGGGCAACTGAGAGGAAGCCAGGGGAAAAAAGTGATACACGGCACTCTGGTGGTATCACATCCCAGAGTGATTTCTTGAAAGCAGAAGACCCTAAAAAATTCATCAATATCTAACCAAGTTGGGCGTATACTAACTTTAGATCGATAGATAGATCGATAGATAGATCGATAGATAGATAGATAGATAGATAGATAGATAGATAGATAGATAGATAGATAGATTAGATAGACAGACAAATTTTGGATCACTTAATCCAGTACTTTTTTACTTGGATAACTAGTTTGGGTCTTCACAAAAAATAACAGAATTTGAGCTCTCTGGGTACAAACATGTCTTTTTACTAAGCCTTTCCAGGATAAAGAAATAAAAGTGGTTTTTTTGTCTCACAGCTACAAGGCACTTTTAGTCAGTACTCTACCACAAATTCTCTCAAGGCTTGTGTTTTTGTAGTCACAGCAAGTTTTGGCATCTTCAGTTTTTCCCTCTGTGCTCTGACTTGCTTTTACCTCTGTCCAAATACCTCCCAAATAAAAATAAAAAACATTCCACCTAAATAACTTCAACCTGTAAGTGATTATACAAGTGCCTTTTTTCCTACTTGGAAAACTTAATCTCATAAGTTCTTTAGTCATGAGTTCAGGGCAGGGCTATATCCATGCTCAGCCAAAGCTTTTTAAGCTTTATTAGCTTTGTACTAATAGGTATTGAATTTATTTCCTGTTCTTTAGAATAGGCTATTCTTTTATTCACTTTGAGCTTCCTTTAAGTTACTGGATTTTTAAACACCTTTTCTACCCCAGCATATCAGATGATTTTTAAGGTCCCTTCTGACCCAAACCATTCTATGATTCTAGGATTCTACAACGTTTATTGTCCTGACAAAACTTGCTTATTTCAAAATTGCTTAATATTATACCAAATATATTATACAAAAATACCAAATAATATCAGAGCTATTGTTGTCATTGAGACACATTTATTGCAGTGCCAACAAACTGCTCATCTTTCTCTGTGACAGAGAGATATTCTTTCACTGCTGACAAGAGGTCCTCAGGGAAACTTAAGGAGTAAAAAAATGGCAAAGACTAGTGGCCTCCCTCCTATGAATTGCAATATATGACTTTGCTTCTTCTGCTCTATAGGATGGATTTGGGTCTCCAACCTCTGTCTGCCACCAGCAACTAAGTGCTTCATAACACTTCTTTTTTTTATTTTTTTTCCCCCCTCAGAAACAGGATTTTTTCCCCCAATTTAAAAGACAGATTCTCCCTCCAGCAAATCTCTTCTTTGAAAGTGTTACACAAATTCTTTTCATTGATTTGTATTACTTTCTAAATTTAGTCAAATGTATATACTGACACACACTTTTTCCCATGACAATTTTGTTTAGTTTAAATAATTCTTCCCTGTTGCTTTCACTCCTAGTACAGAGAATCTCTCCCAGACTTTGTTGTACAAGCAGTTCCTGCTTATTTTCGTCAAATATGTGTTGTTCCCATTCTTCTTATATTCCATATTTCAATTTCTTATTTCCAGATAAGATACTAGGAAACATTCCTTCACCCCAATAACCTGCAACAAGATTTACTTAGGGACTTGCATTGGAAAACAATTTAATGAGAAAGTTAAGCTTTGTAATTCTTTTCCTTTTGAATTTCCAATGAAAACCAGACTTAAGATCACTCAAAAAGCAAGCAGATAATAATGGCAAAACAAACAAACACACCCACATCCACCTTTGACCAATTTCTGGCAGAGAGCTGCCAATGATGGAGAAAAGTTGTGAAAAGTTAAATCCTCTGGACCTTCTGGACCTTCTGATAAAAATTTCATGGTGAAACTGACGGTTCTCTATAAGGATAAAGTAATTCTTCTCTGCTTTCCATAGGAAGGTGAGAATTTTTTTTAATTTTCTGGCCATAACCAGGTAACCTGTTGTAAATAAACCTTCCAGAATTTTCTTCCAAATTATGAAGACAAATAGGCATCTCCTACCAGACCTTTTTATGCCCAGTTTCACATCTGTCCTCCTGTTTCACAAGCAACAAGTTATCTGCTTCACAATAGCAGTTAAACAGGTACTTAGCTATCAGGAAAAGCAAATTGTTATCACATAGCCCACAGTTTGGAGGATAAAATAATATGCCTAAAATTTTTCAGTCGTGGTACAGCATTACACTCAAAGCCAATAAAATTTCACGCAAACACAAACACGTGTCTGTGTCGTGTGATCTGAGACCAGGACCACAAACTCCAGGACACTGAATCTGTTATAGAATAATATTCAGAAGTTAATTTTTCCTGTCATGTTCACATAAGCTGAATGTGCAAGTAAACCTTGCTCACCTTGAGCCCCACTCACATACAGCTAATGTTAAAAATGAACATGTTTGTTTCTATATAATCTTCCTAGATACTTGTGTCTCTCCTAGAGAGACATAATAATATAATTTTCCTAGATGCTTTTGCAGGATAGAGGTTATTTCTATCCCTGCTATTCACTTCATATAAACCTGAGTAATATGGCAGTTTTTTGGGTGAAGGCATACCCTGATATCTAAAATACTAGCTGTTTCATTCCACAGCTCTTTGTTTTCTATCAATTTTTCAATTAATTGTCCCTCTAAATTCAGCTTCTCAAAAAGAAATGATCCCAGGGAGAATTTGATACAGAAGTCTCAGCCACAGGAATGCAAGACTATGTGGCTGGCTCAAAACATCCTCATTATTTTCTGACAACTCCTTAGGAACACTTGTTTTGAAAACACAGTGAAATAGGTTGCATGTAAATAATGTAGTGGTGGCTGTAAATGCACCCTCATTCAAAGCAAAAGCAACAAAATGTCAAGACTGGCTAATTTTAGTATTTAATAGTTTTAAACTTCATAAAATGTAATAGTTTTAAACTTATCTTTTCACTTTTTCAGGTTTCAGCTCTGCCTAGATTCATCTTTCATCCTCTTATTCTGTCTCCAAACCTTTCCTCCTGCTTATCCCTGCCCTTCTATTTAAAAAACACCAACATAAAACCCATGCTAAACTCAGCATCTCAGCTCCAGCGCTACGTTCAAGCCCCAACACGGCTCCTCACTTTCTTGATTCCTACAAAGCCCCATATGGGATGATGCAGTCTGGGTCTGTACCTCTAGGCAGCCTCACTAATCCTCAAATTTGGACTTTCAAAGCAATGTTGGTAAATGAGGCCATCCAAGAGATGAAGAATTTGGAAGGATTTTGGATGAGGAAAAAAAAACCACACTCATTTATTCCAGGAGTGTTTGAATTCTTTTTTAAAGTATAGGCTTTATATATTCAAGCTTTTTCTCTGAGGGTTAGAAACATGATTCCCATTTAAAGGAAAGCTGAATCTCCTTAACCATGTGACTCTGGGGCTATGGCCTGTTAGAGAAAAATATAATGTATTACAAGACTCACTCATGAGAATTGGCAGCAGTGAGTGCAGTGCTGACATTTCAGTCATCATAACAGAATGTTTGGAATCAAATATATGAAATCCGAATAAAATGTGACAAATATTTCTGTCAGTCCCAATTGTATAAAAGTCTGTTTATATGCAGTGTACAAGCCAAATCTAAGTTGGCATAGTCCCTGTAAACCAGAACGAGGAAGAAAGCTGTAGATAAATATGAATACTTTTTTAAGAATAAAAGGTTTTCTGAGTCTCAATAAAAGTAAATCTGTTGAAGACAAGATAAACATTATTTCTCTTTTTTCCCTTATGTCATGTATCTCTAGTCACTATTTAGAAAACTGTAGAAATGGTTTTTCAAAGACAGAACCATTAACATGTAAAAATTAATAAGAAATGTGAAACTTTACTATCCTTCTTTTCATAATAGAAAGGAGTCACACCACAAATTAATAATCACAAGCAATAACCTCTAAGAAATTGAGAACCACACTCTATTTGTCTATAAGATGGGTTTTTCTCACAGTACTTAACACCATCATGCCTTATTATGGCATGCAGGAGTTTATTTTTCAGTGACTTCAGTGTGCTTTGAGCTAGGCTTTAGTTGAGAATCCCCAAAAAAATACATTACATTATGTGAAACAGATGTATCTCTTATTTGAAAAATTCCAGCCACTTATAAAACTGATTATTTGAGGGCCCAGGACCAATAATCACTGTCTGGGAAAAATATACTGAAAAAAAAATTGGTATTATCCAAATCAGTCTCTTGCATACACACAGCAGTAGTGGAACAAAGTATTTACTGGAAGATAGCTTGTGATGAACTTTCCTTCAGCAACTCTGTTCATTGCTGTGAGTCAGTTCTCATTCTGCAGACTGCTATTTAAGAGAAAACTTCATGGAGCCATCTATCTGAAAACACCTGTTCTTCTCTACCACTAATTCATTCCAGGCACTTTTAGGAATCATTTTATGTGCTATTTGAAGTGACCATCTGCATTTACACTATATATGTCATGGTAAAGTACAGTACTGCTCATTGGTGTGTACTCCTGATGCACATATACATAAATACACTCCCCAATTAGTCAACACAGTCCTTCAACTCAAAGCATCAGACATCAAAGACCTAGAAAACATTTTCAATAAATTTGTCTCCTCAATCACATCATGAGGTTCAGAAATTGCTCTTTATTAGGGAAGGGCTGGCTTTTGATGGAGGGTACTATTGAACTACACCCAGTCAGCGGGATGGACCATGCATGTGCTGAGCAGCATGCACCAAGATGAAAACTGATGTAGTGACTGCACAGAAGTGTCTTGTGGAACTAAACCTATAAAAGAAATCTGAACAATAAAATGAAAAGATGAAACCACACATGTGACCTCAGCATAAGAAGACATGCTCCTTTTTCTGGTTTACATGAAGGAACTTGTTCTCATTTGATTTGCTAAATGCTTTTGATCTCATTTGATATGATGGTAGGCATTTTAAGCTTTTCTACTCCCGTGTTAAAAAATTACTTTTTCTGTAGTATACAGGGTGGAATTATATACTGGAGATTAAAATCATTTACACACGCATTTTAACATATTAAATATATATTGCAAGTATTAGTAGAGTAAATGCAAAGAAAGAATAAATAAATGAAGTTTACCTGTAGACTTGCTTCCAAAATCATGAATACATAGAGCACTAGAGGAGTATTTCCTCCATATATTATAGGAATGTTATAGAAAAGTTAATTTTGAAATAATTGTATGTAACACTAACAGTATATAATAGACTCTGAAAACAGTGACCAGCTAATTAGAGGCTCTGTCAATGAACAATTATGGACCAACATCCAGCGTTAGTAAGACCTGTGCTAGCAATGTTGTATCTTCTTTGTTGTCCAAAGATGAAAATGTGAAAATGCAAAAGGAGTTCACAGGAGGGCCAAAATAATGAACTAAAGCGTAAGATAAATAAACCCCATTATAGGCAATTTAAAGAGCTCAACTTATAAAATAAGCGCTTGATCATGAATACATGAAATAGCTTCTTGATAGTGGGAGGCCTTTGAACCTTGCTGACAATGACATAACAAGATCCAATGACTGGAAATGGAAATTAGGCAACTTGACTTCAAAGTAAGTGAAATTTCACAAAAGATGAAATTTCAGAGAAATGACATCGATTAAATACTTCATCAACTTGACTGTACTAACACCTTGGGCCTGTAAATTGAGATTAGATACACTTCTCCAGAAGAGAATTAATTTATCTTATGGAAGAAATTCCTTGGCTTGTGATCATAGAATGAAAGGAAGAGTAAGGCTGGAGAATCTTTCTGGATTTGAACTCCTTGTATTGGATTAGTATCAGTCATGTCTTTTATTTCTGAGCCCCAGGGAGACCAGAACTTGCATGCACATCCCCCACATGCTCTGGAGTTCTGCATTAAGATAAGGATTACAAATTTCACACTATTGGATTTGCCAAAATGCCTGTGAAGAATTGAAAATAACAGTTTTACCATGATGCCTTTTTTGGTACAGAGTGGGGCAAGGGTTCTTACCTCCCTCAGGAGCAATGGAGTTTAGCTATGGAGAAGGGTAAGACACAGAAAAGTACTACCCTCTGAGCCTCCCAACTAGTTTACTTTACAAATAAATTAATTAATAAATGATTTAAGTTAATGTAGGGAAATAAATTTTGTCTCCACTGAGGATGGCAGAATCCTCAATTTTTCACAATTTATGACTTAATTATACTTTCTCCCTGTCTTTTTCACTGCAGAAAATTCAGTTCATTGTTACATGCATTAAGCATTTATTTTCCAAGAACTGAAGTTCTCAGTCTTGCCTGATAACCTGTAATATAAACAAGATCTAACAAGATGTACTAGTAGACTACTAGTCTTTGACTTGATTAATTAATTTAAATTAAATTAATTAAAAGTAATGTAAAAATCTTCAAAACTTGTAAGTTTAAAATTTGACCAGTCAGTGTAAGCAAAAGGTGATACATAATACCTACATATGTATGTATACAAACATGATTAATGTGCCTAAATAAAGCAATTTTACTAACAGAATATTCCTTTTCTTTGTGCTTTTGAAATATGATCATATTTCTGCATGTGCTGTTACTAATCCATTTCTTTTGATTTTTATATTCCTACTGCACTGAGAAACTCAGAATCCAAACTGAAAAAAAAAAACATTTTTATTACTTTTTGCCTCAGACCAAATGACTCAGTTATTTCTAGGACAGATAGTAAGGATTATTATAATATTTTGCCCATGTAAAAACACCTTTAAATATATTTTAACCACATGAAAATAATTTTTACCTTTTTATGTAGAAATCTACTATCCCAGCACAGAGATTTTAAAGAAAGCCTGTGACAGAAAAATTATGTTACAGATATTTTTTCTACTAGGAAAAAATACCTATATTTCAAAATTTTTTTACAAACACAAATCTATAGGTGTTTAGATAAACTCAGCTGCAAGTTTTCCAATTGACTACTAGAGGAGTCTTGTCCAGCTGTGACTCTGAGAAATCTCCCTTCCTTGCAGACTACGCCAGAGTCCTCCAATGCCACAAGTCCCAGCTTTACAGCAAAGAATCTAGAAAGGAGATGTGATTTATACTGAGTGGACTCCCAAAAGTAGTGGAAGTTTTGCCTGAATTTCTCAGTTCCTCATTAGCCAACTGGATAATATCAATCATGCCATCACCTCCCAAGGATGCTGTGAAGATTTACCAGTTAATGGTTATAAAGCACTCAGATATCACAGCGACCCTAACATAGGAAAGTCTGCCAAGTAAGTACTCTCTTATCAAAGCAAGTTTTTAACAATATGAAGCAAAAAGATGAGACACAAACTGAATAAGGAAGAAAGAATAAACTGTTTCTGAGCAAATACCATTCACTGAATGTACCTAGCAAGGTATCTTAATTCTCTTTAATTTTTTTTTAATCTAAATAAGAAATTAATTTGTAGACAAAAAGAATCTGAAGACGTTTCCCCACACAGAAATTATGGCATTTCTTAATTCTAAGTGTAAACTGCGCAACTTCCAGAAAGCTCTTCTAAAGCTGAATTTTTATATAATGTCTCAGAGATTAAAACACAGTTAGATGTGTTTTGCCACATGTGTTTAATGTCTTTAATGTAACATACATTCAAAGATATGTTATTATCTCTATTTTTTATGTGAAACAGAACCTATCTGATAAGCTCTGCAGTGAACATTTGTTCAGCAAGTAGTTTTATTAACCTAAGGCTTAGTTCAGGTAACCTGTTTCAGGAAATAAAGCCAACCACAAAAAGTTTAAATCGAAAGAAAAATACCTACAAAAAGCATGAGCATATGCAGAGTTCTTCAAGTTTTTTTACTCAGTGTGAGTTTTTATTGACTTTTCTATTTCTAAAATTGGTCAATTCTCATTTGAATTGGTCAAATTTTAAATACTTGGTCTTGGGTTAGACACAAGCATGGGATATGTTAATGAAAAAAACTAAAATTACAGTGTAGTCATACATCACAAAAGCAGTACTCAGAATTCACTGTATCAGCCACTGACTTATTCTTTCTGAACAGATCAGCTAAGTGCGCTTCTGGTAGAAAACAGCTGAACTGGGGATGTGGACGAAACCAAATGAGAGATACTGAATTCTCATCTAGACAGGTCAGGTCAGCTCATCAAGATTACATTTCACAAAGGAAAAGTTAAGTAATAACTTTATCAACAGTATCTTGTGTTGTGGTTCCTGACTTGTGCTTCCTGATGAGCTTTGAACTCAGCATCAGCTGAAGGTCTGTTATGCTGGGGGTGAACACTGGTTTTTGGATAGGCAGCAAGTCCTACCTAACCCTTCTTTCCAAGTGCATGTCAGGCCAGAAGCCCATGCTCCTCAGGGTGGCAGAGAGTCCTTAGCCAGCTCCACCACAGTGATCTTCTGCACTGCACAGGTTAATGCCTAATGAGAGCTGGGCATCTGTGCTGGACAGTGTTAAATCAGTGTTATATTGGTGAAATCACGTATTTATGTCTTGATATTGAGGTAGACAACGTCCAGGTGGGCTAATTTTAACTGCTTGAAAAACCTCTGCATGAAACCATTTCAGACCTTGCATAAGAATCAAAACCCCCCCAAAAAAAACCAAAATAAAACAAACAAAAACCCAAACAAACAAATAAAAAACCCAAAGGAATTTGGAGTCCAGATTGACTGTTTTACAAAAAAAAAATAAAAGATATAATATGACATGTTACTTCAATGCCTGGGGAGTATGATTGAAATATAAACCAGTGAAAAGATACAGAACAGAAAGCAACTGCTCCAGTTGCTCCTTCATGTCCTAATTAGGCAATTTCAAAACATTTTACAAAGGTATCACTGGGTATACTTGAAACTTACCATTGAACTCCTTTTCCCCAACCTCTAACTTGATTAGAGAAATACTCGTTGCAGTTTACATGGACTAATCTGAACACCCTTCTTACTGCAGATTAATTGATTTCAGCAACTTTTAATCAAACCCATATTTGATAACTGTGCTAGCTGAGTACAAACAGCTACCTAAGCAGAAAGGAGCTAAGCTGCTAATGATTTATGTGAGGTTTTTAATTAGTATATTCTATAGGGAGCTGAATTGGAATTAAATATTAATGGACACTATTTTCATTGTTCAGCAGGCCTGATAGGTTTTTATTTCTTAAACAGTGCTAAAACCTTCATCTGATTCTAGTCAGACTTCCTGGCAGCACAGTGTACAGATATCAAAGCCTGTGTCTCTGGAAAGAAACAAAACAAAATAAAACAAAATCCACAGAAATTAGTTAATCAGCTTAATATCAGTAAAAACTTGATTTTTTTACCAGTCAAAATTTCTATAATTTTTTTCAGGATATTTTTGTGCCTCACAGACCAACATTTCTCCTATATTCCAATATCACATTTCTAGTCAACTTGGAGAAAAGGAGGTTACTTCACTGCAAAGAAGACCAAAAATATTGATCAATTTGATCGAAGTGTGATGTCCTGGCCTAAAAATGGCAAAATTTATTTTGCCGAGAAAAATAACAGTGTACTGCAACCTCACCTGACCAGTAAACAAGCAAAGGCTCCCATAAGGCTTTCCTGGCATTATGATCTTTTTAACTTAGCTTTGAAGAAGAATATATTTGGATTTTAAAAGTATATTCTGAACTCATTTGTAATGGCTGAGTTGATCTATTACTGAGGAGTCTGTGACCTTGATAACACAGAGACATTTTAATATGGAGATGGTCCCCATTCAAAAACTTGCAGAGGCACATTGTACACAGAGTTTCCCAACCAGATACACCAGCCTTGTTTTTATTAGCATAACACAGAAGAGGATTTGGCCTTGTTAGTGACATTGATGAATGTATAAGAAAGAAAACCTAGAAGTCAGTAAAACACCTTGTAAATAGAGGGAAATACTTTGCTTTTCAAAGCAGTATTACAAGCAACAGAATGGTGAGAACAGTCTATAAGTGTTTGAAAAATAACCTTCCTAGAAAGGTTTAAACACAATTCTGCAATGCTACAAGCAACTTATTATTGCTTTGGGGGAGAGATGCAAAATATGCATGTTCCACATACACTAGAAATTCCATTTTGAAGATTTGTCTATAAAACTATCTATCATCCAACCATAAACTCTGAAAAATACCTAAAAGATGGGCCTATGTTGTGAGTTTTTTTCATTGACCAAAACACAAATACAATCTCTGTCCTACAGGTTGTCATCTGTAGGGCACAAACATAAAGGATGTATAAATAATAGGTCTTGCCCTGGCATTTAGTCATTCCTTTCCTCAGCTCAGAGTTTGGATAAATCCAGGTAAGACAGAAGGTTCTTCCTGCTAAGCATCCATACTCTAAAGCATTTTTATAGTGTTTTCACTGAAATAGTAAAACCAAAAAGGTTTTATTCCAAAAATCTCAAAGCTGAGTTTATTCATCATTCAAAATCATGTTGTAAAAGCTGTCTTTCTGTGTTTATTTTCCCATCATAATTCTTAAGCACTGACACACAACAATCATTATGTTGTTAGAAAACATAATGTTGTGGTGATTCTGGCATTTCATCCTGCTACTACCTGTAGTATCTAAAAATGTGAGGGCTGTCATGACTAACAAGATAATTGACTAAAAAGAAAAATAAAATATGCAAAAATTAATGTGAAGTGAAATGGAGATCTGAATATAAAGCCTTCAGTTCATCATCCAGAAACCAAAGGGAATAAACAGAAAAGGAAATGTACTGCAACACAGAAAAGTCAATGTTCTCCAAAGCAGAAAAGGCAATGTACAATTCATTCTTCTCTCTGTCTCATAGAGAGAAAAATGTTTTATGTCTCATTTATTAAGGGCACTTCTACTGGCCCTACTAAGCTCTTCAATACGGTAGGCCTGCAAGAGTGGCTTTACCTGGGCTGGGAAGCTTCATCCCTGGTACATGAGAACTTGCAGGTCGAAGGCTGCCCAGCGTGTTCATGTGCATTAAGCCTGTCCCACAGGCAGTCTGTAGGCAGTACCAAGGCAGCCATGCAGATGGAAAGCTTGCAGGAGGTGATCCACGCTGTGTTTACATCTGTCCTGGGATGCTGCTCTTTCAAAGGCACAAATACATGGCCATCGAGTGGATCCACTGCAAATGAGACACTTTCTCACAGTGAACAGCTTGGATATTAAAGCAGTCATGTACCATTTACTAAAGGCAAAGTAATACTGATGTCAATTATAATGTTAAAAGAACATTTTCTGAAGGAAAGAGGCTTTGAGGGAATTTAGAAGCTAACCATTTCAAGACACTGAAAAATTTTCTGGGGAAGTAAGATTTTTCAACTTCCCCTCATTGAAATAGGAGATTAGTGCTTAAAGATTTAAGCTTTTGTCAATGTCTGTGGCTGGGATGACAGCTGCACAAAGAAATTGTGAGACTGGCCACTCTACAGCAGTACCTTATTCAGGTACTTAAAGCAGTTCAACCTTAAAGAAGATACATATTTGTCACAAACATTTTCATATGAACCAAAAGGTCATTAAGGAAGTTTGTTTCCTTGGTGCTTTTATAAATAGTACCTCTGTGAACTTTCTGAACATAGTCTGAAAAATGTTTAATTTCAGAAATATCAAAATAAAATATATGCAAGTGGCTGATTTTTTTTTTTCCCCTATTACTGGAACCCAGTGATAACAGAGTCTGCAAGTAGATGTGGGTAAACTGAAAGTATTTTTATCTGCAACTAAGCAAATAAGTCTAGGCAAAAAAATACCATACTCATAGTCATAAGAACAGCATAAAAACATGGTCCCTCAGAAACTGCCTCACAGATCCAGAACTTTCTGTTCTGTAAAACATGAGCAAAGACAGGATTCTGAAACAAAAACAAAAGTCGCATTATCATTGCTTCGGTCAGATGATACCGTGACCTGAACAGAAAGCAAGAGAGGATGAGCAGCTGTGGAGGCACTTCTGCAACATACAACCACAAAGGTTCATCCTGCAATGGGCAGGATTAGTGTCCTCATGCCACTGTTGTTCCTCTATCAAAACTTTTTCTAAGGATTCCTGTAGTAACTCCCCTTCAGCAGTACAGCAAGGACTGCCCATAGCACAGCAATAAAAGAAAGAAGAAAACTGAATTTGCGGGGGTGTTCTACAAAGGAAGTCAGAGGGTTCTTCATTCTCCAAAACAGCAGTCCAAGAGAACAGTGGGACTCATGTTGATTTCAGTTTGTGCTAAATTTGGAGTCTAGTTTTACAGGTAATAATTATAAATTTGTTCTTCTGCCATAATTGTGGCTCTGTGCAACATTTCAATCATAATATTTTATTTGTGCACACAGTACTGTAATTGCAACGGCTTCTACTGTTAGCATTAAAAATCCCAAATAAAAACATAGCATGCTCTCTGAACACAGACAAAAATCAATTGATTTGTGGGCCATATGCTGGTCTGATTGAGAATTGGAAATACCTATTGTGGTTTTGAATGACTTTTTTGCATGAAAAGGAGATTTTCAGATAAAATACTCTTTTTTCCTGGGAAACACAACAAGCCTGCAGCAAAGCTGTTGTAGGGGGAGTCAGCTTACAACAGAAATATTTGTTTTGGAAATTCTATTAACAAGATTTATTTGGGCTATACTGGGATTGCCCAGTGCATGCTGCTTTCTGGGCTCTCTGGGCTCTCTCAAATGCTGCCATGGTCTTATGCTGAACACCATTTCTTTATACTATGGACAGATATTTTCAGGATATACAGCTTTCTCCCACAGCAATGTTGACTTTTTTTACAAAATGCTATTTTTAGTGGAAAATAAATATTTACTAAAGCATATCTTTTTTAGAAATCTCACACATCTTTTCTATTTATGTACAGATCTTACGTGTTAAAATACAAATGAAAACATTGTTCACATTCTACACAATAGTCCTATATATAGGTACAAAAATCTGCTGAAATCCCTTGAAGCCATAGAGTAAGAATAAGCACATTTTTCCCAAATTATTAATTTTTTTTCCTGAGAAATAGGCAATTACTATAGTTAGACATATCTTGAAAAAATGAATAAACTGTTTGAAAAGCTTTAGAGGATGAGAAAATTTTAAATCAGAAGGTATATTTTTGCCCACTAAAAGTTAAGCCGCAGTCTACCAAAAGAAATTATTTTCTCTGTGCTAACATTTGAAATGGCTTTTGCCACAGAGCCAGAGTTGTTGTATATGGGTTAAGGCAGATGAGAGACCATGTTGTCTGTCTGGTCTTGCTCTGAGGCAGATTCATAGAGCAGAAATACTGAGTATCCACCGCTCGGGTCTGACAGTACTGATTGGTGCCCAGGTTGTGGTGGACATGCACAGGAAACTCTCCAAAACCCCACAGAATGCTTGTCCGCTTGCACTGTTTCAACCTATCAGTATCAGTGACCTTCAGACAGCTTTGTGAAGCATTTAGCAAGGCTGCAACGATTTGCTTTGCAGGGGAAGCCACCTTGGCATTGTGCAGCTCCAAAACCACACACCGTAAAGGAATCCGTGAGTTGCCCTTGGTTCTTTCTATGCTCTTCTGCTTTTAAAAAGTTTGTGCTGAAGAAAGTTTTATCCAAGGGATTATCTTGTGTTCTACAGTCTGCTTTTGCTCCAGCAGATAGCTACTATGACTTGAAACATGAATTTCATGGGATGAGGGTCCTAGAAACAGCCTTCCACCTTGGGCAACCTCATGGCATAGAGCAAAAGCTTGTGCCTAGCTTTTTAACTGCTTTCTTCCTTCCTGTTTTAAAAAAAAAAGTCAATAGAGCTCCTACTAAGCAAGTGGACCTTTGTTGCCTAATTCCACTGCATTTTTTATGCATTGTCAATTTATGTTTCTGGGTAAAAGTTATGCTTTAGAAGTGGATTATAGTTACACTTAATAAACTGATGCAAAGAGTTGCCTAAATAACTGTCTTTACAGATAACTTTGGCAGCTCTTTTTAGAGATATATTTTGTTACTGTGAAGCTTCTGGTTGTGTTTCTGGCAAGAGAGGGAATCAAATTAATGTGTTATTAAAATAAATAAATTAAAATAAATTGAGCAACCTGCTAATTATTTCCAGAAACAAATTTGTGAAACCAGACTCTATGCATTTAAATTAGATAACTAAGTACTTCCACCTACATGTAGCAGTTTGCTGCTGTTGTGAAGACAGTCTTTGAAAAAAGATCTTGGCAGTGCGATTTGACAACTGCTTTTCACTTGGTGGTGAAATGATTGTTTCAGTTTTTACAAATGTTCCATCTTCTACCAAATACAATTGGCCGGGAACCACAAACTATTTCAAAATAAGATAGCACAGGACACGGGTAGCACAAAAATTAAGTTTCCCAATAATTTCTGCACCTTAACTGTATTTGCCCAACTGGTTTTCTCAACCAGCATATAGTACTGCCTACAGCAACTTCCACCCATTTCCATTACACTGTATTGTGAGAACGCAGATGGCCAAATGAGCAAGGATAACCAGTGAAAAGTTTACATGATGCCTCTGTAGTGTCACAGTCTCTGCAATCTCTGAAGATCTGGCTCCTGGCAGCCATTTATAGCTATTTATAAGAATTAATGTAAGAGACAGGTCAAGTTAATTATTTACAGAACTGAAAACCACGTTCTTCAGTTCTTCCTTCAGTGGTACCTGACAAGGAATCTGGCTATGCAATAAGCTGTATTTTCACATCTATTTTTCAAGGGTGTCTAAATCATTTTAGAAAGTTATGTCCCACTTTCAGAAGCAAATTATGTGTTTCTTAACATCTTTCATTGGGGGAAGTAGTCTTCTTTTTTTTCTGCACCAATTCCATGTAGGCTTTTTTCTGATTATTTTATGTTGAGTTTTGGGGGCTCTGGGGATTTTATTCAAGAAAAAAATTGAATGTCCTGAAAAACCTGTATATTTTCTTCTGATTCAAGTAAAAATGACAAAAAATAATTTAAAGCACTAACTAGGATGTACTGTCTAGCAAGTTAGTAATAGAACAAACTAGCACTAATTATCCACATGAACAGATAGGAACCTTCTCAATTTTAAAATGAAACATTTTAAAATGCTCAGCATTTTAATATACTGGGTCACCCCAAGGATAATGCAGGTTCCTGTGATTTGCTCCAGTCTGATGTTTGGACAAACAACTAACAAAATTTCCTGCAGGGGCCTGAAATCTGTTTGCATTGCACATCCTTCTTCTGAAAGTGAAAGCCCCGGGAAATCTGCTGCCTTTTGTGCAACAGAACTAAAACAAAAGCAAGGCTATATGCTTTCACATTTTTCCCCTGCCTTTCATTTTGAAATTTCATTTAAGTAGCAATAATTGAGACTTTTTGAACATTTTTCATTGTTCTTGGCAAATAGTACTTGGCTGGCTTTTTAACCGTGCTTCATATGTTGACTACTCATTTTTGCAGACAGCACATAAAAGCTAATTCTCATTTTCTCATTATTCTTTGTTATGCTTTTTACAAACTCTGGGTGGCTTGGGGCCTTTTATTTTCCTTGCTTCTTTTTAAGTTAAATAGAAACACCCCATCTGAGCCCAGCTTATGGGAGACTAGATAATTTTTTTTGTTGAAATAAGTTGGTCATTTTAGGGCTGGGGCATGACTGGCATCTGCCCTGAATGAGTTTGTTTGGCAAGGACCCTCTGCACCACAGGGTCTTAGCCCAAAGAAACAGACCATCTCCTTGACTCCTGCACAATGCATGGCATGTCTCCATGTTCCTGTGTTTGATGGGCAGAGGGAGAAAGGCAGTGTAAAGCACACCATGAGGCCCCCACATTCTTCTTGAATGCAAAAGATTTTGTGGTGTTGCTGAAAAACAGACACACAGCTATGGTTTGTTGTCACTTACTCCTCCTTTCATCCATGGAACATCTACATTTATAATTTGGGCCAAGTTTACTAGTCTAAATTATTGCAAAACTTTTTCTTAATCAATGACAGACATGACTGGTAATTTTACTAGCTGTTTTTATTCCAAGAACTTTATTTCCAAAGGCCCCTCACGCCCAGAGTAGAGGCAGCCATCCAAATTCAATAGGTGCAAACTGCCAGAAAAGTGGTTTATCACAACACTTGTGTAAGGGAACTTTGTGTAGTGTTACTTCTGTACTCTCAGTGATGTCCAGCTAAGTTCAGGTACAACAAATAAGGAGGTATGTCTGTGATTCAGCTGAATAGGGTTTAGATGATCCTTCAGCTAAGTTCTACTCCTTGCATCTTTCTCAGTTGAACCCGATAATGTATTTGAAGTTTTCTCCCTGCTACATCTTACAACCCCACTAGTGACAACCTCAGTCTTTTCATACTCTCAAAGCAAGCCTCAGAAAAATAGTAAGGTTTAAATTTTTTCATATGGGTGTTCTCTTTTGTCCTCCCTCTAATTCAGACCTTGTACTTTTAAGCTTCAATCTACACCAAAGTGACTATAACTATTCAAAAAGAAGATATTATTACATAACTATGTAATTATTAAATTCATAATATCTCACTCATTTGCAATACTGTGAATTATTACAATTTGGTTCATGCCATCTTAGAATACTTTGAAAAAAACTGAAGTGCAAAGACCCAAAGAAAATGTAGTCTGAACTGTTTCATAAAGCCTCTTTTGATCCTACATCTCACATTTGATTTTCAGGTAGCTTTCTTCAGAATATTAAGTACTTTACAGAGGTCTGATGCATAATGTCCATTATTTAAGGTAGGAAAAGTAGTTTTTCTTCTCTAAGTATGTGATAAGAGAAGTCAACAACACTGCTTGTCGAACTTTATTTAAAAGGAGTTGTTTAGAGAAAAGTGCTGTTTCTTGCACATCCTCTAAAATTTTAATTCTTAATTTTAATAATTCTTAATTTTAAAAAGTAACTAAGGAACTCTTTTTCTCAAATGTCCATCTACTTCTACCAACACTCCTTGTAAATCACAAGCCATCATTGGCCATTTCCACTATCACAAACACTATAAATGCACCCTATTATTGTGATTTCAGAGAAAGAGCAACCTGCCATAGAAATCTACCAAGAATCCCAGAAACACTGAATAAATATAACCAATACAAAAAAACAGTAGGAGAAAATTAACTGTAGAAAAATAAAACATTTTGGTTCACTACCAATACCATTCAGCAGTAGCTAAAAAAGGGTTAAAGCATTTTAAACTAAATTAAGTGTGCACACTCAGGGGTAAATAGAAAGCTTAAGAATTTTTGTCCATGAATTTACAGCCAATTTAAAAAGAAATTGTAAAATAAGGTGAGGATAGTATAAAGAACAGAAATAGCTGATATACATAGGGTTGCAAGTCCCTGCCATTTGACAAGTAGCCGCAGAGAAGGAGAGCAGACAATAAGACTGTTTTTCACTCACACTACAGTTATTAAGCTGAGAGAAAGTAATGGCAGTGGACAGTGATAGAGACAGAGTAAATGGAAAAGTTATAAGTTCCATTTTTATGTCTAAATTACGTGACAACTTAGGCTTCTATTAGAAAATATCAGGCAGAGATAAGCAAACAATTGGAAAATTGATTGAATCATCATCTTAAAAGTCTTGGCAATACAATTGCTGAAAATCCTGAAAGTGCTTTTAGAACCTTGTATTTCTCAAAAAAAAAAAAAAAAAAAAAAGGTGAAACCAAGATTTTAAAAACTCTGTGTGCGTGTGTATATATGCACACATATTTTAGTTTCCTCTTTTGTGACCAAGGAGTTTCACAGACACAAAATGTTTAGAGTTGGATTTCAGAGAGGTTTTTCAGAATTTATGCTTGTCTTGTAAAACTTAAATTTCACTTCATGGATTCTCATATAAATACAGATCTCTAAGTACAAATTCCATTACTGACTGCACAGATGGTAATGGTAGAACAATGTGTACATAAATGAAAATTTGTTCGTGTAGAAATGGAGATATCATTAAGGCCACCTTTAAAAACATGACCGCGCTATACACTTTCTGACGCTGGTGTCATAGTCCTCATCACACCTTCAAACTGATTAACACCTGCCAAGATTGAAGCATTTTCTCCTTAGAATAGAGGATAACTCAAGTTATTTTCTAGTTTAGGAAAAAGTTTTCAGAAAGAAAAAGAAAAAAAGTACTGCAAAGTCATACATCTATATATTTAAGACTCTAAATAAACAATACATTTACTTTTTCGTCACAGGCTCTTTTGAAGGTTTGCATTTGCCTGAGTCAGGAATCATGAACCAAGAGTAAGTACTGTGCCTGAATGTTTGCCAGCCTCTCTTTGACACTCAATACTTAGCTGGTATTGCATTTGATTATTGATGTTAATTTTATGCTTCACTCGTGCTAAAGGTTACATGACAGTCTCACAATCTCTCTGCATCTTCTAATCTGTTAATGCCTTCTACTTTTGTCCTTTCTGAAACCACCATCTCCTGTTTTATCTCCTAGTTCTCAGATCACCCCTCCAGGATGATTTCTGAAGGGTGACCTAAATTCCACTAGACTTACCTTAATATTCAGTATATAACCCTCATTTGTCTTTCTAGCAGAGCATTTCAGGGATTTTAAAGAAAGCTTAAGAGCCACCAGCCTCATGCTAGTTATACAATGTCACAACCAGTGGTGAGGGGATGCAGGGAGGAAGTAGTGTCACAAAAAAATTATACACATGCAACTAAGAATCTTCCAATACCTGGGAAAAACAGCTGAAGCACTCTAGAATTATCTTGCAGGAAACTCTAGTAGTAACTGTGGGCAACAAAACTGAGGCTTGATTTTGAAGCCAGCTAAAACACACTGAATGCATGGCCAGAGTCATTTACCCAAGGTCATATGGGGATTCAGTAGCATGTCCTAGCAAGGAATATAAGCTTTCCAAATCCCACTCGGATGTCCTTCACTACAAAACACTGCCTCCTGTGATTCTTTCCAACTGTGACCTTTGAACATAAAGTTTTTTCAAAGCAGTTCCAGAGCCATGTATTAGTGGATAGAACATGTTCTAAATAATGTGGAGCCAATGGATTTTTCCATGGGTAATAAATGGACTTGAAAGTTATTACCATGTCACAGATTATCCCTAATAACACTTCTCTTGTGTAAGCATCCAAAGTGAACAACTCATCTGGGAGATGGATTCAATAACTTTTCACTTTCTTTATGTGTTTTTTTTTCTTTTACATACTTCTCCAAATTTATGTCTGCCTCTTGCAAAAAATATTAAGACAGAACTGAGAGGCAAAGACCAAAAGGGACTTCTATGTTTGCTGTTGAGATATTTTCCCCAAAGGAAATCTAATTCTCTAATAAGGTGAACCATCTTTCTTCTGCTATGAGATGTCTTGCCTCTTACCCATAATAAGTATCTGAAATTCTGCTCAGGGCACCTCACTTACGCCACTTACACTGGTGCTGCAACATCGTACCATCAATGCAATACCTTTGTCTTCATTTTGCTTCTGGGTAGCATCACAAAATCACTGTCCACTTGTTGCTTTTAGCCACTCCCACCCTCCTCTCCACTGTAGCAAGCATCTGACAACACACTGACTCATAACAATTGCCTGGAAGTGTATGCGTGGCATCAGGATGCATCAGAACACACAAAAAGGAAATATTCAGCACTGAAATGTATTCCCTTTGTTGCAAATCAATTCAGTTATAAGGAACAGAGCCATTCATATGCTGCCAGGAATGTGTGTTTTATTTCAAAACATGTCTTAGGTAACTGAGAGCAATTACTAAAACTGACAAAGGGTAACAGCTCCCCAAATTAGTCTTTTGTTTTAGATCTTTGTGCCTCAGACTTTTAATCTTTACTTTCTTTCTACTGTACATTTCTCTTGCTCTATTCTTTGGCTCACTTTTTTCACATTGCTTCTTCTCCATGGGTTTTTCCATGTTTCCTTCAGTGCTCCCACCACACAGGGCCTTTCTTTAAAGACAATTTAATTCCTTTAATACATCCTCAGAGTGCTAACGTGAAAATGTATTTTTGACAGTTGGAAAGCTTTAATTTGCTGTAATATATAAGTGAACAAATCACAGAATGGTTGAGTTTGGAAAGCACCTCTAAAGGTCACCTAGTCCAGCCCATCTGCTCAAGCAAAGTCAGCTAGAACAAATTGTTCAGGGCTGTGTTCAGTTAAGTTCTAAATATCTTCAAGGATAGAGACTCTGGGAAAACCATGACAGTGTTTGACCACCCTCAGAGTAAGAAGTTATTTCTTATATTTAAACAGAATTTCCTGTATTTTGGTGTGTACCCACTGCATCTTGATCTGTTACTGCACACTACTGAGAAAAGCCTGGCTTCCTCTTTACTCCTTCCTGTCATGAATTTATGAACACTGATAAAGGTCCCCCAAGCCATCTCTTTTCCAGAGTGAATATCCCAGCTCTCAGGCTCTCTTTGTACAAAAGGTACTCTGGTCTTTTAATCATCTTCATGGACTCACTCCAGCAAGTCCACCTCTCTCTTTTTCTGGTTATCCCTAACTTCCATGCTCAAGATGCAGCCTCACCAGTGCTGAGTCACCATCCTGAACCTTGCTGGTAACACTGAGGATGCATCTGGCTTTCTTTGCTGGAAGTGTACATTGCTGACTCATGCTCAGCTTGGTGTCCACCAGGACCCCCAGGTCCTTCTCTGTCATGCTGCTTTCCAGGTCCAGTACAGACTGATGAATGGAGTTGCTTCTTTCCAGGTGCAGGACTCTGCAATTCCCTTTCTTGAGTTTTGTGAGTTTCCTCTCTGCCCATTTTTCTACTCTATTGAGGTCCCTCTGAATGGCAACACAACCAACTGCTGTATCAACAACTCCTTGTTTTCTGTCTCCTGAAAAATTGCTGAGGCTGCACTGTGCCACATGGTGAGGATCACTAACGAAGATAATAAACAGTATTGGCCCCAGTATCAACCCCGAGGGGGTCCCCAATAAAGACTGGCCCCCAGCTGGACTTTGTGCCACTGGTCACCACCCTCCAAGCCTGGATATTCAGCCAGTTTTCAGTCTGCTTTACTGATCACTTACCTAACCCACATTCAGCTTGTCTGTGAGGAGGAATCATACACACATATGCAAATTCGATTATACCACAGCTCTTTTTTCCTATTCTTTTCCCGTTCACCTGACAGCACATTAGAAGGGATGTTACCACGTCCTGTACTTACTTTAATGCACCCAACATTCCCAAAGTGGGGCTGGATGGAGCAACGCACCCTGTGACTGGTGTAGGGACTGTGCAGTTCAGAGGACAGTAATAACTGAGCATCTAATTTTGCTTCAGGCGTTGAATTTTGCTAATTCATAGTTTTCTTCCAGGGGCACAACTACATTTCACTTTTTTCCTTCTGTTGGCTTCAGCGAAGGACTCAAATTCACAGGGAACTTGAGGAAGGCCACGTAATTTCTTTTTTTACCGGCTTGCAAAACCCTCAGGTTTTGCATGTCACAGAGGCTATGAGAGAAGCCATACTTCAGTTGATGCTACTTTCAGCAGCAACAAGAGGTTGTAGTTTGGGAATGGGGGAGAATTGGTGGGATTTTTAAGCTATTGCACTCCTTTCGCCAGACTCAGGTCCATCAGTCAGGATCACCTCACAAAATTTCCACAAAGAGCAGGGGAGCTGCAGCTTCTGCCAACCAGCCCAACAGGAATTATAAGGATCTGTGAAAAAGTTTTTTTCCATAGAAAAGCTCAACCTCTTTTTCTGTTGTGCTTATTTTTAGGCACTCCAGAATCCAACAAAAATGTTACTGCAGAAATACCCTGTAGCTACCAGATCTTGTAAAGAAACAGCAAACTCAATTTAAACCAGTTGGCTCACTCCTGATAGTAACATATCAACAGCAAACTGGTCAGTGAAACAAATCATGGAGGACTTACCTTCATGACCAGGCAAGGCTCCCAGTTAAAAACTAGCTTTTGCAGATCCACCTTGGCTGAAGTCCCTCTAGTAACTAAACTAAAGATATGGAGGTGGGTTCTATGCATGGGATGGGGGTTGAATTTGTGGGTGTATAGAGGCCCTGCCACAATAACCTAGTACAAATGTGTGTTCTGGCATGTAACACTGGTCAGCTCTTTACAGTACAATAAAAGTTTTGTGTAAAATAGTCAATATTAGGCCATTCTGTCCAGAAAATGATACCTATGCTGCACTTGCAGAATTTTTTCTTGTTCAGATGGGTGAAGGGAGACTTCAACTATTAGTGTTCAGGTTTGGCTAAATGAGAAGGCTTCATTCACTCTCTACAACTACCCAAAAGGAGGTTGTAGCAGATGGGGTTCGGTCTCTTCTCCCAGGCAACCAGAAGTAGGACAAGAGGTCCTACTTAAGGTGTGCCAGGGGACATTTTAGGATAGACATTCAGAAGAATTGGGCATTTATTATATCAGAGTTATAGTCAGTAAAATAATACAAAACACATAAGAGATGCTGTTATTGTTTTGGTTTGACTTTGGCAAAATGCCAAGACCTCTCAGAGCTGTGCAGAGTTTCAACAAAGGAGTGAGGGGGGAAAAAAACAACTTAAAACTGAAACTGATATATGTACATATATTTACACAAATTTACAACATATGTATGTACAAATATAAAAGAAAAAACAACAATAACTTTACTCTAAGCTTCCCTCCCAACAACACACAAACCCCACCACCCAGAACCCCAGAGAAACACACCCCAAAAGATGTTTCCTGGGAAGAACAGCCAGCAAAGAGAGGGATAGA
>JAWWEU010000125.1:61593945-61613891 GCA_035583155.1 Acropternis orthonyx
AAAGTATTTTACTTCCCAAAGACCAAAAGTGATGTGGGGATATCTTGGCACAGGAGCGGTGAGGCCTGTCGCTTAGAAAGCAGCAACAGCGTGTCCTCTCACATCCCACCAGGGGAGAAGAAAGGGGGGAGGAGAACACATCTCCATTGGTTTATACTTAACCTGACGTCATATGATATGAAATATCCAGTTGGCTGCGCAAGTCAGGTGATACCTGTCTACGGAGAGCCCCATAGCCCAAAACTGAGGCTTGCTGAAGACCCATACCAAGGCTTTAATCTGAGGGGTTTTTGGGTGTTTATCAAACCCATCACAGATGCATATGTTTTTCTCTCCCGTCATAAGAAAAACAAAGCCATATATTCCCTGTAACATGGAAATCAATTGGAAATAACAACTTTAAATACTGGGCTTAATCAATGTTAAAGTCAACATTCTCTTTCATCCTCAAGCAAAAAGACATTCCCAAAATCTCTCAAAACCTTGCCACAGTCAGTCCTCTAGCACAAAAAGTAAAGACATAACCCAGTATTCCTGATATTTTTAACTAAGACCATGAATGAAAATAATGTTTCAAATGATACTGTCTTTGTACTTCACAAAATAACATCAAAGAGCACAAACAACCTTTGTGGTTCACCCTTCCACATCCTCTCACTCTCGGGTTGCAGCACAGAAATGGGGTTAGCACACGGTTTTTGGAACAGTGCACTTGCCCTCCTTTCTGGTTTTTTGTTTCATTTTGTCACAAAGCTGACCAGAGGGAAAGGACATCCAGCTACGATTACTCTCTTCAAGGTCTAATAACAACCATGCAATATATCACTTTAAAATACATTTTTTAAATGAACAAGTTGCCCTCAAGGCTGAAGAGGGCAAAATCTCCCATGCTAGATCAAACCACCACTTTTGGTTTCAGCTATGGCTCCTGCTGTGACTGCTCCTTTGAAGTGCTCACAGGTAGGGGCAGCTCAGTAGAGAAAGCCCTGCTGTGCTAAACCAAGGAGTTTGAACCCAGAAAGCTTATTTTCTGCTTGTTCTGGGGAAAAAATCCTACTGAGCTGCAGGCACAGGTATTCAAATAGGAGGGCTATATTAGAAATATTGCAATTGATTAAATGACATTGTGCATGGGAAAGAAGCTCAAATTTAAGCCAAGATCTTTGTGCCTAAGTGTAAGACAGTCATAAACTGAATTTTAACCCGTGTTTTAAAGTTGGTGGCTTACCTTTGCCATGGGGGTGGGCTTTAACTACACCTGAGACTGAAGATGTGGTATCCTCTTCCTCTAAAGCAGATGCAAAGATGTCTCTCTGCATTGAGAAACAACTACTTAAGTCAGGTTCCAACTAAGCTACAGCAAATCCAAAGCCAAAATTTTAAGACAGTGCATTTCTTTGTCTGCAGGGAAGAGCTTCAAACTCAGCTGTGAGTACTTCAAAGGCATAGTTTCCACAGCTGGTACTAGAGCTAGAATTAAGATGCCAGCTTGAACACATGCTAGATTTTATGATCCAAAGTTTGTCATCATCAGTTTTATTAATGTACACATTTTAATAACTTGGAAGTCATCTATAACACTAATTTGCAATTTTAAATATAGCTACTCTCTAAAATATTACTTAGATGGAGACATTTTAACATTTGTGAATTATTTACCTTTTTTAGAGACCTTCCTTTCCAAAAGATCAGAAATATACCTCCTGTAGGTTAGTAAGGTGCCGAAAGTAAGACTTGCCTTTATTAGCACGTCAGGTAGAACTGCTCCTATGAACATTCAAGCCCTCTGAAATATTTATACAGTATACTGAATAATGACTCCATATCCTAGTCAAGTACAATGTTCAAGCTGCAAAAAGGCCAGTGCCGCTATATGGAAAGATAGCATTCTTTTCCCAGACTTCGTTGTGAAATAACCAAAACACTTCAAGCACACAGTATGGCATGCAAAGGGAGAGTAAGAGCAACACTGGAGCTTTTGCTGCTCAGTAAGTGTGGCAAGGCAGGTGAGAAAAAGCTCCTCATCACAGAGACTGCATCAAGGGGAAACTTGGTTCACACTGGGAAAAAGTACAAATTTCATTATATTGCTCAAAAAAAAAAAAAAAGGAAAAAAACCAACACTGATATGTTAAATAGTATTTCCTAGATATCCACACACCCTCCTGTCCCCCACATCTTACCCTGTTCCACAGATATGTAGTTCTGCCATTCTCCATCTCCTGAGTTTGGAGCCTAAAGAGAGGGTCTAGAAGTGAGCAAAGGACACAATAGGAAAACCCCTGCTGGTCCACTGTCTACAGAGGGTATTGAGCCACAGGAGCGGAAAAGTATCTTAAGAACAGGCTTTCTGGGGGCTGTCAATTCCATTTTTAGTCATGGGGTTTGTTTCCTTTCAATTGAAGCCTAATTTTAAAAATTTGCCTTTTATTTTTAATGAAAAATCTAAGTTAATAATTTACAGTCCTGCTGACAAAAAGGTCTCTTTAAAAACTCCTTAAGATTTACTTGGTGAAATAGCTTTATTTTACTATGTCTAAATTATTTTATAAACAAAGCATTCTAGTATATTTGGCATCATTTATATGTTTCCTCTCCCTCAAAGTAAAATGAAGAGAGACAAAATTGTAGAGAATGGGATGAAATCAGGAGGAAAAGCTAAATTAAACTAGAAACAGCTTGAAGCTTCCTGAGAGTCCTTTCTGCATACTCATCACACCTCCCATTTCCTCCCTCTTTTCTCGAGGCAAGAGGCAACACTCCATTTTATTAGCCCATGATAAGAAGCAATACAATGTTTGCTATCTGGAATTGCAGTCAATTAAGCTGCTCTCTGCAAGATACATTAAAGAGTATCTCTTTTTCCGTACTGGGGTTTACATTTTGTCTGCAGCTATGAAGCTTTTTCAGTCTTTATAACAAGGGCAGTACAATGTCTTTGGAGGGATTATATGCTTGCCCTTTTCTTACTGCAACTTAAAGTATAATAAAGAACTATGAAGTAACTACAATGCTGTAATTAACTGGAGTGGCTCTGCTGATGTTATTAACCACGAGCATATAATTCAAGTGGCTTGTGAATAGCCACAAAGCCCCAGGAGTGAAATACAGTTCCGTATTCACTTCATAACCATCTGTTATTATCAAAATATGTTGAATTTTCCTATTTATGCTGAAAGTTTTAAAGTAAGGCATCACTCTGCGATGCTAGAAAATGCTTTTCTAGATGGTCCATGATTGGGGGAGCAGGCAAAAATACATTGGTACTAAATATTCATTTTATTTTACTGTATCAGAGCAAAGATATGCTTGTAATGCTGACTACACCTTTTTTTTCCCCCCAATGCAATATTCTTTTTCATTCTAATTCTTCATTCTGAGCAATTTATGTACATCCAACATAACTGTAGCCTGCATTAGGGAAGAGTGAAAAACATGCAGTTCAAAGCCATTATGACTCTCCCTGTTCAGTGGTGCAGAGCTCAGCTTTTGTGAATTGTCATAGCTTTGTTAAGGTCAACGTTCCAGCAACTGGTAGAGCATCTGATGCTCTTGTGGTTTTGATCTGAACACACTCATGATTTCCTTCTCATCTACTTTCCCTTGAATGCTAAACTTTTATATTTCAAAAGCTGTGTGCTTAGAATTTTACCTCTTAATTCACATGCAGGCACTTTAAAAAGGTGCTTATGCCCCCTCTGGCTTCTGGGAAAGCAAGACAGGAACCAAGGCTAGGAAAGCAAAGCTTTAGCAGGCATCAATGCAAGTTTTTGGCAGAGAATTAGTATTTCTGGGGTTTTTTGCTGCTTCCCTTATTATATGTAACATCCCTAGTTTTATTTTTCAGAAATCAAATACATTTCAGAACAAATTATTAAAAACATAAAATGAGTCACAACAGCTAATCAATCAAAGGGATCCAATAAGCTGGGCAAGGTGAACTTTACCACTTCCCTTTATCAGAAGTCTGGCCAAATGTCTCAAGTACAGCCAAATATTTACAAGTCTCTGCCAGGCCACTGTAGCTGTTTGAGAAGAACAGGAGGCTGAGTTGAAAGCAGTCAATGGACATGTGAATCGAGTCGCTGATGGGTGGGGTGTGGAGATGAGATGAGAGAACATTGTTAAATGTGGGACACAATGAGATCTAGTTTGAGACTAAAGTAACTAGAGGTTGTTTATTACTGGATTCTGAAAGGTATTCAGGGTTAGATGAAGGCTGCTGCTGCTATGGACAAAGAACTTCTGTTTGTTTGAGGCTATATTATAATTAGTACTAGAACTGGAGTTAGTGTAAAGTTCTCAGAGAGTAAGCAATGATAAGATGGCTGCATTGCTGAATGCAAGTGAGACCCACAGGGACAGCAGATGCATATTATTGAAGGTAACTTTTAGAGATGGATATGGTTGGTTGACACACCATAATGTCTGGGGCAAAGGTGAGGGAATTAAATGAGCATGAACTGCATTTAAAATGCTGGTGGATTTGATCTAATCGGAAGAGTTAGGATGAGAACTGTCCCAAGGGATGCAAAGCTAGGAGCCAAGGCAGTTGATAGGACCATTGGAGCATGAGTCTTGCCAGACAGAGCGCACTCTACCACCCCAGTGGGAGAAGCAGGGGTGATAGCTAGATTCAGCTCGGGGTCCAGATCAGACAAGCTCATGGCAATGAGGCAGGGCCAAGGTTAAGTTGGGACGTCAATCTGCTGATCAGGGTTCTGATCTTGCCTGATCACAGAATCATAGGATATGCCAAGTTGGAAGGGACCCACAAGGATCATAGAGTCCAACTCTCAGCCCCGCACAGGACCATTCCCAAGAGTCACATGTGCCTGAGAGTATCATTCAAACACTCCTTGAACTCTTTCAGGCTCAGTGGTCTGCCCACTTCCCTGGGGAGCCTGTTTCAGTACCCAACCATCCTCTGGGTAAGGAACCTCTTTCTAAAATCCAACCTAAACCTCACCTGACACAACTTCAGGCCAGTGAGGGTGATCAGCATAAGGCACAGCCCCGTGGTTGCTGGTCGGGATCAAGTCATGCTGGAAAGTCCTTTCTGGGTTGGGGTATCCATCAACAGGGTCCATGGACAGACATGGGCATGACTGCATCTGAGCTGCAGTCTGGAACTTCTGAGATATCATTCATGGGGTAGGGTCTGAGACCCCTCACTGAGATGCAATGGGGCTCCTGGGCAGGGGTGGAGGTGGGCCAGAGGCCCCAGGGGAGGCTGGTCAGAGTCATTAAAGACTATCAGTGCCCTCAGGACTCTGACAGTAGATGATGAGTAGTGACAAGGGTCTCTGAGCTACCTTTAAGGTTCTGAATAGGGATTGAGGCTCAAGGTGTAGATTTAGGAGACAGCTTTAAACTGTGTCAGATAAACCCCACAGAATGAGGATGTGGGCTGAAAATAGCAGCCTGGTTAGGTCTGTGGAAGGTTTCACTCAAGAACACTTAAGGCTAAGTTCCACTCAGGGAATAAGTAAGTGACATAGTAAAAGGCACAGTTTATTGCTGGATCAGTATAGGCTGGAATAAGAGCTGTTGCTGGCTTAGTCAATGAGTTGTGCTTAGTATTATGATGAGACTAGATTAACTTGCAGTGTCTCTATAGTGCTAAGTCATATTTTTTGCTGACTGGGAAGGAAAATCCAGGTATTAGTTGAGCTTATTAAGAAGCTAAAATGGCTATCCTGGTTTCAACTGGCATAGAGTTTATTTTCTTCCCAGTAGCTGCTACAGTGCTGTGTTTTGGATTTAGGCTGAGAATAATGTTGACAACACACTGATGTTTCAGTTGTTACAGAACAGTGCTTACACTGAGTTTCAGCTTCTCATACTGCCCAGACAGTGAGAAGGCTGGGGGTGCACAAGGAGCTGAGAGGTGACATAATCAAGACAGCTGACTTCAATCAATCACAGGGATATTACAGATCATATGGTGTCAACCTCAGGGAAAAAAAAATGGAAGAAGTTGTCCAGGAGGTGGTAACCACAGCTCAGGGAGTATCTAAGACATTGGGTAGTGAGCAATTGCATTGTGCACTGCCTATATTCTTTTATTATTATTATTATTATCATCATCATTATTGTTATTTTCCCTTTCCTTTCTGTCCCATTAAACTGTCTTAATTTATCTCAGCCCACACATTTTACCTTTTTCTTATTCTCTCCCCCACCCAACTTGCAGGGAGCAAGCAAGCAGCTGTGTCGTTTTTAGTGGCCTGATGGGTTAACCCACAGCAATGGCCAAAAAAAAACCACAGAAGATAGCTTTCTGATGTTTTTTTCTTTTTCTGAGCATGAACAGGAATAAGATGCAGATCCACTTAAAGCAAGGATGAAGGGCTTAGCTACCCTTCTTCCTTCAGAAAAATAGGTGGGGTTTTGTGCATGTATCAATGGTCAGTTTAGCATGAACAAATACTGATTGTGGTTCCCGCTTCCAAAGAGGTTTTGGTTGCAATTGAGATTGTTGAGTGTCAGTTCCTACTAATATTATGTTTGAAGCTGAAGCCAAAGCATCTGAGCTTTATGAATTCCAGTGATTGTTGACCTAGATGGAACATTGTTCAGTTTTTCACAGGACTTTCTGAAGCGCCCCTTTGGGCACATCATGATAGTAAAATTGCCTGGATACAGCACTACTGATCTTAGCCTTGAAAGTAATTCAGCTGGTAGCATTTTGAACATCAGCAAGGGCAAGCAGCAAAGCCTGGACTACTACTGTGCTAGTGGGTTAACTGAAAATGGGGGGGCACTAGATAGCCAGAATAGCTTGTTTGTGTTTCCTGGACTCTCCTTCTTCTTCTGTTGAATGGCTTTCAAGGAGAGAACTGAGACAAGGATTAAGCATCAGGCTGCTGTTGAAAGTGATGATTAGCAATGTTGTGCTTCTTGTGAAATGTGTCTGGTTTTCGTCTTTGCTGCTACCAGAGTCAGGCACTTACTTGCAAATGCTTCAGAAGCAGACAGGTCTATTCTACTCCAGTCCCTCTCCTTCATTAAGATTTTCATGTAGACATCCAGCCTTTCACCTAAGCACATGTCTGCAGCTGTCAGGCAGCGTGAACTGAAATCCCAGGAAGCCATGAGATCAGGTAGCTGGCAGTGCTGAGCAGGTATCCAGCCATGACTTCTACAGAATTTATACCCCCTCCAGAGTGGGTCACACCTGTAGAAGACTGCTCAAAAGCGAGTAGAGGATTAATCTGGGATTAGTCAGGAACAGACACAGATTGCAATGTAGGACTGGGTCAAGAACATGAGTTTTTACACCAAGTTGAATAACTGAAAGAAAGAGAGGAAGGGACAACTCCTCTTAAATGGAGAGGTTTGGGTGGGTTTTTTTATTTTCAGACACACATAACTACAGTGAGAGAAAAGCTACTCTTTTTGAACATGGATGCTGACACTGAGTCAGCAGTAGGTCAATTCAAACACGTAATTTATGTTTTAAGACCACAATCTGAGTGATATGTACGTTTAAATAAGCAAATACAACCTATTCAGCAAAGCCCCTATACCATCTCCAAAATTAAACATTTCTTACATTTGATTTTTCAGTGTGAGTTCTACAGATTGCTAAATCAAGACACCAAAATATTCTATTAAATTTACGTGTAATTAATAAATACTGTTTTCAGTCAGACCTCTGTAGAAACAACTGATTTACTATTTTCTGTTCTCCCTAAAGAACTTTGTGTTGAGAAAATGTCAATGGCTGTTTTTCTTTAAAAAAAAAAAAAAACCACAATGAGGCAATTAAACAAAACACAATTATTTCTGTTTGTGTTTTGCTGATGATTCAAAAACTCCATCAATATGCATATAAATGAAAGAACCATCTATTAAGGTATTGAAGAATTACCACTATACTTACCTCTAATACTTGGAGCAATCATTTTCAACCTCCTATAGACTGTATTTCATCGGCAACCTGTAAATACAGTGTGATGCTGTTGAATTCACAGATACTAAGGATGTGGATATAGGTTTACAGGGCAGTAACTGTGTCCTGGAGCGCTTCAGTGTACACTGTTCTTTTCCCCAGATACATACTTCTCTCCAGCCTTGGGCAGGGTAATTTTATTCTCCCTGAATACTAAGAGCCATATTTTAGGTTAGATTCTGTGTCTATGAGGGAGGGATCAGGGACTTACATTATTGCATTTATACACAGATTAGTTCACCTTGACTCAGATAGAGTGAAATTAAATTAAAAGCTGTTTACCTGTTAGTACCTTCCTGACAGCAGGTAGCAAAGAAGAACAGAAATGGCATTTCATTCAAGTTCCACCTTGTTACTTGCCTGTCATATGGAATAGGTCAGCTCAGGTTGTTTTATGATTTCCTGTTGTACAGAAGTAGCAAACCATCAGCATAACGGGAATAAGGAGGGAATTTTGATTCAGGCACTTAACTCTGAGTCAAATGTCTGCTGAAACAGCAGGCTTGCCTACGGCTGTGGGGAAGATTGCCAGACTCTGGTACATGCTAGAAAGAGCTGTACACGTAATGACAACACCCCAGGCAGTGCTGAGTCTCACAGCACCTCCTGAGATTCTCTGGCAAGTAGCTGTAGACAACACCGCATCCTCTGAGATCCAGTATCATCTGCCTGACTTCTTGTTTCCTCCCAGGATGTTGCTCATCTGTGGAGGAGGAGGGAGATAATAAACCTTCAGCTCCTCTGAGCACTGAGGCTGGGATACCTAGTGGAATATAGTGGAAAATTAGAAGGATTTAACTTACTTTTTCACATGAAGCAGTCCCCAAAAGGTCTAGCAGATGGTAACTCCAAGATTTGAAGGACTAGTGAGAGAATTAAGAAGTTAAATATTTTTCCCTCTGACTTCCCTAGGCGAATAGGGATTTGCACTCTTCATTACAAGATGCAGGGACAGAGATAAGCAATATATTCTGATGTAGGGACTTTAAAAAACAGTAAAAATAACTTCGTAGGCAACAACACAGAAAAATTCTGAAAACTATATTGTTCATAAGAGATACAAAAGAGAAAATAATTTAAAATATACATGTGAACACTCACAAAGACACATATTGTAGGCAGAATTATCTTTAGATGGCATGTTTTCACATTCTGTGTCCTCTGAGAGCATCTCTGTTACTAGGATCTTCATGAAAAAGTAAAATGCATTTGTTCCCCATTTATGTCTTTGCTCTTCATTGCAGAAAAAACCCTCTACTGTTTAGATGTGGAAAATCCCAAGGGTTTGTATAGAAGCTAGGAAATGTAAAAATGAAAGTAGCCACAGTGATGCAGGCCTAAGGCTCTACAAAGTGTTAATATCATCCCAGGATCAAATTCAGATGAGTCGTTGTAATTCAATGACTTCCATTTCTATGATCACAAACCACCAGTGCTTCAAAAGTGTCTTTTTTAATCTTATTATGTTACTATAAACCATTTTACATGCATAAAGACATCTCTCAGTCATGTCCACTCAGTTTAGTATTTATCTGCTTGGACTGGAAAATGTAAAAACCCTGTCCACATAATAGATTTGGTTCCTTTGTAGTCTTCCTCCTCTTCTCATAGAATACATGATTTCAGGTCACTCTAGCAAAACTTACTGAGAGACCATTTTTATTCATTCTTAATAAGCATTTCTATTTCAATCCACTGCTTGCCTAATCTCTCTGGTCTATACTGTGCCATGGCAGAGCTGCTACTGTAGATAAGAAAGTGCTTGGCATAAGCAAGCACAGCAATATGGACAATAGCTACAGTATCAAGGCCTCCTACTAGCATTCTTCCAAGTGTCAAATGCCTGTGGTACCCACAGGTGCCCACACCCCTGTCTCTCCCAACAGCATCTCTTCAGCCAGCTAGTCACTGCCTGAAAATTTATTAGTAGTTCAAACCCCAGGAACCTGATTAAATTGGGGTTGTCCTGTGCAGGACTAGGAATTGGACTCGATCATTCTTGTGAGTCTCTTCCAACTCAGGATATTCTATGATTCTATAAAAGCAGGTTGGTCTCAAGTCTATGGATTTGAGGTGACAGGTGCTATGCTCAAACAAGTACATATTATTAATAAAGCTTATGGTACTGCCTTGCGCAATGTATACCATTACGGAAACATACAGCAAGGAGAAGGCAGGCTCATGATTCATGCTGATGTATTCAGAGGTAAACTTTTTATGGCACGGGTCCCCAAGGAATCTTTGCAATGTGGTTCAGATTATATTGCAACATTTGGCTTTAAATGTCCCATACCACTCTGTTGGCTGTGTGAATAAGCTTTTTTCTGTCTCAATACAAATGTTTTGTGAAGAAAACCATGCCAGACACTGAATTTTTCCAGGCATTTCTTTGCAAGGCGTGGTGTCGTGCACAACAACACAAACCAAATTTCAGTTTTGGAACAGCAATGGCTTAAAAGAGGCAGTCTCTGTCAGTATTTGCAATTAAAACTGTGCAAAATATTTTCCTCTCCTAAAAGACTGAGGACTTTGGGCTTGAAACATGCCTTAATATAGTGTCAACCTTTACTTCAGCCACAATGCATTGGTCCTCTTTTGCTCTTTCTCATCCAGAGCAAAGTCACCTGGCTATGAATCATTGCAGCCATTCCACATGAGATGAGACTGTAATACAAATAAAAATGCATTCTGTCTATCCTAATTGTCAGCCTAAATACCTGTATTAACCAGTACTAGAGGAGTGTGATTCATAACACATTCACCAGGGGATCTGACTCCCTGATAGTTTCAATACCTTTGTATGTGAACCTGGAGTACTGTATCCAGCTATGGAGTTCCCAGCACAGGAACAACATCAACCTATTGGAGTCATTTCAGAGGAGGCCACCAAGATGATCAGAGGCATGGAGCACATCTCCTATGAGGAAAGGCTAAGGGAACTGGGATTGTTCATCCTTGAGAAGAGAAGGCTTTGGGGTGATCTAATTGTGGCCTTCCAGTACCCAAAGGGAGCCCACAAGAAAGATGGAGACAGACTACAAGTGACAGGGCCAGGGGTAATGGCTTCAAATTGAATGAGAGCAGGTTTAGATTAGGTAGTAGGAAGAAACTTTTTACTGTGAGGTTGGAAAGGCACTGGAACAAGTTGTCCAGAGAAACAGTGGCTGTCCCATTCCTGGAAGTGTTCATGGCTGGGTTGGATGGAGCTCTGAGCAACCTGGTCTAGTGAAAGGTGTCCCTGTCCATGGCAGAGGGGTTGGAACTACATGATCTTTAAGGTCCTTTCCAACCCAGGACATTTTATGATTCTATGATTCTTGAAAAGAGCTGGCAATTTGCAGCTTGTTAATGCAGTGTGGTACTATGGAAATATTTTTATTAGGCAATTCTAAAATCTGCTTTTAACCAGTACAATAACTAATTACTGTTAATTGTATTTGTGTTTCTATGGGGTTATCTGAACTGAGAGAGTGCTGATTAGTTAGTGTTTATACACAGCATTTTAAAGGTTGCCAGGGAAACCTAGAGTGCTCTTTTGGAAGAAAATAATTTAAATTAATTGCACCAATCATAATTTCTAAGTAGTTTTGCAATTGATCAGTTACATAATTTTTCTAAGATAATATAGCCTTTAATATTTATTATTATGTTTCTAACATTTCCTTTAGGTAAAAAAAACAGAACTAGTCTCCTCTGACATGAGAAACTTGGAGGATTATAGTATTTTAAACGTGTTAATCTTATGAGCATCTGTTTTATGGAGTTGTTTTTTTAGGTCACAACACTGAGTGGTCTGCTTCTGTGGATGACTTTATTACTGATTCATAAAACTGATGTTTAAAAATTAAAAAAAAACAAACTAAACCCTCCATTTTAGGGCAGTAGCTGGGATATATTCCAAAAGAGTGGTTAGGCCTTTGCCTTGGAGCTGGATGATATTTATATTCCCATGTCGAAACTGTGAACCTGAAGTCCCTCTGATCAACTGAAAGGTCAAATGGCTCTTCCCTCCCTTCCCATTGGCCCTGCTCACTGGTGTGCCTGTGGTGGACTACACCATCCCAGGAAGAGATGGAAGAGCAAAAGGAAGAAAACTTGTGAGTTGAGAGAGAGACAGTTTAGTAAGCAAAGGAAAGAAAATGAAAAAAAAAAAAAAACAAACACTGAAACAAAGCAAGTGGTGTGAAGGCAATCACTCAGCCGTGGCTGCCTCCAAAAAAAACCTCACGTGTTTTTGCTGAACACATGTTGCGTGATGTGGGTTACCTTGGGGTTAGCTGGTTCAGCTGTCCCAGCTTTGTCCACTCCCAGCCTGTACCCACCCCCAGCCTGCTCACTGGGAGGGCCGAACAGGAAAAAAGAGAAAGCCTTGGTGCTGTGCAAGCACTGCGAACAGCCACCAAAACACGATGTGTTGTCAACAGTGTTCTGGTCACAGATCCAAAGCACAGCATCCTACAGACTGCTCTCAGCACAATTAATTCCATCCCATCCAGAGCCAGTACTGTGAAATTATCTCACATACATAGGGAGGCAACTCTGTGCCTCTCCAAAACTACCTCGAAAGGGCTTAAAAGCTGAGCAAGCTTGCCACAGGCAAGTCAGGGTCTGGAGGCTCTGTCTCAGCCTCTTAGAGGCCCTTAACAGCCTTGCTCAGATGCAGACTCCCCATCTGGACCTCCAATCCACCAGCAGGATCAGTGTCAAAGTCACCTCTCATTGTTGCCCCAGAGGAGGGATGAGGGGAGCAGTAAAACTCTCACACTGTCCTTTTGAGCATAGTTACAGCATTCAGGAAGAGTCAGGCTCATGTCCTTGGGTGAGCCAAGTCCTGGTTTTGGATAGTGCCCACAGGACAAAGACCACAGGGTATTCTGCCCATCACGTGCCCCAGAAAACCTCCCTGCCTTGTCTGGAGATGAGCAAACTGTGAGGGAAAAGCCAAGGGGTGCAGGTGCTCAGCTGGAGTGCAGGAGCCCACACCAGGTTTCTGTACCAGTGTTTCAGTGGAGAGCAAATTAAGCAAGACACAGTCATGGTCAAGGTACAAAACTACATACCTCCTCCAAACTTGAGATTATTGCACACAAAAGATGGTGGATAGCTATCCCTCACTTTTCCTCAGAAGAAAATATCCATCTCATGCTTCCAGCTGTGTACTGCAAGTGCCAGGCTGCAGCTCCTCTGCAGCCTGAGCAGCCACTGAGAGAGGTTTCTAGCAGCTGCGTTTTGCTAGGTCACAACAGCTCCCTCTTCAGCAAGACTAAGATATGGGACCCTGCTTTAAGGTGTCTAACTCTACAGGCACCAGCCAAAGAAGTTCAATCCTATATCTGAAAAAGACTTAGATTCCTCCCAGGCAGCATCTCAAGGCCAGGCAGGATTATACCCAGGCACCTAAAATGGCAGGGCACACTTGTGTTCAGGCAACTTCGGAATCCAAGCTTATATTCGATAGTGACTTAGAGCAACCAAGCCAGGTTCATAATCACTCTTACTTGCAGGTATCACTTCTAAAAGTGAACTCTCTTCTATGCACTCCCTTAGAGACTTTTGACAATGCTGTCTGTTAGAGTTAAACTACTTCAAAATTACTTCTCCCCTCCTGACTTCAGTTCTGCTTATTCAGGGCCACAGCAGAAGTGGCTAAGCCTCCTCCCAACCCAAACCCTGCTATTAAATAACAGCATCTACAGACACAGATGCTACCAGAAAACAAAATGAACTGTAGAATACATTTTCAAACCACCATGTAACCAAAGGACCTCGTGTTTGCAAAGTCCCCCAAAGTCCAATCACACTGACGTGCAGTGCACATACCACCTTTAGTAGCTGTTTCAGGAACAGGACAGTTTCTAAATGAGAGTATCCCTTAATAATCACCCTGGCAACCATTTATTCAGAAAACAGCTTTTAGCCATGGATTGATATAATCAGACTGCTTCCTTTCGTTGTATTAAGTAGCCTATAAAAGACAATACTGACTTCTTTTAATAATACAAGTGTGGTTTTCTCTCTCCACAGACCTGACAGGTGCCTGCTTTTCAAACTGGGGACTGATCCGCCTCCCACTCAGAGGTCTACGACCAGCACAGAGTTGCATGCTTCATGTTTTATTCCTTTCCCTCTAGCAAAACTCTTTTTACCTTTAGTTTGTTGCTTTACCCCCCTTTGTCAGTTGCATCTGCCTGCTTTCTCTTGGTTTGTGCACTGGGACTGACTTTGCAATTATGACTCATCTGTCACAGGAGGATCTGTTCTATGATAGGAGCTCTCAAACATTTCTGCAAAACCAAATAAATATGCAAATAACTGTAAAAAGAAGTAACAACAAAACCAGATAACCACAATAATGTTTAAGCAATAAGGAATTGGTTCTGGATATTTTGGGCCTGATTATGCGATTTACAATCTGTCATGAAGAAGGATTTGACACATGAGTATGGCAGGCCCTTTGGAATGTAGTAAGTGATGGAACAAAACATCATCCGATATTTAAGTGCTACATGCAAAATATTGCAGACAGAGGAGAGCTGGTTAATATCTCTACTTTTGTTCATTTCATTGTTGAAACACAAGAAAAGAGAGACAAAAAGACAGGATGAAATGGACTTTTCTCTCTTTTAACCATCTGTACTTAGCCACCGTTTATTCCTAGCAAACAAAATTTATCCTAGCAACAATCCTCTTAAATGTTATGTAATATATAAACTTTCAAATTGTCTTGCAATTTACCTAATAATTTCATGACTTTTGAAAATTTTAAGATCTTTGAAACAGACACTTTTATATAACACATTCATCATAAATTAATCATAATTTATCTCAACAGAACCCATCAAGATGGATTCAGTTGACATTAATGTAAATATAATTCTTATTTCTGTAGGTGTTCCATTACAATTACTGTTCATTTAAATATTAGTCAATCATCACTTAAATTGAAGTCTACCCTCATTTTTTTCCCCAGTATATCTTCTGGCCATACATAATATAACTTGAATCTTGGCAGAATGATTATTGCTGCTCTGTCTGTGCCACTAAACTGCACTATCACAGACACACTGTTTAGGGTTTTGTATCTGGTCAGTCTGATATGAGCATTATAAATGAACAAAGTTATAGAACATAGCCAGTTAAATGAAAGTCCACATTTCCCTTAAGTAGAATGAGGTGAAAGTGTCTCAAATTGCATAGAAAAAAAAATACACCTTTTTGCAGGAGAGAGAAATATTGCTGTGGCACTGACCAGAGAATAAAGAATATTCTGTGAAGGAAAAATGCTTTTGCCCTATAATTAGACATGAGGATTTTTTAAATGGCATAGATGTATTTTAAAGCAAAAATGGTGAAAAGGATTTTTTTTAATCCATTTAAGTAAAGTGGGAATTTTAGTAACACATAACATCCAAAAGGTGCTGAATGTCCTCATTGTCTGAGCCATGATAAGTTTCTGACAAGTCCTGTACTTCTGAGCCATTTATTCTACTAGTTACAAGTAACATATATGTAGTTCTGACAGACTCATGGAGATACTGGGAAAACCTCAGTGCTACATCTGACATGCAGACAAAAACCTAGCTAAGCAGACTAAAATAGGTCCCTGCTGGAGGCAAAGAAGAACCTGCAGAAGATCACTCTGCAGGTGCATATTGGGAAATTTGCCACAGAAAGGGTCAGGAAGGAATGCAGTAAATTCAAACACACAAAAATTATGTTCACTCTATGTATCATACTCATATGGAATAGCCTTTTGCATTTGTAATGCAGATTGCCTTGGGGAGTTGGAGGAAGGGTTTTGCAAGGAATGGAATTGTTCTTTTAAAAGTCAGAAAAATTATAAATGAATGACAAAGAGCATAGAGATGACAGATATCAGTTATCTGCTTGTATTGCCCATGCTCCAGAGACATGACCCAGCAGTACAGATTTAACTGTTTAACCAAAATTCTCTACAGCTATAGCAATTATTCAAGAATACCTCTCTTGATAAATCCACAGTTGAAAATAAAATCATATCTTGCCATTCTTCTAAAATTTGTATCCTTCCATTTATGCCCTTTAGTATTTCCATACTGACAGTTAGAAAAATTAATTAGTAATGTTCACATTTAAGTATTTATTAAGTGGGGGGGAGGATGTGTTGATGTTTGTTTGTTTGTTCATTTGTTTTATTTTAAATAGGTTTTGGGGGCATGTTTATAAAGAAAAACTGAAACTTTATTTGGCAACACTGATTATAGGATCCATGAATTTAAATGAATTTGGGCAAGACTAGGTCCAAAAGGACATGACTATCTTTTCAATCTGTAGGAATTATTTCGTGAGATAATCCTAGCTCTTTTGCTGCAAACACCGAAGTCTCCAGTAGTCAAAGGGTAAAAGTGGAAATAGCTCAGTTGTTCTTTCAAGGCATTACAGATCAGTATTATTTTACATGAGAAAAATAAGGAACTTTGTTTCTAAGAAGGACTCAAGAGCAATCAGAAGTAGAGAGGCCAAGAGAACTGAGCTCTGTTGCTTTGATAGCTACATCACTGGTGTTTAGCAACTGTTTTACTAGCAATAAAGACCTTGGATAGGTGCCCCTGGGTTTTAATTCCTGTTCCCTTGAATTCAATAAGTAGCCTATTCTAAAGTAACCAAAACACTGGATGCAGGAATTCAGTTTCCAGCTTTTCATTCCCTCAGCAGGAAACTGTTGCTCTTTTTTTCAAATATCTGAATACAACAAAATCAAGGAAATATTCAGAGAATGAAAATGTTTGAGGTAGAGAAGAAGGGAATAATTTACATATATGCATTGCCCAGTTTTGAAAATTAGTTTTTCAGCTCTGCTTGCACATCTTCCCTACTTACTGCTGCTCACTAACAGTAAACTTTGTTCCGTTCTGTCAGAGCCAACAGGAAAGCAGTAGTACTTTGCCCAGCAGATTCAGACAGCAGAAGGAAAGCTTTGCCAAAAAATAAGTAAGTAAATAAATTACCTTTTAAATCACTGATAGGTAACATAAATAAAAGGATTATTATTGATGTGTCCATGCTGTAATTGCACATCCTAGTACACTCGTGTGGTTTACAGCCTGCTCACTGAACAGGAAACCTCTCGGCTTCACTCTGTGTCCAAAAGCCACTGCTGACCTAAATTATTTTGTAATTGTAAGAATGGGCTAGTTGAAACTCAGAGTGTTGTGCTGGTATTTCCCAAACTTTGGGCAATTCCAAGGGTGAATGTTTAGATATACATAAAACAAGTGTGCAGTCTTATGCTATCCCTGGCCACATCTTCATTGCAAAGTAACTCTTGATGCTGTTTCTGAATACAAAGTACTGCTACTGCAATGATCCACAAATGTGACCGGACAGGCTGATAGAGAGCTAAGTGGGTAAAGGGGGTCATGGTGAGAGAACCAACACCAGACTAAGGTCTAAGGTCAAGATCTATTAATGTAGTTCTTTCACACCCAGTATATCTCATATATTCTCTATGGCAGAGTAATAGCAGGATGGAAGAATACCACATCAGGATTAGGGGAAATGTTACACTTCTTTTGCTGGCTGGCAAAATTGGAAGGGAATGATATGTAGTGGGCACAGCCACATGTGAAAAGAGAGGCTTAGCTCCTATCTCCCTAATGAAACTCATCCCTTCAACATTATAATGAATATACTAAAACATCTATAAGACTGTTACAATATTCGTGTCTAAAATGAATGTTTGCAGAATGAGTAGAGCTCTCTGTAACTGCGCAAAACTTGGAGCTGCAAGTGAACAAAAATACAAGGTTTGACCCAAGATTGCTGAATTTCCAAATCTGCCAAGTAATTTCTCAAATGTAGTTATTATCCTTGCAGCTTTCACTCATTCATTTAAGTTGAAATGTTTGACAAGTTTTATAGAACAGTGGCAATTTTTAATATTTAATTAACTAGATTTTTTTTCTTTTTTATGTATTTAGATCTTGCCCAAACATATGTGAAGCAGTGAATCCGGATATACATCTGAAAGGTAAAATTCTTTCCATGACGAAAAAGGAAGTACTATAGCATGTCTATCTAGCATACTTATGATTTGGAACCAGTAATAGTTTGTAACATGCAAGGTATGGCAGACCTGAAAATTGTAAGATCATAAAAATTAAAATTATTTGCAAGACAACTGAAAAGAAATGGACAGCCACTAAGGGGATACCCACTAATTCAGGAAACAGAAAGGTGTTACTTCCAGAGTGCCCCAAAAACTTTTTGGCTTCATGATGGTATACACTGCAAAAAGCTATCAATAAGTTATCCTCTTGCTGGAGAGTGAAAACATTACATTGAAAGCAACTGAGGGAATTTTCTTTTTCCCTTTGCTGCCACCTTTGAAAGTCTCTCCTCTTTTTGCTGTTTGCTGTTCCACAACAACAGGACAATGACACAGGATTTTTAAATCTGATTCGTGACAAATTATGGTTAGTTGTATGCATGCGTTTAAACTTCATTGATTTCAAAATTAATACACTGCATCTATTTAAATCAGTGGTAAATGATACCCTATTTCACAAGTGTAGCTGAGATGAGACATTTAATGCAAAGCATATAAAATTATAGGACTAACATATAAAATTATCTAACTAAAAAGTGGCCCAACTATCCAGACAAATTTATTTGATGTACCATACATTTATAGTGTTATGTGATATTTGCTTAAATGTATTCAATATTCATGGGGTGGTCCCGTGGTGTATATATTATATTTATATATATATATATAATTCAATATTCATATAATACAGACTATTTAGATTTAGGGCTGGAAAAAGCAGTTCTGGGAAAATAAAACCCATCAATCTATCATCTAACTGGAAATCTTTTACTCTCTGGGGATAGCTGGCCTTATCACAAAAGCTCACCATAAATGGCATTTATTCACACGCCTTTCACACAGGCTCTGAAGCAAAACCTGCCTAATCTTTTACTTGGTCCTGTAATTAAATGTATATGATTCAGGAAGCTTCTGCTTGTGTTACCTAACCCCTCTAGAGGCTGGGGGAAGATGCCTGTATACTTGAGCTGGACAAAGATTTGCACCATACTTTTGGACCAGACAGTAAAAAAGGGACTATGAAAATGCCTATGCAGCTCTTCTTTGCAGAATTTCCAGCTTCAGGGTTTTTTTCTACTGAAGTGGTTAGGACACACCCTGTCAGGATCACAAGGTTTATTAAAACACAGCCCACAATACTTTATCACTTTCCACCACTGGCTGGAACACCACAGCAACTAAAAAACCACTGTGCATTCATAGACTCAGAGAAGCCAACAGGAACAGATTTACCATTTGCTTTCCCATTTACAGAAAGGCTTTATGTCTGATGTTGGGTTTCATGTACAAATTGCTAACCTGTCACCCTTTTAAACAGAACTTTTTTAAGTCACTATAAAAAGCAGGCAAGGTTGCCATAAAATGCACACACTGTTTTACTCCCTTGCAAATTAAAGAGAAGCTAATTTTTTAAGTTTTACTTTTGACATCAGGCATTCTCTGTCAACTGGAAGAAACACACCTACACATATGCCATAGAAATATAACACCTTCCTATTGTTATAATTGGCATTCTCTATTTATTAGTTTCACAGAAAATGTAGCAAAGCAACAAAAATTTTCAGACTGAATAAAATATGATCAGTCCCTATAGCTTGAGGAAACTCTAATCCATGCCAGCTCTAAGTCTTTAGCTTGCAGTGGAAAAAAAAAAAATATGCCAGAAGGTCCAGCTGATTGCAACTACTTGCACAAAGATTCTATCCTTTTTCATTTATGTACAACAGCCAGTGCACCAGAAGCAAGAAAATTTGAATATGTCCCTGCTCATTGCAGGTGAGTTGGACTAGATGACCTTTAAAGGTCCCTTCCAACCCAAACTATTCTATGATTCTATTATAAATTGAAAGTTCCAGGGTTATATATATATATATATATATATGTATGTATTAAACAGCACAA
>JAWWEU010000125.1:61613991-61665952 GCA_035583155.1 Acropternis orthonyx
GGATGAGCCTCTTCAACAGTACCTCTTCTACCACCTGGACAGTGTGCAGCACTTCTCATTCTGAAGGCTGAGAGACTGAAATATTCATCTTCACTGCGAAAATTCTTATATATCAGGAGGAGTTGTTTCTAGCTGGTTTGCACTCCTCAGCTAGCACGGAGTAAATATTTGGGCATACACCTTATGTGAAAGGCATACCCACAGGAAAGCAGCACCACTGCTTCACTGGCCCTGTGCAAGGGAGGTGTAAGAAGAAAAAGAGAAGGAGGGCTGGAGTTCCTCCAAACTTCACTGACTCATGCACAACAGAATAGATTATAAACTAACTTGGACATCAGATTGTAAACTGATATTGAATAGCAATACATCACCCCAAAGGCTTGTGTCAAACAGTCTCCTTTTGGCATTAAGCCATGAAATGCATGGGTAATAACATTGATGTTTACCACTGTTATTCATTTTTTATTGTGAGGACAGAACAGCCTTTTTTTTTTTTTTTTAATTAACAGAAATATAAAGGCTACAATTTAAGACACTGTCTGTCTTTTTTTATTATTATCCTGGTACCACCTACTTACCCTTGTGTTCCTTAGTAATGCCATTTATTTAACTGGGCTTGCTTCTGATTCGTACCAGCATAACAAAACAGAAAATCAGACAACTAGCTTGCATGGATAAGTCTCCTTCCCCATCCCTCATGAATGAGCAGAGACTAAAGCACTACATATATTGGATAAATGAACATTCAATGCCATCTGCTGGGGTGTACAAAAGTATGCAATAGCAGACTGACAGAACAAAAGTGACAAATGTAAAGAGGGTGTTGAGGCAGAAAGAGTCTTCTTTCAAAACACAGTTGTAAGGGAGGGTTGTGGAATGCTGCCTGTCCTTAGTACATTTCAGCATCTGGGTACAACCCCTGGACAAGAAGTAGATCTGGTTTTAACTCTCTCCATGGCATAAAAGCCTTTCAGTGTGCAATTCCCTCTTTCTCCTAAGCATTAGAGCATGCTGTAATTATATATTATCAGTTAGCCTTAATAGAAGGACTTTCACATTCTGCTTTTGAAATCAGGCTATTATGTAGGCACCGATCCAAGATTTGTGATGTTACAGGCAGTGTAAGAAAGGATTGCAACAGTCCAGAACAAGAGCATGTACTGGGCAAGGTCATACCATGGCTGCTTTGCATTAAACAGTCACTGGATTAAATGTGTAAGTCAGGTTAGGTGCAGAACTTGGGACTCTCTTCAGAAGTGAACTCACTCTCCTGTTCACCAGCTCTTTGGCCCTGTAACTCATGTTCTTCTGGCTGTACCATGAGACAACTTTGTGGGCAGACAGATGCCACTGAGAACAGCCTGATAACTGGAGTGTTCTCAGTTTTGGGGTTTTCTTCTGCTATTAAGGGAACAAGACATGTTTCTATTCACAAAAAGATTTCCAGATAAGGATCCCCAAGCACACCAGGATAAGCTCTCACAATTCTGCACTGAGCAGCAAAACTCAGAAGAGAGAGGGCAGTCCAAGCACATCCTTCTTTGAGTGTTCTTGGTGGGAGGGCTTAGACATGCTCATGGTTGTGCATCCCATTTCCACTCAGCTACTTCCTCATGCATTGTATAGATCAACAAATTCATGGGTGGGTTTGCTTCATCTCCTTTGTGTCAGTATCTCTAAAATACTGTGCAATTGGTAGATTTTTATTCCATTATATAAATTATTAGTTACTGTATCATTTCCTACAGAATGAGACCTGATAACAGTTTTTCTCCATTTCATACAGAAACCAGAAGAACTATTTCTGATAACTCCTATAATTCTGTAAGTACCACACTGTTCTTCCTAAAATTGTACTTTTGTTTCACTTCCTGAGGTATGTTAACATTGTCTTGGCTGTAATGCTGGCAACAGAAAATGTAATTTTCAAGTTGTTTAGTAATGCAAAATAAAGCATAAGAATTCTGATATATATGAATACCTTGTTTTAGCGGGAGATAGACTGGAGAAGTGATTCCTTAGTCAATTCTCTGGTTTTGGGCTGAATCTAAAATGCACCTTTATCATAAGATCATGTGAAAATAACAGGAATCAAGCCAAACAAGTGTGTAAGTCATAAACCTCAAGGTTTAATATGTAACTAATGCAAATGAAAACTGAAACGCTAACAATACACATTTCAATGTCTCCCCATTTTTATCTGAAAGCTGGTTTTGAGTTTCAGTTCAGGCATATAAGACTGTAAATACCTTTTAAATCATGGAAAGATGAAAATAAAGTACAGGTCTATGCTTAATAAGTAAGCTGGACAAGTAAAGGTTGACTAAAGAAGGTTGATGTAATCAATACTTTGACTCCTTCAGGTCTCACAGGAAGATTAATAACAATCAGATGTCATATGGGATTATTACCAAACAGAAGGCAGTGATAGTACAGAGTAGAATGGGGAAAGAACAGTCAGAAGAATATTTACTTATGCAATGGCAGTTGAGTTATTTGAAGAAATTTCTGAAACATTAATTGATTATCTTTGGGAACTCTCCAAGGAGTTCTGAGTTACTAAAGTAATCAAAAAAACCAGTGGTGACCTCAATTTCTTATGAGAAAGATAGAAAATCCTGAGGATTTATTGGGAGCCTGTAGAGACTATGAAACAAAGTCAATCTGAAAGGATCTTTTGGAAATAGTAGTTATGATTATGTAAACAATTGTTAATGTGAACAGGAAGAAAATCTCATCAACTCTTCAAACCAATCAGCAGAAATATGACCAGAATAGTAAGAAAGAAAACAGCAGATGTGATATATTTTGATTTTTGTTGGGCCTTTGACATTTCCCAGAAGACAGTCTCACCTGGAAACCTGGTCTAGATGAAACTGCATGAAGTGTTTGCACAATTGATTGAAAAAATAGTCACCCTCTACCTAGCTGACAGTAGTCTGTTACTGAACTGGAGAGAGCTGTGCAGAGGAGAGCCTGAAAACCCAGGTACCCTGCAGGGGTCTGTCTAGGGTGTGGTGGTATTTTTTATGTGCTGTTCTAAAAATCCTGCAATGTACTGTCAGGAACACTTCTTGGAGGTCTGATTGATGTTGTAACAAAGACGTGTACAACCTGGAGAGAGTTCGCAGGAAAGTCAGACTGAGGATATGAGGTTCAAAATCTTTTAAGTTGGTTGACAACTCAGAGAAGCTTTAAAGAAACATATTTGCCTAGTGAGAAGACTAAAAGGAAATATAGGCATTAGCATAAAAGAGTTTGAAACAAAGTGGAAAGTAATCAAAATTTTAGTGTCCTTAGAGGGTAAAACAAACTGGTTTAAATTTTAGCACTCGAAAGAAAAAGAACGACCTGAAAGGGCAGTTAACTAGTAGAAGAAGACACCTCAGGAAGCTATTGATTCCCCATTACTAGTGAGTTCAAGAAGAGAATAAGAAAAACATCAGGGAAGATCCAAGGGGATGATGCACCTATACTGTTTGTGGTTAAATATGACACCCTCTGCTGAGTTCACTCAGCAGCAATCTCAGCTCTGTGCTGAAGGAAGCCAACAGCTGTGGCCCTGCATGTAAACAGAGAGTATGAAGGGTGCAGCAGGACTCCAGAAAATAATCTTGAAGAAACCTAGCACAAGTGTATAGACACATTCAGAGAGATCCTGAGTCACTCTTAGCATCTTATTTCTGTGGATTCCACTGTTCAATACATACTTGCTATCACATTCACTTGGACTGAACATTTGCTAGCACAAAGTCCCCAAAGCACTGCATGTTTTTATTTTAAAGTGTGACATTTGTGATGAGCTAGTTAATATATTCTTGCAAGAAATGTATGTAAACAGTCAGTACAATAGAAATACCACATGGATAATATTGTAATGGATAACTGCAATGACCATAAAATTAAACACTATCATGATATTTTCAAGACCAGAGAGGCAAAATTCAGAGAGATCTAAACTGTCTAACAAATGGCTATTTCATGAATCTAAATTTAAAAAAAAAATTAGGTCAAAGCACTTGCTCAACTACTTTCCAACTCTTCAATTTCCATCAGAAAATTTCCTGTGCACCAAAGTGTCTTGTTATGGTATTCAGACATTTCTAAATCTGAAATTAATCTTGAACTTAAATTTATTTGTATTATCTGTATATCTTTTCCTATGTCCAGAGCAAATATTTGACAATGAAGGGCAAGGGTGACTTACAGTCTTTCCCCAAGGTATCTGAGGAGGATGAAGATGAATATGAGACTGTAAGTTCTTCCACTCTGAAGGCCATCCATACTTTAAGAATCCTTCCTGCCAAACCTCCACAAGAATCTGAATATGCAGGTAACTTGTCTCTGTGGACAGTGAGAAAAACCTAGAGAGACATAGGACCAGTATGGACTTGAGGTTTTCAGTGGGAATATCTTTTAGAACGAAATGGTTCTACTGAAGAGTAACACTGGTGGGCAGAAACAAGAGAATAGCTTTGTCTGCAACTTCATATTCAAAAGTTACCCTTATTTCCGTTAGATTACGTTAAATTAATAATTGCACACTGGGGTTTTTTTATTTTAATATTACCCTCACAGGAAATATTATATTATCCCATTCTACCTGGAATGTGCAAAAAAACTGACTAATCAAACTTACAACTGTTTCAAAAAAGCTCACTGCTATTTAAGCCTAGAAACCTTTAAGATGGAAAACATATTAAAGAACACATGACATTTTCCTCCAGAGGATAATTTACAGATGAAGAAATGTAGTATTCTTTTTAAAGGTGTTCTCTGCTGCTTTCAATGGCAATAACAAGCAATTATTTTGAGTGTATTTCTCAGGCAGTCTTAACCTTGCAAATAGCTTCATTAATCCCCTTTTGGTTTACTAAAGCCATTTTAAGTTACATTTAATGCCAATCACACAGAGCCAATTAATATCCTGTTTATGGATGTGAAATATTATAGCTATCCATTGTTCAAAGTCATTATAAACACTCTCTGGAGGTTTAAATCATTAAAAAACTGGGGGGAAATCCTGGATGAGGAAGAATGGAAACCAGAAATCAAATATATCTGACATCTGAAAATACAGGATCAATATATTATGAAAGTTTGCTCCAGTTCGCATCAAAGTCAGCAAAGATTTTTCTACTGATTTTTTTGTGGGAGTTTGTTTGATGTCTAAACAAATAGATTGCCTTTTAAGTGAGTAAATTTACCAGTGTGTGAGTGAATCACAATCAGTCTGAACATTCAGATCTCCTACATTATGTTCCAAAGACTAATTTGCACATTTCATTTGGAAATGTGAATTCCAAATCCTGGTTTTTGTCTTGGTTAGCAGTTAAGACTGTCCTGAAATACCCAAAAGATATAATTTCTGTTTTGTGAATTCAGATAAAACATATTAAACAAAAAGCTGCTTTTTTCTTGTGTGTTATGCCCAGTAACCATAAAGTGCCAAGATGCAAGAGTGAGGAAGGGTCTGAAAATGTATTGCAAAAGGGTAAAACTCAATGCTAACATTTTTGCCATCTTTCCTAGGTGAATACAAGTGCCATCAAGATATAAATTAATGACTTGAAAAGACATACTAGCATAAAACCTGTGCATTTCTTTTAGATGGCCAGGGATCCAGTTCCTATTAAAAGCTAAAATAAAACTTTAAAAGCTCTCTAGAGACTAAAACTTCCCTTACAAAATCAGAACAAAACAAAGGTGTTGCCAAGAACAAAGTTTCAAATGATAAGCAAACTCAGTAATGTAATCACAGTTAAGGTTAAATGTCTGCCTTAACTGTGCGCCATGTTATGAAGGTTTTTTTATAACCACAGTGTGAGAAGGTTAACTGTAAAGCTGTTACCAGAGTCAGGCTTATGTCCTCAATACAGCTAATAAATGTCATTTAAGTTCTAAAAAGGAAAATTTAAAATTCTATAAAAATGGCAAGACCTCACCTGAAATGCATATTTTGAACTTTGAAACCTCTTCTTAAAACCTCATAATACTGAATTACTCAGGCTTGATTTTTTTCTTCCTCTTTTACAGATAAACGTTGTTTAAGGCCTTCAGGTACCACTTCTCCAAAGAGCAAGCACTCATCTCAGCCCCCTCAATATTCAACTGTGAGTAAAAATACTAAAGCTTATTCACAAGCACATTTCCCCTTTTCTGTAATACCCTTTAAAGTTAAGTGTAGCCTATTTAAAGTCTTAGCCACATAACATTCATTCGTACAAAGGCACACAACATCCTGTAAGCCGTTCCTGTTTCGCTTTGCGCTGTCCTCACCACTTGCTTCCACTCGTTGCCTGCTGGGGATCCTCTAACTATTAGAGGTGTCCCAGTCAGGAGCAGCACCCTTCCTAGTAGCCATAGTTTCAAGGGTGATGACTAACATCACATCTTTATTTTGTTTTATTAGCAGATTCACACATCTGTTCCGGAGGAGAGGAGAGTGACAAGTATAAGAGGTATAATAAAAAAATCTACCCATTTCTGCAAACAGATATAGAAATTGTCACTTCCATATTTATCTTTTGTACACAGGCAGAGATTGCAGATGATAGAATAGACATGATTTTCAGAACAGCGGCTGCTTTCCAAAATAATCATACTGCAAATTTTGCAATACTGTTTCAACTATCTACCATCAAAGTAATCATTTAGAGAAGGAGATATATTTTATCTCAGGAGCTGCCTGTTCCTCAAGGGGGAGGGAGAAAAAACCCATTCAATTTAAAAATCAGATTTTCCTTTTCTCTGTATTGTAAGGACATAAGAGGTCAGAGGGAAGCCTATGCCCCTTCAATTCTTCCACCAAAAGGCTGTAAGACCCCTGCTATTCATTACTCCTCCTTCTCATGGTCTCATGCTTTTTCACTCCTTATGTTTCTCAGGCATTTTGTATTAATATATTCTAAAGGATAATCTAAAAACTATTTTTAAATAGTTATATACCTTCGCAATTCCTACTAGAGCTTTACATCCTAGGGTAACTATTTACAATGTTCACCTACTAAGAATATTTTAGTTGTGTGGTACATCACCTAGCATACATTTTTTCTCTGCTGCTTCACCTTTAACCGTAAAGTTGCTTCAAAATCAAATGTACCTTTAATTTTTGTTTGTTCTGTTTCTTCTCATGAAATCAGAGACAGACTGCTATCTTATTCTTCAAGAATCTAATGAAATGTCCAAAGTAAAACTGATGATTTTACTCAACCATAAGATTATTTTTAAAGTAGTTTCTATACACTTTTTTATATTTAACATACTTTGATGTAGCAGTACCTCATGAAGTCAACCACTGAAGGATTAAACATCTGATTAGCTTTGAAAAGGTATATTTTTTTCTCTTACCATATTCAAATCTTTGACCCATAAGCTAAATAACATAAAAAAGACTGCAATTTCCAAGCCAGGCAAATATGATCCATTCTGTGTTTGCTGCAACAGTTGATTTTTAGAAAGTAAGTATTGTATTTGATCAGTCAGAAAAATAACTTTAAGAATTCCATGTAAAAGAAAATTTGGGTTTTTTTTTCCCTTTTATTTCTTACTATAATGCAAAACATAGATCCAGATAATTCCTACAGATTATGAAAAGAAAAGCACTATAAAGTTTGAAAATGAAAGGTTAGATTGACTCATGAACAAATCCTGATGTAGATTGAAAAAACCTTAATTTATATACATTCAAGTAGGACAGCTTCAAAATCAGGAGAAATCAGTAAACAAGGACAGTTTGCCAGTTTATCTAAAGTTTTGAGTTCCACTAGGATTTAGTAGGTTGGATTTACATGCTTGTCTTCCTCCATGTGATGTCTGCTGATGTTAAGATGAACCAAAGCCAGTGCAGGCATGCAAATTAAAATCTGTAGTTTGAGAATGCAACTTGTACATATTTTTAATACATCCTGAGTGAATAGTTCTTATAGAAGACACTAATTTCAGATAATAACTACATTGTTATTAAACAATATCTTAACATTTATCCCCATGCCTGGTGCTATTAAGAGGCCTTGCCACAAGATGGCATAAACAGCACAGAATTTTTGTCAGAGTACTTTCTAGAACTGTTAAACATTTAAGGTACCATTATTTCATTCAGATCAATTTGTTATGGTTTACTCAAAGGAGAGCCGTATTGCAACTTCTTTCCGTTAGGATTTCAGCATATAGAATTTAAGAAAATATTTTCAATATCAAAATCTAATGAAAATAGAGTGAGATTTGTTTTTGTATTAGTAAGATGTTAATTTAAGTAATCAGGCATATTTTGGTAAATTTGGAAACAAAATTTGTATTTATTTTTTTAATAAATTTCATTGGTTTTCAATATTTTTATAAATTTCTATACAAAAATAAGCACAGACAAAAAATGCAACCCAAACTTGATAAGCATACAAGGTGCCTGAATAATATTTAAATTTACAATACCTGAATAAATATCACCTTCAAATGTTTCATTCTGGAAGCCAGAGGAAAGAGTTCTGGAGATAGAGCCAGCGGAGGGCAAAGAATGGGACTGGACTGCCAGTAATTGTAACAACAATAACAACAATACCAGAATAATATAACTCAATTTGTGAATTATATGGGTAGCACCCCACTAACAATTATTAATAATTACCTTTAGGAGGAAGAATGAAAATACAGGGACAACAGGTAAGCAGAATATCTCATCAATTAAAATTTTTGCAGGTCATTTTGCCATTTAATAGATTTTTAAAAGCAGGCTGCCATTTTGCTGGCACTAGCTAAAGGATAAGAGAACTCATATCAGCAGTCCTACATTATCTCACTCGCATTCATGATCTATGCAGATGTCTTTTATTCCTCAGTGGTTTTTAAATGACATGTTAAAGCATGAGGTTTTGTGCTGTAGAGCACATAAACCTTTGACTCTTGACATGGGCATGTCTACTTAATCTAAATTCTTCACATTTCTCTCTAGTAAACCAAGGGGGGAAAATCTTACAGGGATTTTTGTTTCCTCTCTTTTCCAGGACCCTATGCCTCCCCCACGGTAAGATCACGTAAGAGATCGTGGTCCTTGGGGAACTCAGTGCTAATGAATGCTCACATCCATCTGTACCACCCATGGTAATGAGATGACTGGAAGTGAGCCAGCATCCTTTTGCTGCTGGCACTCTTTGGACTCTTACAGGTTCTGATATGAAATTAGGGAGAACAAAGCATGAGCAATAAATGTTCATAGGAGGATCTCAGGCTGCATCTTCAAAATCAACTTGGCTGTGCCTATAGACAAGTCACAAACCTAGAAATCTTGAATCTGGTTCAACCCAGATATAAATTGCTGGGGGAAAAAAAATTCCATCAATTGGATTGGTGCCTTAGGCTCTGTTCACTGTGAAAATATTGACTTCATTCCCTCTTAAGAGGGAATCATTCTGCCAATGTTTTTTGCTACAAATCTAAATCATGTTCCACAGAAATCAACTGGAATATTTCCACTTACTCCCACAAAAAGATGGACCAAGCTCTATTCCACAAATACATTTTTCTATGATATACCTACAAATAAAAAATTAATTGCTTCTTGATCTTTTCAACCCCCCAAAATAACTGCTACAATTAAAACATCCTTTGAAAAGGTCATCTAGGACTTACAAACTTACTCCTCCATGCCTACACTGATTGTCCCAAAACGTATAAAGAATTTTAAAACATGATTAGCATTACATATTCAGATTTTACTTTTAAAAATGTGAAATAGCATAAAAGGGCAGTGTAGCTTCACAGACTCAAAATTACAAAAGTGCAGAAATAACAACATTCTCAATCCATTATTCTACAAAATTTCACTATTTGTTTGGTTTTGTATTATGGTGGTCAGAATGGTTCTTAATTCTCTCACCTGACTTAATTTGGGTAAGTACTCTGCAAACACACAATGCTCCCTCCTCAGGAGCCCGCCACTGAACAGCAGTTCTGACAGGTACCATGGATGCTCCTCCAGTTTTATCCAGCCAACCTCTCCCTGTTACAGCTTCCAGCCGGAGCTGGGCTGTGACTGGCCTCAGAGCAAGGACAGAGCCCACACCTGACAGAAAACACCAGGCCCATGTTACCTGTGAGTTTTCTGGGATGAAGAGCATTTTTTCCTCTGTGTGTTCCCTGGCTGGACCATATACACAGGCCTACCCACCCAGAAATATCCACACTGGAGACCTGGTCTTGCCACATTCCAGTGAGGCACACAAAAGCGGTATTAGACAGCACATAACACGGGTACAGTAATGTCTTGCAAAAGTAGAATATTATCCAATATAACTATTGCTATTGAAAGGTTCTAAGGAGCTCCTGAACCTGATCTTGGCTCAGCACATATACATTGAAATGTTCTCAGAAAACTTCAGTCTCTTACTTCTAGAGCTTGCACTTACAACACAGTTGCTGCAACCTTATTTATTCTGTAATAGTTCTTCAGATTCCTCTTTGACTTCTCTAGACCTCCAAACACGCTGCCAAAGCCATATCAGCCACTTCCTCCAGAGCCAAGGACAAGAAGCCAGTTCTTTCACAAGGGGAACATGCTCAGCCAAGCTCCCACCTTTCCAATATCAGCAAAAGTCACAAGGTATGGTACATTCCTCATCCTCATACCCTGAGAATCAAAACATTCTCCCTGGTCAAACCGCAAGACTTTACTTCCATTGCACCTCTGCTTTTACTTAAGAAATTATTCTTTAGACAGCTGTGAATAATTGAGAGAAGTGGTATTTAGTTGTAACATGACACTAGCATTTTTGTTAAGAAAAAACTTGACAAAATAACAGTAAAGAACTAAAGGAATAGAAAAGTAGCTAGAACTTTCAAAACCACTTTGTTTAAGGTTTGTCCTGTTTTTTCTTGATAACTTTCTTGCAACCACTTCTAAGTAGAAAAATTCTACTTAGAACATCACAGTCAGGTGATGGGGAAATACACTGACTGCACTAGAGATAAAAATTTACACCACACCCTGAGGGCATTACATTCAGCAAAATAAATTACTAATCTGTAGCCAGAAGTTTGGCTTCAGTTCAAGAGGCCAACAAACGCGGACTAAGACTTGTTTGTTGCCCTTTCCGTCTTGCACTCCCCTGTCATGCAATGCCCACAGTCATTCAGGATCCTAACACGGCAGTGAGGATCTGCTCTGCCAAGTCCTGAAGCACAGACCACTTGTGTGCAGCTGTATGACCAAGCATACGCTTTTGTCAGGTTATGAATCTGGTTGCTTTTTTCATACAATTTGGATCTAGTAGATGAGCATATAGGTACACTGCTCACTGCCACGTAACCAAGTGTCTATGTGCTCTTGCTGTGTGACCAAAATGCATGTTCATAATGGGGGATGGTGTTGGGACGCATGCTGGGAAGAGGAATAACACAAATCCAGAGGCCACAGGGTATAAAGCTCAAATGACTCTTGACAAAAACCTATTGCAGGCAGAAGCTGTATCAGTCCTGTCCATCCTTCCTTAAATGATTTCAATTTCAGTTCATCAGGATGGAATTTTGCTTCATTTTACAGAGGTCACTACAAATTCCTTGGAGGGGGAATAAGCTTACAAACTATGGAAATAATCTTTTGCTTAAAGTATATATGTAAAGAGTGAACTCTAAGTATGGGTTGTTGGTTTTTTTGGTTTGTTTTTTTTTCTGAATGGTGCTTAAATTTTTTCATGGATTAGGTTCCAAAAGCTGTTGGTTGCTGAGACATTTTATTAATATGAAGTAGTTTCACATTTAGATGCAAGACCTGACATAGAGCTGCAAAGTTCCAAATCCCATGACTGATCCCCTCCCTCAGTAGGGCAGCACATAGATTGAAAGCTTTGTGAGAAATGTTATAATCCATGTTGCCAGCAGACATCAGTATGCAGAGCACTTGAATTTGAAAAGTCCTATTATAAAGCCAAATTCTGCAATATAAATACATGTCATGTCTATTGCCCTAGGGGTTTTAATCACATGAGTAAGAAAGGAGTGGCACAGAGTAAGACCACACATGATCCGGGGAAGGCAGTTGACAAATTTTCCACACAAGCACTTCACTCAAAATATTTCTCACCCATCCTCAGTCCAGTTATAGCTTTGTAAGGAGAAGACATACATATGAGCTGCAGAGTAAAGGAGTACAGCACTACAGCCGGTATCTGCTAGACTGTAAGCAAAGCTGTCAAACCATAAATGTGATTTAGGAGTGCAAGTCCTGTTTTCCAACAAGATTTGGAAGACTTCTAAAATTTAACACATCATTATTTATGCACTCTATAAACAGCTTCATTAAAAAATGGGTATGTGCAAGATCCTGGAATGTATCTTAGACACTTTGGTGTGATTTAAAATTTTACATGCCTGTGGCAAGCAGGCCATGAAAGTGGCATGTCCCTTCAAGTCAGAGGTCAGCCCTGCAAACACACCTTTAATATTACTTAACATCACCATGCACCCAATGTCCTGAATATAGGCTTTCACACAAGAATTAATGGCCCTGGAGACCAAGCTAACAAATTGCAGAAGCTAACACAAAAGCAACTATCCAAATGTTCCTTTACCCTAGCCTTCCTAAAACTTTCCCCTAACACAGTTCCCAAATTTCTCCTAACACAGTTCCCAGATTTCTTGCCTCTCTGGCCCTCCATGCTGGTTGATATTTTCCACACAGACATGAGGAAGAGACCCCTTCTCACTCTTGAAAAATAGCTCTCAGGATTTCCTATACCAGATCTTCCTTTTGTGTTCCCTCTGACTGATTTAGCAAAATAACTCACTGTCATATTTTCTCAGTCCAGGAGACAGGCTAAACAGGGACTCAATCCCAGAGCCTTCCAAAAACTACTAGATGCTTATTCACACCTTACATTGCTAAATAACTTGTAAAATCTAGTTCTCTGTCTCTTTTACTATGAGATGCATGTTGCTAAAAAGCTTGAGTGTTCATCATAATCAGAACATCTAAAGGATGTCAGACTCAAGACCTTGTCCATTTTTGGAGGGAGAATATTTCTTTCCCAGAAAAGGATGACCCTCCTGTGGATCAATCGCATCAGGAGAATGCACAAAAATGCCTAAATACTTACTTGAATCAGGGCCATGAAGAATATTTTCCATTCCTCTTTCCCTGATTTTTCACCTCCTTCCCTCTTCACTTTCCATTCTGCCTCTGTGTTTCATTTTTTAAACTCTTCAGTCTTCAAGGAGCTTACCTCCATTTATAGCTGGCTCTAAAGTGTGTAATAAGACCTTTTGGCATGAGATGAAAAGTGCTGAAGAAAGTTGATTCTCCTATCTCTTCTTCCCTGCCTCCAAAACTTCCTCCTGCTAATAATTTATGTAAAAAAATAACCAGCCTCTGAATTTCTATAGGAGTAATAAAATCTTTCCCTTGCCAAGGGCTGTTAGTTTAGTGATGATGCAATCAAAGTATTTAAGTACTTAAAGGGATTTTTATTTCATGAAAATTAAATTTTTTGCATATTATTCTTTCTTTTGCAGACATCTATCTATTAAGGAATTAAATGAAGTAAGTATTTGTCTGTGTATATATTAAGACCATAAAAACCATACACATTCCATAGCTGCACAGTCTCTCTTGTAATAGTATTTTAGCCTATAAGGTTAAAAAACTGTAAGAATCATATTAACTTTGGGTCATAGAGGTGTCTATCCTTAATGAGTGTTGCACTTTCAATACTGCTCCCTTCTGAATGGCAGATAAGTTCCTGAAGTTGTTTGCAGAAATAAAAACATAGATACAGTGCAAACCTACCTTTATATATAGGCATATATAAAGCATAAAGCAGTAAGTTTTACACAGAGACTAGTAAAGGCAAGTGATTTTTTTTAATACCTTTTTCAGATCCATGTTTCTGTAAAGAAGTTTTTAACAAGTTTCTTCACTTTCGACTAAGACCAATGAAGTAGAGCAGAGGAAATGGGTTTAGCAATAAGGGAGTTTAGTTATGACAAGTAGTTTCATATAAAACTTATTAAGAGATACAGTCTCTACAATCATGCAGTGTTGAAGGATCTTTGTAAAATTCAGGGATAGGTTACAATTTATCGGATTTTGTGCTTCTTACTGAAAGTTTTATTTACAGCACTAATATCTTCCTATTGAATTGTTTTTGAATTTTTTCTCACTGGAAGAAAGGAATCTCTATACTAGTTAAGCCCAACTGTTTCCTACCACGGCAGGCTGTAGCACAAATCTATAGACTGGGCAAGCTCTAACTTTCAAATGCATGGAGTTTTTCTTCTCCACAGTTCTGACCAAGAGGCTGTCCCCAACCTCACTCCTCTCATGGTCAGAAATCCCTTTAGTTTGAAAGATGGTTACAAAAGCATGGTTTGATAGGAATAGAATCACAGAATGGTTTGGCTAGAAGTGACCTGGAAGGTCATCTTGTTCCAACCCCCATGTCACTGACAGGGACACCTTCCACTAGACCAGGTTGCTCAGAGCTCCGTCGAGGTTGGTCTTGAACACTTCCAGGGATGGGGGCTCCACAGCTTCTCTGGGCAACTTGTTCCAGTGCATCAGCACCCTCACAGTGAAGAATTTATTCATAATATTTAACCTAATTTTACCCTCCTTCATTTTGAATCCATTCTCCCTTGTCCTGTCAGTATATTGTATCTGACAATTAATGCTAAAGAAATTATATACTGGCAAGAAAGATACTATTTTAACACAAACAGCTTTGTCTTGTCTTAGATACTGATTCACTACAAATATGAAAACACTCCAAAGAACAATAAATATCTTGCAAGTAATAATAATTAATATTTCTGGCTGGGCACTGTACAACTGCAAAAATACTGCAGCTCCTAGCAGGCTCTTAGTTTAGCTACATCTTAAAGGAGAAATACTGTGTGTGTCATGGTATGGAAAAGATAAAATATAATTTTGATCACTTCCCATTCGTATAGATCTGAACATCTAGATAGTTTCAGTGTGACCTGGAGGAGGAGACAGAGTGCCCTTATCAGTGTTTCAGACAATGTACAGCAGGTCAATAGGTTTGAGAGGACTGCCCTTCACCAGAACTCCAGGCTGCAGGAAAAGGTCTGGAGAAGCACCTTGAAATTGGAAAGAGGAAATGCAAAATCCTGCCCTAGGATGAACTAAACCCCTTGGAATTAGGTCTGCTCAGAAGGACGTGGGGACCAGAGGCAGAGCATGAACCACTGGTGTGTCCTTGGTGGCCATAAAGGCTAACAACACCTCGAGCTTTATCAACAGAGGCATAGCCAAGAAATCAAGGGAAGGGACTATTCCCTTTTATTCATCACTCACTAGACAACCCTGGAGTACTGCACAAGGCTGAAGCTGAGGGTCAGCAGAGGGTCACCAGCACAGGCAGGGCATGCAGCACCTGCCCTGTGAAATGAGGCTGGTGCTGCTGGGCTTCCTTCACACAGAGAGGGGGGCAGTTCTGGGGGGGTCCTATAGCAGCAAGCCAGTGCCTATGAGATGATTATAAAGAAAGCCGAGCGTGGCACTTTACAGAATGCACAGTGGAAGTACAAGAGTCAACGATCTTGAAATTATTAAGGTTTCAAGCAGAAATAAGGAAGAAAACTTAATTATAAGGGTATTTATGAGGGTATCAGTGCAGGTTTCCCAGAGAGGCTGTGAAAGCTATGTACTGAGAGGTTTGCAATACCCAAATGTCAAAGGTCTGAGACTCCAGGTCCCATGTCACAGTTCACCGTGTTTTAAGCAGGAACTTGGACTAGAGGTCTCCCTAGGTCCTGTCTGACCTGAATGAGACTTTGAATTCCTAAGTAATGGGTAAATATTATTGGGAAAGCAACTTATAAGGAAGGCTCAAAGTGCAACATCTACAAAGAGTAAACAATTCTTAAATGATTGCATTTTATAGTCTTACATGTATCAAATTAACAAAATAATTACTATTCCCATGTGCATCGAAATAATATAGCAATACAGTGAAAGTTTATGAGTCAAACTCTGGTGTTTAGAAACATGTCTAACATTCATTTAGATGTAACATAATATGCTGGATTAAGACTCTCCACACAGTGATTTTGAATGAAGTATCTGCCATGACAGTAAAAATTGTACTGTCAGTTAAGGAGCCTGAAAAGAGATTACTGATTTTAATCTTTGGACAGTGTCTCTCCAGTCAATCAAGATCAAGGAAGGAAACCCATTTGTAAGATAAACTGATGTACAGTAGTCATCATTAAATGGTGATCATTGCAGTAAACCATATGTTTACACCCCTAAAAAATTCAGTTCTCATTGTCACCAGCAGACTGAGATAATCATTCAGGACAAGTTTTTGACAAAGTGATCAGGTATTAATGATGGAATGTCCATATATTGCTTTAAAACTGAAAGATAGTTGAGTATGTTGGGGTAAGTTCAAGTCACTAATCCAAAGGAAAATATTTATTCTGTTTTCATTTTATATAGGTACCTGGAAGAGAGCAAGGTCAGTAATTAATAATATGGTAATAATTTCGTGTCTTTCCTTCATATTCCAAAACTAAAATAGTCTATCATTAAAATTCTAACTGAAGCAAGAGACAGATATACAGTGGCTGATTTAGAGAGACCTCCAGTCATGGAAGATGCAGCAGAAAAAAGGAACTTAACTTGGCTTTAGCTACAGCTGTTTGGGGAACTAGGGTATCACATTTGTTCTAAGCAAATGTCTTAAGGTTTGGGGGAAAATAAGAGTGTTGGAGCCTAAAAAACTAAGAGAATATCCAAAAGAGATCTGCACAGAGGACACCTCCCTTCTCTCCATCTTGCTGCTCTCCCATAATTTGAGAGTGAGAATTTTGAAAGAAAGGTTTTTAAAATCTTTAGACTTTTAAAGCTACCAAAAAAAAAAAAAAATTCAAACTCCCATATTTTAAAAACATATCAATTCTTTAGATGTAAATGCAGGTTTGAAAAAACAGCTTAAGCAGTTTGTGTGTGTGTGTGTGTGTGTGTGTGTGTGTGTGTGTGTGTGTGTGTGTGTGTATGTGTGTCCATATGTTCATGTGCATTTATGTATGTGTGCATGAAAAGCAACATTACTCCAAAATACTCTGAATATAGATACAGGTTACGTGACTTCTATGCTGCTTACACTTTGTGTTACTGAGTTCATAATTTCCTCTGGCATTTCCTTTTGTGAATTAAGGCACCATTTCCTGATTTTCAGCAAGACATAGTATTGACTGCATTAATAATTTCAATGCTTATCCTGTCCTATAAAAAGGATTTATGAACCCTCCGTATACCTCTTGTTCAGCATTCTACATTATTCACTATTATGTTAAGCCATATTCGGCATCAGCAAACCCTATAATGTTCCCCATGTAACATTCAGTATTAGGATAAATGTTTCCCATCAAAATCATTAGCTGACTCATTCAAGCCAGACTGATTGCAGACTTTTAAGTTTTTCTATCAAACTGTCTCACTCTCATGTATGAAGGTAGTTAATTTATTTCACAGTAGTTGAAATATATGCATTGCCAGTTACACATAAGATGAAATAATAAGTTCTTACCCTTTTTACTAATAGTTACAAATTTGGAGAAGAAACCTGAAGTACCTTTCCAAGCACAACAGCATCATCCTGAAGCTAGGTAGGAATATAAAAATTCCATGAGTTTGTACTGGATGGTTCAAGGACGAAACATTCAGCCCTATAATTATACTTCACTATGTAAGAACATCAAGATGATGTCACTTTCTGATGCCATGCAGAAGTATAATATGTTTTGGCATGATGCATGACAAGAACCATCTTTGGGAATTGCTTTCAAGCTATTGTAATTGCACATCCAATTTTTATCTTTAATAGCATGCTGCTGTATTACATTTCTGCTGCTATTTCTGTGATAGGGTGTTAAATATACGGTATAAAGAAGATCCGCTATCTCCAGGCTCAGAATTTTCTCTCCCCCTCATTTTCTATTTTTATTTACAAGGGATACATACATGGCCTTTCAAAGGCCAATTATTCTTCCATAGAAATCTGCCACCATTAGTCCTATTTTTCTTTTCCAACCCACACAAACCTCTTTCCTAAACATGATTTTAAAACTATATTCTCCTAAAGTACTCAAGAGAAAACAAAAATATGGATGACAGCATAGGAAATGTATGAATGATTTAACATCTTTCCCAGAGAAATAGAGAATCTCACATCTAGCACTGTTTACTATGATGGCATTCTTCACCATAAAATTATTGTCTGGAGTAAATGTGACAGTATTTGTGACCCCTAGTATTCTGCTTCTTCTTGTGTGGTACCAGTGGCTCTGTTATGTGAAGTTGTTTGGTTGATGCTCCTCTCAGTGTAACTGTTCCAATTAATAGCACAACCAAATACTGGCTGGGCACTCAGCAGAAGTCCAGAAAATCGGAACAGGAGGGGAACAACTCCCTGCAAACACCACATGAAATTAGCAGGGAACAAAAGCAAATTGTGCTTCACTACACATGCAGTTGAAATGTGGAACTCTGGCCAAATACTCTTGTGGAGAGTATAAAAATGAATGTATCCAACATCAAAGTGTGGCTGGTGAAATTAAGGGAAGAGAAATTTCTGACAAGACACTAAATACAAAATTACCACCCAAAACCTGTGAAGCTCCGAAGCTCATATCTGTAGAGGAAGAGTATTCTGGGGAAGCACAGCTATTCATTGCTCTCTAGTTTGACTCTTACACTGCCACTAAGAGAAATATTTTTCTGACAGTACTTTCATTCAATGCTTTTTCCTAGCCCTCCATGTACACGGAGCCCCAAAAACACTTGCAGCTCAGGTAAGAATGAGACAGCTTTGAAAGCCAAACTAAATGTGGATAAATAAGACTGAGAAACAGATTTGGGTTGCTATGCATGTATGTCTACATCAAGGATTTTCAGTGCACTAAGTTAGTGCAAAGGGATGGTTAAATAAAGGAAGTGGAGAACAAATAAAACAATAGCACAGCCAATAGCAGTGCAGAAACAAGCAGAGTGTTACTTGCTCTGATATAACCTATGCCTGGTTCAAGCAAAGAAATGCCAACTAAGACTGAAAGCGTTAAACCAATGCAGATCCCCATGCCCAGAACAGGACAGGGATTTGGAGGACAATGCAGAAAGGAAGAGAAGGCAAATTGCTTGGGCACACAAAGAGAGAAAGAACATGCTGGGAGCACAAACTTCTCTGCTTTTCCAGGCAGAGATGCAATCAGCTGAGCTAAATGGAAGGTAGAGATGTTCAGGACATCATAGAGCAGCTACTATAGGGTTAATGCTTTTATGTAAACAAATAAACCATTATTTGAGGAAATTGCTTTAGATTTATCCCAGATTCTAGAGGGAAAGACATGTAGGTGCCCTTATCAGGCAGGTCTGTCAAATAATTATAGTTGGAAATAGGACTTCCCCTGGATTGTGTGCCTTTACCTAAGGGAACATACTGGAAACCAACATTAACATTGATTAGTGGGATGCTCTGCCAAGAAACTGCCTGTGGTATGGCTTCCCCAGGAACCATGGTCATGTGTCTCTGCTCATTTTCCCTGGATTTCTTCAAGACTGTCAGAAGTGACTTCAACACACAGGAGCAGTTTCACTATATTCACAGCACACTCTCTCTAACCTTGAAGAAAGTACTTCTACAAACACTTGTGTTGGTTTTTGCTGTCATATCATATTTTATCTGTTATTCACCAACCACTCTGCCTAATTTTAGAAAAATACTGTCTCATTAGTATTTAACCCAAAATCGCTATGTGGTTCATCTCTACCTTTCAATTTATCTACAGCTGCTTTAAAAAATAGTTTCATACACCTTAAAGAGACAAAAAAAAAAAAAAAAAAAAAAAAAAAAACAAAACACAAACTCAGCATGCAGCATGTACTTATATCCTTTTGAAGGGCAAGCCAAATTTGATTATGAATTTGTGAAAGCATAAGAAAACACTTATTCTGTTGTGTAAATGTTATTTCTTTTTGTAGAACAGCATCCTGCATACAAACATAAAAAATGCTATAAAGGAAACTCCATATATTTATCTTTCACAAACAGATTGGTTGGTAAAGAGTTGTATCTGTACCTTACATAGAATACTTAAAAATAACATGACCTTGGTCTTTCTGATTTTTTGAATGTCATTCAGCCAAGTTAGCTCGTGCTATATCTATATTCCTCAAAAACAGAGTTCATGCCTCGGGAGACCCAGGGGCTTTGGGGACTGAGGAGCTATAGGAATAATCCACACTGGTGATTTCCTACTGTCCTTGGCTACGTAGCATACTTTTACTCTTCTATAACTGCCTTTGCAAATGCCATTTTGTAACAAAAAACCAAACCCCTAAACTGTGCCAAGAACCTGTGAGTTGCATAATGTGAACCTAGGGTAAAAGGAAATACCATCAGGAAAGTATACAGTCCAATATATGGACTGTATTAGTTGTTCAGATCATGTAGAATTCAACTTAACTTTGGTCACTGCCAGGCTAAACAAGCCCACCTCCCCCAGCTTTGTTTCACAGGCCCCAGCTCCCGCATTTTGATGGGCTCCCTCCACTGAACTGCTTCCTTCTTGTGCTAGGATGCAATTCCACCCATTGTCCTCTGAATACTTACTAAAAATCATTCTTTATATAATCCACCAAGCTCATCTAGACCTCTGTTTGCTGTTGCCACTTCCTACCATCCCTACCAGGGTTCTTGGTTATTCAGGCTCTCTGGGACAACACAGTATCTTTCTCCCTTTGTCAATTCCTTGCCTTACTGAAGCAACAGGGAGAGAATAAACAAGTAGCCTTGGCCCCTGCTATCCTACAATTGCCTTTAAAGTCCACATTTGGCTTAAAAAATATTTCAAGACTTTATTATATTAATACTAAAATCCTATTTTAAATCCTATTTAAGTACATCAGTGTTAGGTTTATAGTTGGACTTGACGATCTTGAAAGTCTTTTTTCAAACTTAAAAAATTTTATATTTTTCTCTCTGGTAATTTTAGCTTTCATTGTTGAAAACAAACGATTTTCTGTGCAAAAATCTAAAACATTCTTCTTCAATTTCTTGACAAGCTGTTATTAGCTCCATCCCAGCTAGACCCAGTACATGAGCATTCCAAGAGAATTTTATACTTCTTGTGCCACAGCCTAAGATGTAATAGGAAAAAAATGTTGCAAAACATACACAGCTAAGGTCAAAAAGCAAACATGTTTCTAGCGATAGCCACTAGACTAAAAATGCCAAAATCATGATCCAGTCAGCTGAATAGTAAGAGTATTTCACATTTTGACAACTCAAACTGATCGCAGAAACCAAAGATAGATGTCTGGTCCCAGGCACTTTGAACAGTGATTTAATTGCTGAACAGACTAATTGCCTACTGAAGATCATGACTGTTTGTCTACTGCTATCAGTGGATGTTGTTGTAAAAAACAAATATAATGGTATTATAATTCAGAACATGGTATGTGTAAAAATGAAACAGTGAAACAGTGAAAAGTATTACTCCTCTGTAAAAGAGAGTCTTCCAAGTAAAATTGCTTTAATATTCTGTCATGTGCTAAATATGGGCAGAAGAATAATAAACTGATAAAGCATAAAGCGATAAAGCAAAATGAAATACTTCTCTGGCAAACTGTGTCAGGTGACAGTAACCAGAGGGGAAAGATGGAAGCCACTGATAACCATATTTTTCTCATTTACTCTTAGAATAGACACTAGGTCATTTCTCCCACCAGCACTGCATGAAACAAACAAAAATATTTTTCTGTTGTATAGTAGGATATGATGATTCTTATCTTCACTTAACAATTTTTCCCCATGTCACATACCTACAAACTATATTTGATCTTTACACTGAAAGGAAGCTCTTGCTTTTCTCAGGCTGTTTCTGCTGCATCCTGATCAGAGTTAGCTCAAGCCTCCCATATTACCCTATGCTTTCTGTTCCTGCCCCATCCCCTGCACTCACACAGCTCCCCAGAGACTTGTGTAAGTGGGTCTGGCTGTTAAACAGCAGCCCTACATCTACAGACAGCAAATCACATTTGATTTGGGAAGAGGGTTTTGAGCTAAGCCAGCCCCCTGCATCAGCAGCACAGTATGGAGCAGGGACACACAGCCAAAGACCATCACCTTCATCTTAATGCAAGTGCAATCTCAACGCTTGGTCCTGAAATTGTTAATGGAAAGAAGTCACAGAGCAGATGGAAATTCATCAGCATGGAAGAACCTCTGAATCCTTTAAGGTTTCAACGGCTTGGTAGAAACAATGTTAGCTGGCAATGGGATAATGGGGGGCTTTAATATGATTCAACATAACCACTACTGGGATTCAATGCAAATAAAAGGGGCTCAAAAGGTGAAAATAGAACAGAATGAACTATTATCTTTATCCTATATCCAGTATTTTATTTAGCATTTGCTATTTTATTAGCAGTTTATTATTTTGCTATTGTGCATAATAGCCTGGCAGATTGAAGTCAATTAAAAACCATCAGGAAACTGTGTTAAATCTCTGGGGACATCAATTTGAAATCACTGATGTTGCATTAGCTACAAGATCACTCCTAACTTCCTAACTGACAGCTTTGAATTTTAAAGGTTAACATCACAATACTTATTTCTAAACTAAAAGTGCTATTTCAGATTTACTAAGTAAACCATAGCATTAAATGAAACTATAAGTTTAGCCTAATTAATATAACTTGTTTCCTTCTGAATTTACTTTTACAGGTTCCACATTAAATGTAGAGAACATGACAGTGAAGAGGTCACCTACACCATATGCAGCATGCAAGAATAAATCAAAACAGTCACTTGTAGAACAGGAAATACAATCTCTTACCCAACCCACTCAAAAGGTAAAGATGAGCTTTGCTTCTTAAAAACACAAGTTTTTACGAAACAGAATTAATAATATAGGGCACTGCTCCCCACACCCTCTGAAAGCTGTGCGTATTCAGCACCCTTGAAAACAATTGAATATGAGCTCTAGAAATCATGGATAAGAATTTGAATGTCTAATTTGATTAACATTTCCTAACAGGACTTCTTGATATAGTTGCATTACAATTATTTTTATATACTGTGCTGAATGTGCCTTAAATGCAGATTAGATACAATCTGTTTTCACTGGCTTTTGCTTCTGCCAGCTGTTGTTAATTTCTACATGCTGATTATAATATCTTAAAATCAAGGATTTAAACAAATGTGAATGGTATGTTGGAGAATGTGATCGCCATGAAGCAGAGAAGGCACTGCTACAGGAAAACATTGTAAGTACCGTTTATGTCTCAACCTGGGATGTAAACTCTTGGGGGAAAATCTTTGTAAACTGTCTACAGTAGCTTACAAGCTTTGTTGTGAAATAACCATACAATCCATTATTTAAATCTGTATCATACAGGATGAGACATTCTTGGTAAGAGATTGTTCAAAGAAATCAAAGGCTGAACCGTATGTTTTGGTTGTTTATTATGGAAGAAGAGTATACAACATTAAAGTACGTTTTCTGGAAGAAAGCCAACAATACGTGCTGGGAACAGGGCTGAGAGGACACAGTGTAAGTAAAATCCATCTGCTGTTACCGTCTGTAGCTTTTATGTTGCACTTCACACCTTCTTAATACCAAATATTAGTTACAAACCTCCCATGCAAGAAACTTGCTATTTCATTAAAGTTTCTCTTACAATACTCTCACTTCAAGTATGTCTTGGAGTTTCAAGCACCTCACACCCATGTGGGGAGAGCCCCTTCCCAAGATCTTTGTTCGGGAAGTCTGGCCATACGTACATACATGCATAATAATTTAAAACCAAATTTTACATACTGTGCTCAAGTTCAGATTTAAATCAATGTAAAAATTTCCTAAGTACTTAAAATACTTCTATATACTGTAAATAACATCTGCAAAGTAAAAGGGAAAGAGAGATTCTACCTTTTCAGGTATGCATATTACTTTAGAATATTTTTAAACTTGTGATAATATAAGCAGACATTTTCAAATATACACAACTCCACATATCTGACAGCATGGCCTGGTGCTGTTATTGTTGCTTAATGTCTTTTATTGTCTGTGTCTCATACAGCAAAACAGGAATTTATACCTTTTTTTTTTTTTTTAAATGAGGCAATAGGACAACAGTTGTCATGGATATTCAGAGGCAATTAAATCATGTGGGTCCCTAGCAATCAGTCTTTCAGATGGGGTACATTTCAATTAGAAAATCCATTTAGATTAGCAATGCTTTTTTACATAATTAAATTCAATTATAGCCATGATAAGAGTCTAATTCTTATTCTACCTATATTGTTAAGTAATACTAAATCTGCAAGTCTTTCACAGAAGAAAAAATGTAAGATTGAAACTCAAAATCATCTCTATAAATATGTGATAGTTGCAAAAAAAAGACCCTAAAACTTACAGAATGCTCAGCTGCAGAGCAAAAAAGCAAAGCAACAATCTGCTTTGGGTTATTAGCTGTGTAAATGACTGACAAATCCAACTCAGGTGAGGCAGCAAAGCCTCCGTAGCTGAGTCTTCAATTATGTCCTTTTCATGCACATCAATAGTTTTCAAAACTTACCTTTTGTATAGATAAACTTTAAAAAAACCTTTAAAAAGTCACATATGATCCAAGCTGACTTCAAGAATTTGACAGGTTCAAAATTTATATTAGAATTCTTATTAGAAAAGAGGTGATAGGATTTATGAGTTTCCACAAAAGGGACAAGGTTTATTGGCATGTTGTTCTTCAGGAGCAACAGTTTAATGCCAAGATGGGAAAGAAAATCCTTCATTATTCAAGCACATTTAAACAGTTTGAGAAGCTGAATGGTAGCACAAATTGAAAATTTTACTGCAGGTACCATCATCCTGGTGCTGCTGTAGTGACCATCAGTCTTCTGTAAAGCATTTCTGAACTCTACCTCACAGATGACTTTCTGGAGTTTAAGTATGATTTAGGAGAAAGCAAGTTTCGTTTTCCATTGTTCTTACATTGTTTAGTCTTCCTGCAATGGTCCTGATAAAAATAGGCTCAGATCAGAAACGACAACTGAAATATGGCACACTACAGCCATATTTCTACCATGTGTAGAGTAGACTATAGAACAAAGACATAAAACTAAATTTTCATCATGTTAACATCTTTAACAATTAAGGCAACTAGAAAATTACTTGAACAGTACATGAACAATTTTTACTGAATTAAAAGGAAGGAGAACACAATCCTTCCCACCTCAGGAAATACCAAAATATATGACTTTGTTGTTTGTTCCAACTGCTGCACAGACAGTGCATATCTTAAACAGTGGGTCTGGACTGAAAACAGTCAAATTGGAAAGTAGCAATTCCAGAATAAGGATTCCAAGCAACTAGTTAACAACCATCAATGCATCTAAGACTTGGCTCTAGCAGGCCAAATCAGTAATCATGGCACTTTACCTTATGTCTTCTTTTTTGAGTATTGTTTCTCTTTAACTCAGAAATCCTCCTCTACTTCAAGTACAACAGATTTTCAGATTTTCAAAATTTTCAGAATTGCTTTGCTAGTCAGTTAACTAAGTGTTGTACCAGGGAATCACAGACAAGGCAATCTCCTACTTCTGTGTATTATTCTCAGCAGCAGACATGAAAATAGAACTGGGTACAAAGTACATGGGCAGTAATGAACAAGTAGTGGCACCAACATTGCTCAGAAGAGCCTCTTCCATTTCAGGCAGTCTCAAAGGATTCCCCAAAAATGCTCTTTCTTGAAAACTGTCATCTCAACTTCTGCAGCTCACCTAAGGTTCTTCTCTCAGGAGGGTGAAAACACTTTGTAAGGCTGTGAATTACAGCAAATTGCTGCCTGTAATTTTCCAGTGCCTGTTAAAATGCTTTCCAAGCACTCAGCATTGTCCCTCAGCACAGATACCCTTTGTTACACCACATTTTGCACTGTGCAATGCAGCCAGACCAGCTGCTCTGTCTAAACTAGCTGAATATTCCCTGTTCACCTGCCAAAGAAAGAAATCTGAACAACAGACAGGTGCAGACCTATTACACTTCTCCCTAGCTGGTGATTTTATTGAGGTTCAGTCTTAACCAATTTTCTGCAGTGTGTTTTCACTTTTGAATTAGTCTATTTTCATCTATTAAAAAGACGGTTTTCCCTACACATAAATATAATTATTCAAAGTTTTCCCCATCCTATTGCAACTTTTCATTTTTCATATACAGTTTACAAGTTGTTAATGCATTGTATCATCAAATAAGATTTTCAATTATTTTTTTAAAATGTATTTAATTCAACTCTCATGAGTGCTTCTATCATTAGCTCTCATGTAGCTGTATGAGGCCTTAAGAGGTGGGGGGAAGGGGTTGATCGTCAGATTTTTATGTTTAAAGTAACTCAAGTTCTGTGTAGCTATATTAGCATCAAATTCTAATTAATCCAAGTAGAAGGAAAAAGAAACAACTGACTCTCTTGGTGGAGGTACATCTTTTGCCAGCAATTTAGCCACAGATGTTCACACCTACACACATATTTAATATATTATACTGAGCTTACTAAAGGCCAAATCATATAATATTATAAAGGCCAGATCCCCAAATGAGGCATACATGGAATTTAGGCATTTACATTCAAAACAGCTGTTCTGAGCACCCTTTACTTGGCTGTTGCCTTTTTCTACTCTAGACAGTTTCATTATTAAAGATCCAGAGATCCCTGTAACATACTGCCTCTTTTCATGTGCATAACTCTTCTGAAGATGAATGCAAACCTTGCTCACATTCAAAGACGATCATGACACAAAATTCAATTTTTTCGTATCTCCTTTGCAAAACTAGATCTGCCACACACAAAATACATGTTTTTAGCATGTCTGCAGCATTAGGTTCAACTCCTAATTCAGTAACGAAAAATCCAAGGCAGAAGTAGGTTCCTCTTCAACTTTGTGCCTGTTTTACAAAGAAGCTTAGAGCATGGTCCAGTGTATATCTCTGGATCTCCCTGTTCTGGCCACAGGTATTTTCTCCATTCTCACCACTCCATTTGCAGCTAACTTTCATCTTCAAACTTTCAGTCATACATGTCACATCATTTCACTCAGTTTATTTCCATGTGAGTCAAATGGATTAGCTCCACCTACCTGCATCTGCCATCAAACTGGCCTGACTCGTCTGAGTAGATTAGGGAGCACTTCCATGATGCCTTCCATTGACAGTGTTATGTCAAAAGTTACTGCCAGGAACCAGCAAACAGCCAATACTTTCAACACAGAAAGATGTTTACAAGATAAACATCTTGTCCACAGCTTAAATGACAGCTCAGGGATGAATAGTTTCATTCAGGATGTGTGACATAGCCCAGAGTCCTGCCACCACCCAAGCACAATTCAAAACTACACATTTCAGAAGCAATCCTTAAGACCCTATTCCCATCTCTCCAGAACAGTCTGGAGACTAGCAGATAGAACATTCCTATGACAGCAGAGATCACTTGAGTCTCTCCACACAGTGAAGGGAAACAAATCAAGTACTGAATTTTCTTCACCTTTATGCCTTTAGATGTCTTTACATCTAACAAAGTGTGAGGGGAGTTCCATTAAACAACCTGAGGATATAAAATTCTGGGACCATCAGTGTCCATCACTATGATGTCTAAGCCAACTTCATGTCGTAGCAGACATAAAGAGACTCAGAGGTCAATATTTTAATATTCATTAACTCAAATAAGAGTATAGAATTACATAAAATAGGGGGAAAAAAATCTAAGTAATATCTGAGACATTTTCCCCTCATTACCAAAGAGCTACAGCTTAAAGGTACAATGGTGAATAATGTGACAGTAGCCAAGTGAAGCCTAGTTAAATTTCCAAGGCAGGTGAACAATTACAGTAAGACCTTTTAACTTTCCAACTGATAAAAAACATGAGAAAGCAGGAAAAAAAATTGGTGCTTATAAAAATGTAGAATAAAAAAGTAAGGGTTACTTTGGTATGGCATGAAATACAAACCACTGTTTTGCCTGGATTTTCAGTAGTAACAGTAACTTTGAACATAAGACAAAACAGCAAAGCAGAACAAATGCATACAAGCAAATACTAACCAAACAAAACTAAAAAATTAGCACACTGACTTTGAGATCAAATAATTTTCATCTTAATACAGGAACAGGTTCACCAAATCACATATTTAATTAGATCCTGTTGTTATAAACTAGGTGTGAAACCGGTGGGTGTGACAGACTACCAAGAGATACCACCAGGTGTACAATGATGGTTCACACTGACAGTAGATTTTATATAAATAAGTGATAAGTATTAATGTCAAAGTAAGCTTCCATTACTGTGTGCAGTTCTAGTGATTTAATACCAATGAGTCCAAAGAATAGCCCAAGAGGAAAAACAGTGATGTGGTGAGACCTTCATGGTGTGATGAGAGCTTAGAAGTTACACACAGGGAAGAGAACTATTTAAACTGAAGGACTGCTAACCATTGGAATAGGAGGATAGATGTTCCCACTAGGTCAGATGAGAATAGAAACCTTGGATAACTTTCTGTTGCTGTTTGATCAGGTCAGCAATCTCAAACCACATCTTTATCACTCTAAGAATGTGCTTGGAGGATGTCTTTATTTAGCGCACAAGAAAACAAGACTACTACCCTGCTGAGATACTCCTTTTTCCATACTTCAAAAAGATTTTATAGCTATTTTCTCAGGAAACTGAACGGGGGGAAAAAAGGTACATTTAATAAGGTACAATGAAACGCAGTGTAAAGTATCATATACTCCTAATAAAGTGTAACTTTCACCAGTAAAAAGTTAGTAATGATTTATAGTTACTTCATCATTTCAAACTCTACCATTCCATCTGGCATCACAAACTTTTTTAGGTGATACTACATTATCAGGGCTTAGACATGCTCGCCTTTTGCCCTAAGCATCCAGCTGCTTTCTCCTACACATGACACAGACACGCCAGGGAAATAAGAGGATCAAAATACAGTGCTTTTCCTTTTATAATTGCTTCCATCTAATCATAAGTCTAAGCAAAATATTACCTATTTTTAATACTGTCAATTGCAAGTCTTTTAATGTTATAACTATCTAGTAATTTCATTCTGTCACTGAGTTCTACTTTTTTTTTCCTCCAGAAATTTAATTCCGTGGAAGAGATCATTGAATTCTACAAATATGTTCCCATAACACTCATTGATGGTAAAGATCAGTCAGGAACTCACAGAGAACAATGCTACCTCACATATCCATTCAAGTCACGCAGATGTTTTCTGCCTTAACATCACTGATTCATCTGTACAGATGTGAATAGAACAGTTCTTTAAATGTCTCAGAAATCAGATCAGCCTTTTGAGCAAGGAGCTCCCCATAATATAATGTAGAATTCTACAGGCCTACTCCGTTTTTTGATTGTTGCAATCTAACTTTGAAGATAAAGTATATGTCAATGTATTAACTCACAGAAAAGTGTTGAGATCAGCTCCTAGTATCCTGACAATGATGGACCAATTTGCTTATCTTGCACTCTACCATCTAACATAAGATGGAAACCAAACTCACGCTTGCTTACCTAAATGTCACTGAAACTCCACTAAGTAGCAAAACCTAATAAAGGATACCACAAGCATATAAAAGAGTATTACGGCTTTTAAAAGTACACATGAAATGCTATGTGTCAGAGTTCTCACTGTCTAACAATTTTATGTGGTATGCATATGTTTGCTCAAAACCAAGCTGTTCTCAGCCAACACTGAAGTCAGTGAGTGTCAGCTGCTGGTATTGGAGCAGATTATAAAGCTAGTTAAGTAATAGAATTTACATAATTACAGCTAACACTTACTCTTTAGCTTGCATAGCAGATACTTGTATTCCATACCCAAGCCTTCGAACACTTACATCAGAGAACAATTATGCAAACAAGTCACTTTGAATTCATACCATGTGCAAATATAAAGATAAAAATCATCAGTAATAACAGTAGATGTGCTTCAAATTCAGCAAGAAACATGCTCCAGTGTGTATCAAAGAACATGATAATGTGATATTTTTCCAGCAAAAACCCCCAGTAATATTTATTCATAAAATTTGAGTTTTGGAAGACCTAAATAAATGCTATATGTATATGAATGGCAAACTTCAGAACTTTTCTGCACACCATCTATAATTTTCCTTTCTAAGCATGCTCAGAAGTTTGACTAGGTAACCGAAATATACCAAAAAAGTACCCTCAGTTACTTTATCCTTAAGAATAAGAACAAGAAGAATAAAAACACTCAAACCCAAACCCACAGCATTCCAACCCAATTTATGACGTATTAGGTAGTGGCACAAACTAGCTCTAAAAAAAATTAGCAGTTGGTTGTTACCTTTGACACTTTTTTATTTGAAACTGTTTTATTTATTGATGTTGCATCAAAATGCAAGAGACCATTCCCTGTAATTATTTCCCTCAAACTGATGAGACTGTTAAACTCAAAGGAAATTATTCTGGCATGACGTTATCTAATAAGAATAAAATTATCAAAACAGAAACTGATAAAGTAGAGTTTAGCAGAGCTCATAAAAAGAAAAAGCATGATGTAATCTGCTTTAAGAGTTTCATAGCCACAATAAAATTAACTTACAAAATATTTTCAAGTTAAAACAAAAAAAAAATAATTCTAAAATAAAAACGATAAAACCCCCACAGCCTAACAATTTAGATGGCAGATTATGGCAGTGACATACCAAGCTCTGCAGATTTTTACTAAAGTAAGCAGTAAACTTGCTTGCAGATGAAGGCAAGCATTAGTAGTATACTTAAACCACGTAGAGTTTATAAAGTTGAGCAGCAACACCTCCTCTGTCCCCCCCGGTGCAGCTTTTATGAGCAATGGTTTAATTTTGCTAGTGACAACTCTTACAAAGCAAATTCAAAACTATTTATTTAGTAGCTTTTACAGAAACAAAATTAATTCAAACAGTAACCTGAAGGAGTTAAAACAAAGGAGGAATTCTAATCAGGTTTTCTTTTTTATCTTAACCAAAACTTTCAGTATTTATTGTATATGATTTGCCAGAATTTTAAAATGGAAACTATTTTCACCATTGAAAATGGAAAGAGCACTGTTAGGTTTGGCATCAAAGTATATGAAGTGAAAAAAAACCAAAAACCCTCTAGTGTACCCATCTAAAAAAATATAATTCCATTTGAATACAAAATGAGAACTGTCATTTCCTTATTATTGACAAAACAGGCAAAACAAAGTTTGTTCCTTGGAATAGGTTAGTCTGATACAAATGATACAAAAATTTTCCATGTGTACATGATGAAAAAGATCTGACTTAAAGCACCAACTATCTGAAGGATTTTAACACTGTATTGCAAAATTATGGGAAAGCAATAAGTGGTTTTGAAAATAAACCTCAGTCAAATTTAGTTTTAAAATATTTACATTTCAATGCAGACATGATAAATACTTTATCAAAACAATGTATAATCTGCTGGAGTATATAAAAAATATTCCCAGCTTAAACTGCTTAAAAAATGCACCAACAGTGAAAAGAGTCAGGGACCACCAGTTTTTCAAGAGAAGTCCCAGTTCAAACATAGAACACACATCCAGCATTAGAGTCAGTATTGATTTTCTTATCTCTAAAACTGTAAGAAGTTATTTTAATTGTATGTGCTTCAATATACTTCCTTCTGTATGATTCTAAAATGACTTAACATTGACAAGATGAAGAGAAACATCTACAGTTCACGTACAGAAACAGTAGACTTCAGTGTCATCCATCCCTCTTCTTTACTAAAACTTGTAATTTGGCCCTGACTTAGAAAAGTGATTAAGCAACTGAGCAATGTTTACACTGCACTGAAGTCAGCAGATACATGTTAGACATAGTCTGTAACTAGGCACATGATTGTATGAATTTGAGGCCTACAAAAAATATATTGTAAGAACATCTAAATTCTTAACAATGATGAGATTGCACTGAAAATCTGGTTCAACACTGTCAGTGTAAAAGCTGTGCAACATGGCTTTTCATTTTGAAAAGTCTTCATCTTCAGCAAGTTCCCCTGTAAATAAGCGCACTAAATAGAGTTCTAACCAAATGCTGAGTTCTGTAAATGTTTCTATCACACACATGGTGGTAGAGGGTTTATGTTTGGCTATTACTATTTCAAACAGCCTAGAGGCATACAGAGAAGTGCTTCTTGTTTCTGTCGACCCAAGCCTGATTGTATCTCTGGCTTGATGGTACAGAAACCTGACTGTTCTGTTCTTTCACGTCTACACAATACAGGCTAAGTAAATACTAAGTACTAAACAAAATTAAACATTTTAGTGCTATCTGACCTAGTGAGGAGTAACTGATTTCACAGATTTACACCTTGTATCTCCTCTGATATCAGAAGTGTTATTTCACTGAAACAGAGCACTTGCATTTAACTTTTTATGTGTAGTGCTTAATTTGCCACTAAGATCTATGACATATACTTGCTGTCCACAGAGGACAAAAGGTGCTTCTCTGTACACGTGTGCTCAATCTCTGAAGCACCATGCTGTAATAAAGCGAACTAAATCCTGTTAAATTTACAATGATCTCATTGTCTAAGACTTTAATCCATAGAGATCTAGCACAAACCAGTTACAGCACAGTATCCTAGGGTAAGTAGAAAGATGTTTGCATAGCAAATCTTTTTCATATTTCTCCTATGGAACAGATGAAATTGACCTCCAATACAAATTCAAAGCATGAGAGTGCAAAGTAGTGCTTAATCCTATCGGCTTCTCTCTCTAACTCTGCTCTCTTCTTCCACTTTGCTAACAGCAAAGATCTTTTGTCAAAATAAAGCAGTTATTTCAGTCCTCCATCCCAAGCAAGTTAGTGGCACTCATTAAAAACAAGATGGGAAACCTCTGCTAGTCTCTCAATGCTTTTTTGCTTGAAGAGAAAGAACATCCCAACCCTTGGTTGCCTCTATTAAGTGCCTTTGTCCATGACTTATCCATTCTTCTTGGTCCATATATACTCTTCCACAAAACCAACACTTAAACAGACACTGAAGTGTTTCAGCTGGTGAAGTTTCCACCACCTGGTAGTTGTTTTTATGGGTCTTTTTTAGCTTCATTTTTAGCATACTCTGCTTTTTTGTTTGGTTTCCTGTCTCAACATTCTGAAGAGTAAGACGCTTTCGATAACGTTTGACACCAAGACAACTACTTGTCCTTTCTGACAGAACTACTTTCAGGACTTGACCTTTATACTTGTTGATAGTCTTCATGACATTAATTATCTCTGGTGAATCAACATCAGGATGGTTTAGTACCACAACTGGCTGGTTACGACGAGGGCATTTCATCAACTGATTCATTTTCAGAGGGACAAGCCGAAGACGTCTTGCTGTCAACAGGTATGACATGTCAGAACTTGAAGTGGTTTCTGACTGAGTTCTCATTTTCCTCTTAGGAAGTTCTCTGAAGCCTGCTTGTTTTGCCTTATTTTTGGGAACCAACTGACTTTTTGAATAGGACTTGTTTTGCTTGCTCACATCACTGATTTTCTGAAATGGCACAACAGTTTGTTTGCTATTATTTTTAACACTTGCCTCTCGCTTTGGTCTTTGCCTGAGTGATATGCTTCGGGACTCAGCATTTGGTTCACTCTGATTAGGGAAGCATGGCAAATTTCCGCTAAGTGTCTCAGAAACACTGACAGGGACCGGACGAGGCAGAAACATTTCACTGCAATACACAGAAGGAGCTGATGTTTCACGGCTGTTTTCTGTTCCATCCGAGTTTTGACTGCTAGTAGCATTCAACACTCTCAGCATTGTCCCTTTGGGGATAAACACTGGAGTAGCAACATGGGAATTTTTAGTTACCCTGTTTTTAGATGTTCTTGCAAAAGTAAATAGCTGATCTTCTCTGTGTTCTTCACTAGTGATCACATTGTTTCCACCATGCACCTGAGACAAAGTTACAGGCTGTTCCACTTCAGTGGCACAAACAACTCTCTCACAACTTGATGAAATTTCTCGAGGCAAAAGCACCTTCTTATTAGAAGCTTGACATCTCAAAGGCATGGATTTCATGTTAGATTCGGCAGCAGACATGAGCTGAGCAATCTTTCTACACAGCAACGTTCCTGACTTCTTATTGCGTGTTGTGTTATCCCATCTGACATCCTCTGGAACATCTTCAGCCCCAGAGCTAAGAGAAAATACAGATGAAATAACAGGTCCTTCAACAGAACTGCCTTTATTTTCCATCTTCTGTAGTTCTAGTGATTCCAGAAGACGACTGTTCTTTTGACTCATGGTTTCAGATCTCTTTATTTTGCTAAAGCCAAAAGTTATATCCTCAAAAGGTGGAGTTTTAGTGACGTGAAATTTTTTTCCTGCCTCAGAAGATGTAACACATTTTTTATTAAAACCCTTACCAGCCAAACGTGCTTCTGTAGAGCTGACTGGCAGAGTCCTACATTCTTTCTCATTCCTCTTCACAGGCAATGTATCCTTTTCTTTTAGGACTGCAGAATAATTTTTTCCCTCCTGAGCAGCCTCTACTGAAATGTTCTTGGAACTTTTATCTTCAGAAATAGAAACATATTTCTGAGGGTGTATATCCTCACCTTTGTAATGATACAAGTCACAATGGAAATTATTTTTTCCATCTACATCCCACCTTGAAGATTTAAGATCACTTTTTTTTTCAGTACCATTCATCACCAGAGATGGAGAACAAAGTTCTATAATACCTGAATGGACATCAATACCTTTCACCAAATGAAAGCATAATTTTGATGCATCTTCCCTCTGTATAGATACAGAGCTACAGTCTGAGAGTTGAGAATCAGAAGAACAAAGACATTCAGAATTCTTGTCATACATACTACTCAATTTAAGCTGGTTACTAACACTGGATAATTTGTCTACATTCACTTCCATGGTTAGTAATTCATTTGGAGACCTGGATGATGTTTTTTTCTCTTCTGTAGATCGTTCTTGACTCTCAAGTTCCTCTTCAGCACAGCTCACAGGTTTGTAAGTTGCTTCTTTCATAGGAATTAATTTAAGAACCAGCTGTTGCGCTCCATTCACTATTTTAATCTCCACTATCTGAGCTAAACAGTTAGAAGGAACTACAAGCTCAGATGGTGCAATTACTGTTAAAGGCATCCCAGGTTGTAAAGGCTCCATTTTTGGAGAATAAACTTCAACCTCCACACTTTGATTCTCACATACACTCATTTCAGACGGCTCCAACATTGTTTTATCCTGGACTGATGATGCATTTATGCTACATTCTACATTGTGAGATGAACAGACTGTTTCAGTTGCTTTACCTGGAATTTTGCAAACCATATTTGAAGACAAATTCGAAAATTCATTCTGAAAACGAATCTTATTGTATTTTTGCTTTTTACATAAAGTGCTTTGACTCTGCTTCTTTTGCTTGTGCTTTATGAGACTATTTGACAGCCGTTTAGTGGGTGTTTCATGTACTCTTCTCGTATGTTTTACTATATAGTCATGTCTAACGGCACCATATTCACAGTATTCACACTGATATGGAAAAGTTCCAGTGTGTTTCACCAAATGTCTCTGGAATTCTCCTTTGGTGTAGGATACATAACTACAATGGGAACAAAGAAATTTAATTTCTTCATGTTGTCCAACATGCTTTTTATACTGTAAAGGATCCTTTGTTGAAAATCTACATTTATCACAGTAGTATTTACCTGGCAGAAAATTTTTTAATTTAAATGTTTTCTGGGTTTTGCTTGGGGTTTTCCTTTCATGTTTTTCCAAGTCTGCAGCATTGGCACCCTCAGGAACAAAATGGAAAGCTGGTGTTGTAATATGACTGCACTTTTTGCAGATGAAATTTTTGTCTTCAGTCCACCCAAGCTTCTTACGCTTTTCTATATCTTGCATTGAAATTTTCTGAACACTTCTGCATTTTATACAGCTTATCAGTGACAATTTATTGTTCTCAGCCTCAATTCCTTGGTAACAGCAGTTTTGGTCATCCTCCCTATTTGATGGATTTGTTTTATCCTCACAAGACAGCTTTCGGGGTGTAGTTAGGGAATTATTCCTATCATTAACTTGGGCAGGGTGCAATCTTGGTAAAATTTCCCTCATTTTTTTCAACTGCATTTCAGAAGATGCGACTCTGCACCAGTTTCATCAAACACAGCAGCAAAAGAAAAAATGTTTGCTTGGTATTAGTCTTGTATATGCTGCTTATCAATCAATCATTCCGGCCACCAATCTGCAGAATATACACTTTGGAAGGAACGATGTTCAAGCAACTGCATCTGTATTATATTCCATGTTCTTAATTTTAGTCAATCAACTTGCAGCACTAAAGAATAAAAAGCAGAAGTTTAAGTCAGTTACAATTCAGTGATCACTGAAATACAATCAACTAACAGTTGAACTATTGGTTGAATTACAGAGTGCAAGACTGTTAATATACCACTGATTGTATTCTGCACATACAACCAGTAACTCTAAGCAAAACATACAACATCAAATAATCCTTAACATTTTCTCTTATTCAAAATTATCATAAATACAAAAAGTTATCTGCTATGCATCAAAACCTAGAGTCATGAAAAATTTTACATTTAAGAAATGTATTTAGAAGCCTAACAAGGACACTTGGCAACAGAACTGAGCAGAGTATGATTTCAGTTCGTATACAGCCCTCAACTCAGGACAAGATAGTATGAAACACTGCAAGTGCCACTCATTTGTGAATTCCAGAAGGGAAACAGAAGGTGACTACAATGGTTACTAGAAACACAGAACTATGTGTTTGTTTTTAAATATAAGGATTTTTAAGGTAGCACAGAAATTCCTGACATGCAGAAGGAAGTTCTTTTCTAATCAGTGCCAATGTTTCAGATCCAAACAGTCTTGAATACTAATTCATAAGAAGATGTGATTCATGATTCATGTGTTCTCAATGTAATGAAGTCAAAACAATCTGTGGCTGCAAAACTAATTACTTTTTTTCCTACTAATATCACAGTGTAATCACTTCTATGTATGTGGACAAGCATATAAATAAATCACTTAATCCTGATAACACAGAATGTCAATCAAGCAAAATAAACAATGCAACATAAGGCAGAGGGAGAACAGTAATATCACTGTAAAACGCCACATTAACATGTGCAGTATATTTGGCCCCACAAGTTCCAGCACTCTGACGGTCTCTTTATTTAATAGAAACAAGATGTCAGCCTTTGAGTTTTCAGCAAGACTATGAGACCACTGTTATTTGGAAAACAAACAACTAAATTAGACTTTTGAGACAAACTTAAAATAAAGTCCAAAGCTAATCTGAACAAGTAAAATCTACTCAACATCTTTCTTAGTCTAACACTATTAGTTATAGACATACTGTTGCACAGACTTGCATTCACAAATAGACTATTGCATGAGGTTATTTCTAGATGCCTTTTAAACACATCCAACAGAAGGCTTCTGCTTCTGAAATCCAGTTCCTCACCAAGCCCATCCACAGAGATCAAGGCCTGATTTGGACTCCAAAAGCACAGTGCTGAGATCACTTAAGTAGCTTCCTATGCCAGCACTCACACGTTAATGAAGAAATTACACTACAGTACTGAGAAGACATTGAGGTGCTGGAGCATGTCCACAGAAGGGCAACAAACCTGGTGAAGTGTCTGAAGCACAAGTCTTATGAGAAGTGGCTGAGGGAACCAGGGGTGCTTAGCCTTGAGAAAAGGAGGCTCAGGAGAAAAGGCTGGCTTGGCAGTGCTGGGTTACTGGTTGGACTTGATGATCTTGGAGGTCTGTTCCAGCCTAAATGATTCTGTGATCTCCCCAGTGGCTTGACAGGAGCAAGCATCTCATTCAAAAAGCTTTTCACACATCATATGTGATCTCAGCTCAGAGAGCAACTGTATCCTGGACTGCATCAAAAGCAATGTGGCCAGCAGCTTGAGGGAAGTGATTCTTCCCCTCTACTTTGCTCTGGTGAGACCCCATCTGGAGTACTGTCCAGATGGGGGGCCCACAACACAAAAAAGACGTGGGCCTTTTAGTGGCTCTCCTCTGGAATCATTCCACGTTGATCACAGGGGTGGAGCACCTCTCCTATGAAGACTGGTTTAAGAGAGTTGGAGTTGTTCATCCTGGTGCAGAGAAGGCTTTGGAGAGACCTTATAGTCCCTTCCAGTACATAAAGCAGGCTTTCAAGATGGCTGGAGAGGGACTCTTCACAAGGGCATGTAGTGACAGGACAAGGGGAAATGGCCTCAAGCTGAAGGAGGGTTAGATATTAGGAAGAAATTCTTTACTGGAAGAGTGATGAGGCAGGTTGAGGAACAGGTTGCCCAGAGAAGCTGTGGATGCCGCATCCCTGGAAGTGTCCAAGGCCACACTGGATGGAGCTCTGAGCAACACGGTCTAGTGGAAGGTGCTCCCATCCATGGCAGGGGTTTGGAACTAGATGATCTTTAAGGTCCCTTCCGACCTAAACCATTCAGTGATTCGATGATCTTCCTGTGCTCCATCTGTCAATATAGCATGTCAATATAACTGCTTTAGCAATGCTGCCCTAAAGATGGAGCTCTGCGAAAAGTGTACTGAAGAATGTAACCTCGAACAACAGTAGAACAGTGGTTGGGGACAACATAATGAGCTTTTCCCTCTTTAGCAGATGGATGGCTGCACTCTAAAACTCCTTAGTAGGTAGTTCTAGGATTGTAGTAATCTCATCTCAGTGCAATGCAGACAACTGTGAAAATACACACACAGTTGTGAAAAAGAAATCAATGGCAGCCTTGTAGGAAGGAGCAAAGTATACATGACTGCTGTATCATGATCTGGAGATTTATTTTTTTCAAGCAATTCTAATGTAGGTGACATAATGCCCTCCATTATTCTGATCCTAAAGAGGGAAGAAAAAGCAAGTGCATGCAGTAGTTCACATGGAACATTCTTCCCCTGCTTCCCCCCTTTCCAGACTTAAGATGAACCCGTTGACACACAAGTGTGACGGTAGGCCTGTGTTCAGAAGACCCACTGTTTTGTTTCAGGAGAAAGCTGGTAAGAGATCTTCATAAGTTCAAGATCCAGAACAAAGATGCTTTACATATTTCCATACAACTTTAAGAAAGAACTAAAATTGCATTTGAAAGCAAAGGATGAGGTTAGATCAGTATTTGCCGCTTTTTTTTGCTGTTAACAGCTCTCCATTGATACTGAAACTGCTCTCTGTATGAACTGACCAAAAGCTACATGCCATTCAGCATGCTTAACCACAAAAAAAAGTATAATATGCCCAGAGAATTTTTTTATACTTTTTTAAACACTGTAAACTCCATCTTTTGGGACAACATGAAAAACTATCCACATTCTTTAAAGGGCAAGTAAGTACAAGTAACACAGTTCCAACGTTTTAAGAACAATTTAAGACAGATATGGGCTGCTCAGTCCAAGACACTAGAAAAATGTAAGAGATGAAGTCCAAAAATGGGCTAGTAATCCTACTAAACTTTCCTAATTCAACCAGCTTTATGTAGTAAAGTGGAAACAACCAGGTTTGTCAGGGTTTAACCCCAAAACCAAGCTTTCATTCAGACCTGTGAAATGACCATGTTGCTAGAATCCGGGTTTCAAGCATTGGTGTGAGACTGCATTCCATATGTGCAGTGGGTTGATCCCAGTGAGCAGCTGAGCGGTCACACAGCCACTTGCTGGTGTAGCTCCCTGAGTAGGAAGGGAAGTGGAGAAAAAGCACAGGTTTATGGGTCAAGACAAAGGTAGTTGAATAGAAGGAAAGAGGCAGGGAGGTGACATAAGGGAAATCACTCACCACCTTCCACAAGCAGACCAATGCTCAGCCAGTGTCCAAGCAGCAGCCACCTTGGAAGGCAACCGCTCTCTCCCCTTCTTCTTCCTCTACTTTGTTTTCATGGTTAAGCATGACGTTATACAATATGGACTATCCCCCTGACCAGTTCTAATCAGCTGTCCCAGCTGTGTGCCCTCCCAATCTCTTCCTCACCCCATGTCTACTCACTGCAGTAGAGAAAGAGAGAGGGAGAAAAGAAAACCTTGACATTGTGCAAACACTGTTCAGCAACAAACAAAACTCTCATGTGTTATCAATGCTGTTTTAGCCACAGATCCAAAACACAGCACTGTACAGACTGCTTTGAAGAAATTTAACTCTATTACAGCTACTTAGTACAAGATGAAAAAGAACTGAATAACATGTTGGTGCTAAAGTAACATCTCTCTTGTCCCCCTAGATAGTTATTCACCATGTACCCTGAATGCTGAACAATTCATAAAAGTTTTGATATAAAAACAACCAATTTATCATTACTTTGAATAAAACAAGCCCAAAATCACATTGTAATTTCATGCTTCTATTAAAAAAAAAAGTGTTTTTTTCTGGTTACTTCAAAAAAAATTGAGATCTTCAATGTACACAATATACATTCACTCCGTACCACTGCAGGAGGAGGGGAGAGGGAGAAATTCCCCTTAAGATTTGTTTTGGTATTTAAAGGGTTGGCAGAAACACATTTCAGAAGATTTAACTTAAAGTCAGATACTAGATTTTTCAAGTTATAATCATATGTAGTGTCTTTGGACCAATCCAAAGACATCTATAAAGTCTACAAGGAGTGAATGGCAAACAGGAATGGGATAGATGAAGAATGGAGTAAGAGACAATAAGAGTGTTAAAATAAATTCCAGTCATTGTCTTTACAGGAATGAATTTACACCAAAAAAAAGTAAAAATACTCAGAAATACAATACAGTACCCAAATCTGGAGAAATTAAAAAAAAAAAAACTTAGAGGCTGTGAGAGTTTGGCTTGGCCCTAGTTTGAATAAAAAGAAGAAAAATAAAAAAAGGTAAAAACTTGGAGGTATATGGAAAAAAGGCAGCAGAAGAAAGATAAATCGAACTTCCTCATTCACTCCTACCAAATATCTGGAATTCAGTGACATTAAAAAGTCAGGCATTCAACAAAAAGAAATATTCCCACCTTTCACACAACACTGGTGTATCTTGAACTTTGCTGCTCAAGAAACAGAGACTATACAGATGTACAGAAGTCAAAAGGCATTTCAAACTGTGGATATCACATGTATGTGAAGGTTAAAAAACAAAGATCCATTAAAACAAAGGAAAATAGGATGAAGCATTCTGTGCAGCCTGACTATGCCACATTCATCCAGTAGAAGGGTTTTTGCACTGCAGAAGATTACAAACCACTGATGTGGCCACTGTCAGAGAGGAAATTTCTATTTACTTCCAATACATTACTACTTTGCTCATCATGTCAAAGAAAAACATTTATATTCCAAGGGTTTAGTTCCCTTTAGCTCAAACTATATGTCGTTATCAATGAAAAGGGTGCAATAAGCAGCATTTATCCTATGTGATTAAACAAATGAGCCCTTACTTCAGCAAAGCACACACCTCTCACACACTGAGCTTAGAGGCTGCAGCCAACAATCCAGGTGTGCTTTGGTACTGAAAAGCCATGCCTAGAAGAAAGAAGTTTAAGCAGAATTGAAAGACACCGTGCATGACTGTATCAGGAGGATACAGTGTGCAAAATTTGAATCCCTGCGAAAAATTCAAATCTCTGTGCATGCTTAAAACTACCTTGTCTATATTTTGCAATTATATATATATACACACACCATATACTGACCATTTAACATCAACTGGCTACCTCTGTTAAGAAGAATTAACTGTTCTACTGACCCAACTATACAGCTGCCAATTATCAGTCACTGTTTTAGGCCTAATGACTGGGAGAGATCCAAAGCATTCCACTCAAGTATCGCATATTGTATTAATTAAAATAAGGAATTTTGTATTAAAAACAAACTATTCAAATACACCACAGCAATTTTGTCCATAATTATTTCTTCTTAAAAAGGTATTTTGTTTCACAGTAACAGCTAATCACACACATAACAGTTTTTGGTTTGTATCTGAAATTTATATGAAGTTTTTCAATCAAAATGAATGATGAATGACAATGCAGTGAATTACGAAGAGCAAAGACAATGCATCAAGTTTTTAGAGCTCATTTTTATTATAAAATATACAGTTCTCTCACTCTACAGAAAAAAAATCAATTACATTTAAAATGTTTACTACCTATACAGTCATGCAAAACATTGATTAAAAGTAAATCACTATTTTTCAAATGCATAAGTGAAAAAATGTCCAATTTACAGACATTTATTGGCATTGTACAAAGGCAAGTACATGTATGTATTATGCAGTATTCTACCGAAATGGAGGTCTGCTTCCCTGGGACTCTAGGACCTAGGCCTAGCTTTATTCGTATCCGAAAGATACACATTTCTGTTATATCACTCAACTGCTTGGTGGTCTTCCTGCAATAAGCTGAACAAGGCACTCCCAAATAACTACCATCTCAAAAGCATTATTCTGGAGTGCTCAGAGATGTTTATACAGTTGTTTATCATTACATGTATGATAACTTTTTTAATCTATGCTAGTCATTTCATCATTTCACACAATTTACGACCATTTTGAGAATCTTTCTGTACATCCAGAGCATACTGCCTAGTATGTAGCATTGCCTTTCTCTAAGCTCTAAGGCCTGTAAGCAATACAAAAAGGAAGTATGGCACTGAAGAAAATGGGAGAGGGGGAAGAGAAACATTAAAAGAACATATCCCTCCGTTCCCAGTTCTCAAAGCATTCATGTAGATGTTAAAACTAATTTCTACAGATTTCATTCCTGCTAAGATTATCCACATAGTATATGTATGTGCAAGAAAAGGGCCTTGACTGAAACCACCTACTGCAGCAACAATGCACAACAGACTGATAGGAAAATCCTCTAAAACACCATTGGTCTTCCTAATCATAAAACAGACTTTTTTAATGAAATGTACACTCTAGGACTCTGGCTACATCTGTGATAACACTACATCATCTGTTTAAAAGAAAACCATTTTATATGTCTACATTACCTTAAGTGTCCAACGTAATACTTCTTAATGGTAGATTCTCTTGCAACAAAACTCAATGTGGGATTTAATTAAGCGAATCCTGCGACCAAATATTCAAAAGAACCTCATTTGCACACAAAACACAGGATGTTCTATTTTGCCCAGGAATACGGCTACTAACCCCAGAACTCCTTTTCTTCAGGAAGATGGCCAAGACGACAAACCTGGACGACACCTTTTAGCCCAGACGAGTCCAAACCGGCCTGATGGCGCCCCACGAGACAAAAAAAAAAAAAAAAAAAAAAAGGAAAAAAAAAAAAAAAAAAAACAAAGAGAAAGAAAGGAAAAAGAAAAAAATTCTTCTTTTCTTGGGCATCCAGCCCACCCACGCATCAGTACTGCCGTCTCTCCGCCGAACTGAGGCCTCCCTCCCTCCCTCCCGGGGCCGAGCCGGGCGCTGCAGTGCGGGCGCTGCGGGCGATGCGCGGGCCGCGCAAAGCTCCGCCCGCAGCGCCACCGCCGGCCCGCAGGGGGCAGCACCGCCGGCACCGCCGCGGGGGCGCGCAGAGCCGCGGGCCGGGCGCGGGCGAGCCTTACCTGGCTCGGAGCAGGACGCGGGGAAAGAAAAAAGGGATGCCGCCTGCCTCCCTCCGGGCACACCCCGCCAGCCGGGACACGGGCGGGAGGCGCAGCTGGTCCCGCCCCGCCCTGCGGCGCTCCCCCCGGAGCGCGGGCGAGCCCTCCGAGCCGGCCCGGCACGGCCCCCGCCCACCGCGGCGGCGGAACTGACCTCACGGCCGCGCCCCGCCCGCCGCCGCCGCGCCGCGGGTAGAGCTCTACCGAGAGCGGGGCGCCCTACCGAGAGCCCGAGAGCCACGGCCGCGGGGCACCCCGCACCTCCCGGGGACCCGGCACAGCCGTGCGGGGACAGGCCGGGCACAGGAAAGCCGCCGGGTACATGGGGAGCCGCTACCCCCTGGCCTCCCCTCCACGTCCTGACATAGCAACCGGCCGAAGGATGCGCTGTTGTTCCCCAATAATCGCTCTACATCCCTCCCGGTTCCGTGGTGTTTCTATGAGTGTACGGCGTGGGCGCGCGTTTGGTGGGTGGGCGGGCATCGCTCCGTTAAGCACTACAGCGATGCGTTAGTTGGGTGTTCCCAGATGCTGTTAGCCAAATTTGAAGGGAGAAAAAGTGATTTAAACTGACAGGGTGTTGCCCTCTAGAGGTATACTTGATGTCAGTACAGCATCTAACCTCCACTTCAAAAGGAAACTGTACCCAACACAGGGCCCTGAAGTCTTTCCAGCTGAGGTCTTTGAAATGGAGCTTTTCGGTACATGACTTCAAAGTTAGACTTCACTTTGCTGACTGTTCTGTTAGCATGGATTCTGTGTGATAAGAGGAACCGGTAAATTACATTTTCCAATCAGTTCTCTGCTTGAAAGAGTGCTTGATCTTGTCTAGACATGAACAGATGTCTTCAGGTCACAAAAAAAAAAAAAAAAAAAAAAAAAAAAAGGAAGGGTGAAAGCTAACCCTATCAGGGAAGGAAGTCTGAGGAAAAGAATCCTCTCAACTATGAATTTTTTAGTGACATTTCACTCAGTTTGTTATACCTTTTGCTTAGCCATGTAGAAACACTGTTAATGGCAGAGTTTGAAATGCTGTAGTTTACTGAACATTTTTAAACTTGTGAAGAAGGTCTTCTGGCTGACAGACCCTGCTGGGACTTCTAGAAGACTTTTGACAAAGACTGTCAAAAGAAACTAAGCAGTAATGGCATAAGGCCAAATATCTTGGCATGAATACTGGTTAAATATGGAACACAGGCACTGGAGTGAATGTGTGGTCCTCATAGATACAATGGGTGCACTGCTATACCAACCTCTGCTTAGACCTGTTCAACATACAAGTAACTTGGAAAAGGAGCTGGGTGAGCAAGCAACAGCTGTCTGATGAGACCAAGCTGTTCAGGGAGTTAAGGACTAAAGCCCACTAAAGATCTGCAGAAGGACATGCAACTGAAGAACTAGGCAGAAAAATGTCAGATTAGATTTTGAATAGATAAAAGTGATGCACAGTGAGGAAAAACATCCTAACTTCAAATATAAAATTATGGACTCTAAGCTGACTATTACAGTGCAGGAGCAAAATCTTGGACTGAGAAAACGTTTCTGTGAAAATCTCACCTCAGTGCTTAATAAAGTTCATAAAAACAAGCTCTATGCTGAGATCTGAAAAAGAACAGAGGTCAAAGCAGTCTTACACCACTGTGTAAATTCATGATTTAACACATCTTGAAAGCTCTTTGGATTTCTAAGCTCCCTCAGTACAGGAAAGACAGAATAGTAGTGCAGAAGGTTCAATGAAAGGTAAAAGGGATGATACTTTGCTCTCAACTTTCATATGATGAACAACTAAGTAAGCCTCTGTCTTGAAAAAAAAAAAAAAAAAAGACGACTGTTGGTATAACAAAGGGCTAAAAATCATGAGTGTACATTGTGATGTGAGCAGTTACAGCAGGGAACTGGGTATGTGGATCCCATGAGAGCCACCAGGGACATTTTGCACTTACTGACTGGTGACAGCTATTCTGCAAACGTGATTATGTAGTGTTATGAACGTTTACTTCCCTAACTATTGTATCAATCAGTGTTTGTAATACAATGTTGTAGTCATTTTGTTACTGTGCATTAGGTCGCATTATACAGTGTAAGAGAATGAGGATAGTGAAATTTTGCTGGAGACCTTGGTATTGTTCACGCTCAAGTAAAACAAGCTAATGGACCCCTCAGCCCTGGAAATAAGGTCTTTGCTTCTTGGAAGCATAGAATGGTTCACAAAGGATAAAGGACACCCATGGACAACCCAGATAAAGCCAGCACCCTAGCCCCTCTAACATGTCTTTGAAACCCTTCCAGTGTTATCTGGCAAAACTGACCCCAGGGCTGTCTGGATCAATAGACAAGCAGCAACAATGCTGCAGAGATACAGTTGCTTGGCAAAGTTTTATTACGATTAGAAATCAGCCCTGTGAGTCTTAGTAATTAGCCAATCATGTTGTACCTGAGTGGTTGAAGGGTATAAGGACCCTGTGTAAAACCACATTCAGGGTGACCCAGTTTGACTGTGACCCCTCAGGCACATGAATAAATATTTACACTTGTAACTCTATACTCTGTTTCCTGGACTCTCTTGGTCAGCACCAACCATTGCAAATTTTCATAACAGCCAGTTACACTTAGCAGATCAGGTTTTTTTCAAAACCAGAAGCATTAGAAACATTTCTAAAATACAAGCTTATAATCTTTGACACAAATAATAATTCAAGAAATAGTTTACTAGTCAACAATTTTTTTTCATTTCATCTATCTGTATCTGAAAAAGTCCAGTCTGAGATAAATACATTTCATATGAGTAAAATGGAATCTGATACTGAACATTGATTAAGCACTTTTACCTCTCTTTCTTAGATATGCATAGCTAGACTGTTCTGAGGTTTCTAACAGGGCAATTGCCTGTAACAAATGCAAATCGATTATTCAGTATTTCAATAAGGCCAGACTAAACAATGCCATCCAGAAGAGGCTTTATTATGAAAAGCTTGAGAGACAACTTGCATCTTCCTCATTCTTTTCCATGTACATGAATTCAGTCCCTCCCCTGCATTTTCTAACCTTGAATTCAAAGCGACTCCATTTCCTCTCCCTGTCACACGAAGGCTCTCTTTCCAAACACTTCCCAAACACGTCAGACTCAATCAGATCACAGCGCCTCTTCCTAACTTAGGCTCCAGCCCTGAACCTACTTAGAACACCAGAGAGGGAGCTGGTGTTTCCAACTTAGAGTGTTTCCAACTGTTTCAATTTCTAATTTATCAGTCCCCTTTGTTTTGCCATTTGCAAGTCGTCTTTGGTGACCTCCGAATTCCCGGCTCTTGCCAGGTGTTTTGTTCCTTCTCAGTTTGTCCTGTGACTCACCCACAGCCCAGCACCAGTTAGACATTTGTGAGCATCCCTGATGAGGGTCCTAAAGGGAGGGTCATCACTTAGTATTGCTAACGGTATTTCTTATCCAAGTAGGAAACACTGATAGCAATGCTAACTGGCAAACAGGAGCAGCATCCAAACAAGTAGCTGCTTTTACTTCCCGCATCCTTTGCAACATTGCTGTGCCATGAAACTGGTCCTGTCACATGCTGTGGGACACCTTCACATCAAGAATTCACCACGACTCCTCTGCCAGCCTACATTTCTTTCCAACCTCTAACAAGATTATCTGACATGAAATGCTGATTGTTGCTTGTGGATCCATGGGAACCACAGCTAGGAAGAATCACAGAATCATACAATGAGTAAGTTTGCGAGGGACCACAGTGTATCATCTGGTCCAATTTCTCTGCTCAAGCAGGGTCATCCGAGAGCACTTTGCACAGAATTGTGTCCAGATGGTTCTTGAATATCTCCAAGTGAGGGAGACTCTACAGTCTCTGGGAAATCTGTTCCATGCATGATCACCTGCATAGTAAAGACATTCTCCCTCATATTCAGATGCAACTTCTTGAGCATCAGTTTCTGCCCATTGCCTCTTTTTCTGTTGCTTGGCACCACCAATGAGAGTCCGGCTCCAACCTCTCGACACCCTCCCTCCAGATGCTTATAGGCAATGATGAAGTCCCTTCTTGGGGCTGAACAAGCCCAGCTCCTTCAGCTTTGAAGCTCAACTGTGAAACTATGAACTAGCTGTGTTTATAGAAGGCTCATGATAAAAGAGAATAAAGAGCGTGAGTAAATGAATGAAATATTAATCAAGTACTCTAGGTGCTTGTCTTTGAAAAATTTTGCTTTGCCTGTTACTAAATTCACAATGGACTGGAAAACATGAAAAAAGCCCAGTAGTGATGAGTCAAAAATGAAGAAGGGCACTTTTTTGAAACAAACATAATTTCTCTCTTGGCCATTGCACTATCTTCACATAATAGCTTCTCCTATCCCCTTTCAGGACAATGTCATAAAACTAGAGTCATGTGCATGTGTTTTTTTCACTCTATAGACTGCAATAATGCAATAGCACATTCTGTTGAACTCAAGGAATGAAATTTGTAGAGCTGAAATATGTCACGTGGAACATTTTGCTTTCAGGGCAAAAATATACTATTTTCTAAGCATTCAGAGCACCTAGAAAAAAGAAACGGACCTAAAAAAGAAAAGGACCTAAAACAGTAGCAGCAGAAATTTCAGTTGTGAGTTTCCCAGCCCCACATATTGTAGGGTTGGACACAGAAAGTGAAGGAGCCAGCTCTGTTGTTGGTTTGTGTTTCTGCTGCCGGTATTAATGCTGTATGATGGCCAAGTGCATTCATCATATGAGCATTCTAGAGGTTTCTTTAGATACAGGTTCCCGCTAACTACCAGATCTCTCCCTCCTGCTAATTTGTTTGATTGGCAAGGCACTAGGACCCTTAAGAAGAGCCAAGAGGGTAGTTTTCACATGAGTATGCGCGTTTCTGCATCCGTGTTCTGAGAAGCGCCGCGGCCCCGACGCCCAACTCGCGGTGCTCTGGTGCGCTCTGGCGGCCGCCGTGCGCAGCGCTGCGCCCCCGCGGAGCCGCCTGAGGGCGAGCCTGCCTCCGCTTCTGTTCCAGGAAACTGACACTTCGAGTCTGGCGGAGATAAAAACGCGTCTCTCGCATTTTTCTCTCCTCTCTTGCCCGACATTTCTATTATTTCCACGGACGCCCCCATTTGTTGGTGACCTCACCACCTCGCAGATAGTCTCTTCTCCACCCCAAAGCGTACGCAGACAAAGCCTCGCCTCCTTGTTCCTGAGCTACGTGGCAGTGCCTTACGCTGCCTCTAGCCAAGCAAAACACGTTTCCATGGGCTGCTAACAAGTAGTGCACTGTGACTGAGAGCTGGATTCATTTAGTTGCTCCTCCAGTAGGCAACTAGGCTTTAGAGTCTTATAGGGAACACTCTCACGTAGACCTCAGTTCATTTGTCTCGCTCTTTTTTTTTTTTTTTTTTTTTTAATTTGGAAACTAGATTTAAGCATAAGGGTGAAGGTTGTGGTCTGTGCGATCACATAAGCCTTGATTCTTTGAGAAATCAGGTTAACAGATGAAAGTCAAGGTGAAGGAGAGAGGACCCAATTGAGAGCATGGTCAGGGCAGAAACTGGAGCAAGGTTCTGAACTACCAGAGACTGGAACTTCTGCACTGGCTTTTCAGTGGTTATTTGGGGTGAGCAATCATTAATTTGAGGGTGACTTAGGCACTTTTTTTGAAGGGCAGCACACAATGATTACCTGCAAGTCAAGCCTGAGAATAGGATTTTATTTCTCCTGCTCAACATCCCAAAGCACTGCAGCTGCCCTGCTAGTCCAGAGCACCGAGAATGGCACGAGACAGGCCTGTCCTTTATGAAATATGAGCCTTTCAATACAACCCTGAGTCATGATGCAGGATCAAAACTGCCTTATTCTGGATCAAAATCACATTTCAGGGGCATTTTTTAATTTCTTGTCTTAGAAATGGATGAGAAGATTAAAAGTTTATACAGTTTCTGGTTTAAATTTTTTCCTGAACCTGTAGATGATGTGAAGTATCTCTGACATCTGATAGTTAAGGGTGCCAACACTGCACCCATGCAATTTAAGAGAAAAGAGTGTAGTTTTTAGGACAGTTTTCCAGCAAGCCTACTACTATAGAAGTTATTCTCAGCTTCTCATTTGATGCAAAAGAACCTGTATTTTAGAAAATGCTGCAGTCACAAATTTGCTGTACTTAAGACATGTGTTTTTTAAGTTTCCTGCTGCTATGGCAACTTCAGCAATAAATGCATTTTGAATATGCCTTTGATGAGTCCCAAGTGTCTATTGAACTCTCTGTATGGTGACCTACCATTTTATTTACATTAAAAGAGTCTCATTGCTCTTTTAGAGTAATCATTCACTCTCTCTAATATTAAGGAATGAAGAGGTAATGCTTCATATTTGTACAATCACAAAAGAAATCTTACCAAATTCCATGATCTTCTGTCATAGTCGTAAGCATAGCAAGGGGAAATATTGCATCACATTACTAAGCAACTCCAAAACTTACCAAATTCCATGATCTTCTGTCATAGTCGTAAGCATAGCAAGGGGAAATATTGCATCACATTACTAAGCAACTCCAAAACAGACCCTCAAAAATCTTGGGTGTTCACATACCTGAAAAACAATTTTTTAAGCATCAGATACAACACACTGAATACAACAAACTCCAGGTTATAATCTCTACAGTTTACCAGAAATTAGATCTGATAAATACCATCACACTTGCTCCCTATACACTACAACAGCAGATATTTTTATTTTAAATGTGCCCAGAAGAGAAGGGTCATAACTAATACATTACTTGAGATGAGGCTAAAAAATAAACCTTTTTGGTCTAATCACTTCTAACCTCACGTACTCTCCTTTGGAGTTTTAAACATCTTTAGTTCTATAGAAAATCTCGAAAGGACAAAGATAATTGGTGTTGTGCATGACTTGGAGGAGTAACTGGGCAAGTCTCTCAGGCTTCAACATTTAGCTGCTTAAGTCTAGTTTGATGGCATCAGTCTGGACAGATGAGAGAACAACTCAGACTGTGAGGAGAACTGTGCTGACAGCATAGTAGATGCCTGGGGTCTCCTGTTTGAGGACTGATATACCTCACTTCTTTGGCAGCTTTTACAAGCTGTATTGTAAGGAAATAGATATAAATAGCTTATGGTGGGGAAAGACATATATATGTGTGTGTGTGTGTGTTCTGAAATTTTATTACACTTTTAATATATGTTTAGTCTTGTAATCATTACTGAAAAAAATGTGCACAGTTGTAGAAAGGATTTCTAGCTTTAAATAAAAGTCAGTTAAATTACTTTGAACAGATACTGGATGCAGGTAATCTTTTGAATACCTCTCTGAGATTATTTGGCTTTTTGAAGTCAATTTAATGTCTCAGCAGGCTTCCTTAGTGATATTTTTAGTTGCAGTAAATAATTCCATAAAATAATGAGGTTTGCAACAGGGAAATATTTAGTCAAGTTAAAATTTCAAGACTAGAATACATTTCTTAGCAGCTGCAAATTGGTATTTTTTTCAAGAAAAATATAGCCTTTCATCTCTGTTCTTAGAAACTGTTCAACATAAGGGAACCAACACAGTGAAATTCCAATGGAGATACTCCTTGTACTGTTATTTTACTGTAGTGTATTTTATTTTGCATTGCTATTGCTAAAACATGGCCTGGAGTTAAAATTGATTAAATTTATTAAGTTCTTAAAGTGAACTATTCTGCATAAAACCTTGAGTTTGAACTTGTAACTTTAAATTCTAGAAGAAAAACCATAGTCTATTTTCATGTTATTGATGAGAGTTTCTGTGAGTCCTGCCTAAAAAAAAATCTGAATGGTCCCAAGACCCCATCTACCTCTTCAGCTACTGACAGAACTTTAAAGCCCTTGCCCAGCATACATCACTGACCTACTTAATAGCACAAATTGCTACTTGGATTGCTAGTGCCTTTAACTATATTTCTGCAGAACTAAAATTAAGAAGGGAAATGGCTCCCCCTTTTCCATTGTCACCCAATTTTACAAATATTAAATTTATTTAATTTATATTGCTCATATTTTATAACTGTTTGTCAAGAGACTTCATCATGGCTAGGCTTTGCAAAGGAAGATTTGGGAAGGGCTCTACCCATGCTTGCCGCAAGCACGCTGATGGCTAAAAAAGGCCAATGCGAGATAGGCAAGTCCAGTTGCAAATGGCACAGTGGAAAGTCTCCACAGGCGGTGTTGGCGAGTCACGGTTCTTTCTGCATTTTTTTTCTTCAACACTGACCCTGCGTGTGCTCTCAAAGGAAGCAGCAGCATTATGAATGGTGTGTCTCCATGCCTCCCGATTGGAGGCCAGAGTGG
>JAWWEU010000125.1:61666052-61680393 GCA_035583155.1 Acropternis orthonyx
ACCACTGATGGTGGTCAATATGGCCAAGGCTGAGGGATTGTTTGAGGGAGTCCTTGTATCTCCTCTTCGGGGCTCCTTTCTTGTGGCAGCCAGTGGCAAGCTCACCACAGAGCACAATCTTGGGGAGGCAGTGATTCTCCATCCTGGAGACATGACAATTCCTGGTAAAGAGACTTCATAACACAATTAGAAAGATCATGAGGTCTGTGTTCAATTTAAAAGTCAATTGTGAACTGATCAAAACAAAATATGGAAGTATTATCTGTTCTTTTTGTGCTCAGAAGTGGATTACCTCCTCCTTTTCATCTTTATTCCAAATTCCAAAGGCAGGATTCAAAATACACTAAAGCTAATGGAAATCTTTCCATTGATTTTTCACTGGACTTTAGTCAAGCCCCAAGTGACCTTGATAATTATGTCAGTAAACAATCTGAAAATCATTGAATTTGCTTGTTTACAGAAGTGATGAAGCAGGTCAAAATTCTCATTTAATCTCACCATGATGAATAGGCCACTGATGAAACAGCACAGTAGCAAATGGCAAATTTTGAAGAGACAGACCTGAAACAAGCTGCTGTACAAGTGTCACTTAGTTACCTTAGTCTTCTGATCTTCATTTCTCTTGATACAACCTGCTACAAACTGAACATTTCAGAATTAACATTAACATGTTTCTGTTTCCCGTCTTTGTTATCAGTCATTTTTGACATTGTCAAAATGGATGAATGTATACAATGTTGTAGAGTACAATGGGAAGACCTGTAAGGTTGAAGGGAGTTTTACCCTTTGGGTAATACTCTGTGGCCCTCTCAGACCACCCAGGGAAACCCTTGCCTCCAGCTGCTTCCCTCTGCCAACACCTTTGTGTTTCACTTTTCCTCCCATACACATGCTTCTAGGTTTGAAGTCAACAGCAATTGAACTGTCTCGTGTGTTTCTTACTGCCACAATGTACACACATTATTTTTAAAGGGTATAGTTAGTTGGATTATTGCATAGATTATGTGAAATTAAGGGACTTTTAAAAGACACCACCAGTGTTCACTATGTTGGTGGCCACATCAGTTTTAATGAACCTGTTATGAAGGTGAATCTGAGCCTCCACACACAGAGGAAGACCCACCCAAACTTCAGGATAAGTGACAGCCAGCATGTGAGCAAAGCAAAGCTGAATATGAAACAGGCATTGCATAGTGGGCACACCAGTTCTGAAACACAGAACAACAAAGGCTGAAAAGTCAAGCTATTGCTTTGCACACCATTTCTAAAAGAAAACATAATTCTCACATGTTCATAAACGTAGATGAGACTTCAGGTGAGAGCCCTCCTGTGAGAAAGGATCACAGCTGTGTTGTCTCCAAATCAGTGACCACGTACATCAGCTTGATCCTGAGATTAGCTCAGTTGGTTAGAGCATGATGCTAGTAACACCAAAGTTGTGTGTTTGATCCCTTTATAGGCCGTACATTTAAGACCTGGACTCAGTGGTCCTCGTGGGTCCCTTCCAACTCAGAATATTCTGTGATTCTGTCAGTCAAGAAATGTACCCCAAAACTTATCATGGTACATTCCTCTGATGAATCTACTTCTGTACTAGAGGTAATACAGAAGACTCACATGGTTCTGGTTGATGTTCATCTCCGGGAATGTCATCATAACATTTGCAGCTAGAAAGTATATTCAATGATATATTCATAATCCCAGCATGATCTTCAATTTACACTATCTGTTATGAGTGAAAAAACCCACAAAAATTACTAAGGCCTCTGGTCCCTCCTTGGAGCACACACACACAAAAATTCTTCTATTGCAAATATCATATCTGTCAGCACAAAAGAGGAAACTAATTGTTTCAGTGTCAGTTACCAAATATGTTTGTGTCTAGAATTCATAATTTATTCTAACAAAATTTTTAAGAATCTATACAAATGTTTAAATCTCCATTTGCTCTTGTATCAGCTGTTATGTAAGAGAGGGTCTACACTTACTTCTGATTTTAGCAACTGAATGCTTGGATGCGAAACGAGCAGGGTCACTGAAGCAGATGAATAAGACTCTACAGAATGCCCACACATTACAATATTTTCCTCCATGTTACTGCAGGAACATGCAGAAAAAAAATTAAAAAAAACCCTCAATGGAAAACAAAATTAATTCTCTTGGGATAGTTTGAATCATTATTCTAAGTGGCCTGAAAGCCTGAAACTGTTAAATGGAAAAATATATTTGATTGATAGTACTGCACACCTCCACTGGAGAACTGCAAGATGAGAAATGAGATATGGTCATAAAACAAATTAAATCAATTCAAAAGCCTTTTTGCTACCTCTTTAGCATGTGATTGCACATGCAATATGAATCAGGTATAGCATTGTTTCAGTGCATTGACTCTTATCCACCACCTCAGGACAAAAAATGCTTAGTTTTTTTTCTTCTATTCTCCCTATTCAAACACCAAGTGCTGTGCCTTCAAAAGTGCTGAGGTTTTTTTCCCCAGAGAGGTTTCTTTAATGAATGTTTAGTAACTGTCACCAAGCAGTTAATTATGAATTTTTGGTAAGAACAGAAGGTGTTCATCATGGAAGAAGACAGGACAAACATGGAAAAGGCATTTATTGCAATTTCCAGCTCTGTGGCACTGACACAAGAGAGTCTTTTGTGCATCTGTATACTTAAGCCATTAAATGCACAAGATAGGTATTCACAGGAGAATTAGGTCAATATGGAATGTTATATAGGTCTGTGAACTCTGAGTTGCTTCACAGATGCCTGAATTTCAAAAAATATTGCAGCATGACCAAGTACAGTTTGTCAGATGACAACATATGTTTCGTAAAAGGAAAAAATCCAGAAAATCGGGAAATTTCATACCTAGTAGGTTCCCCATGGAATATACATGCTACTGAAGAAAAAATACATAGTTATGAAGGACTTTCAAGGAGAAAAAAAAATGAGAACAGAATAAAGGATGATAGATCTAACTTAAAAAAAAAAAACTGATAGAAACTTCTTTGTGAGAAAAAGCATAAGGACACTTTGTTTTAAAAAAGGAACTGGTCTAAGAAATTATCTACAGTAGAAATCCTAGGACTGTCTTGCATGATGAAAACCTGGTTGAATTAAAATACGTCTTTGCATAAAAAGAGGGGATATTAACCTTTCCCATCCAAATTAGGCATGGCTTTGAAGGAGAATTTAAATTGAGTAGTAGCCTGGAAGCTTTGATTTACATGAAATAATTGGATATGTACTTCCAACATGTAAAGCAGGCAGCAGCTGAAAATGATCTGAAGCAAAACAAGATTTTCAAAATCATCACTAACTTATTGGAAACAAAAGCCATGAGTATGGGGAACAAAACCAAGAGTGAGAAAAGTACTAAAAAGCAGGTGATTTACATGAAAATCTTACATATAAAATAATAGCCTTTCTGATTGCTACTGGAATTGAGAATTTTATTACAATGTCAACAAAGTGGTCAAGTGCCCAGGTCAAACAAACCAAATGCTAGAAATGACAAAGAAAGGAATAGAGAACACAACAAAAAAACTTCCTTTTTTCCCTATATGAACCCCATGTGCCTGCATCTTGGGCATTCTGGCATGTTTTGACTCACCTATCCCAGGGACTAGAATGTGTTCAGAGAAGGGCAGCACAGACGTCTGGACCAACTCTGTGAGAAACAAGTGCTAACATGAGAAAGAAATTACTGAGAAGGGAATACAATGGACGCCTCTGCAGCCATTAGCAACACAGAGAATAAATGGAGAACAATTTTTTTTTACAATCCAAGGGACAGCGGTATTATTCTCAATTAAAGCAAGCAGGCAGCAGATGCAGAACAAACAACAGGAGGTGATCTTCCATACAACGAGTATATAAGCTATAAAAATTCTAGTGATGCTGTTGTTCATTGCAAAAGTGTATGTGCATTCAATAAGTGATTGGGCAAGTGCAAGAAGTGTCCATGGGGGACTAAGTAAAGGGACATCACTCTCTGAAAATATCACTACATGACTACTGGGTTTTGTATTTTGCACTAGGTATCTGCTGCTGGTTGCTGCAGATTGCTGGGTTAGAAGGACCACTGGATTAATGTGTCATTTTTATACTCTCAGGCTGCTGCGCTTCTGTCTCAAATTTATTTTGAATTGTGCATCAGGTTGATGCACAACACAAATAATCTTACAGCCTGTCAAAAAGAACAGGAGCAACAGAGAGCTGTTGCTAGTGGTCTGTAAACTAGAATTAAATAAGCTATTGAGAATGATTTTACCATCAAAACCAGCAATAGGTATTTCTTACATACAAGCAGGTTTGTTACCACACAAGCAGAAGGAGTGTTAAGAAGTGATATAGCAAGATTGAACTTAGAAGTCCAGAGGCATTTGGGATTCTTTAGCATATGGGAATTTAAGGTACCCATTGGTACTTGGCACAGATTTCAGAAAACAGGATAATTACCTTATAAATATAATATGAATACTTGTCATATCCATTTTTATATTATTCCTCCATAAAACAGTTTTATAGTCCACGAGAACTGATCTAAAGCTTGAGACATTTTGGTTGTGGACTTTGCATTTTAAATAGGGTAGAAGCTTAGTCAGAGACGAGAAGTTCATTAACTAAGCACAGGAATGAACAGCAGTGGTGTAAATACACTTTAGGAAAATAAGCTATGAATAAAGGGAGAAAAGGTCAGTGAGGAGATCTGTGTTGCAGGTGGGAGTGGGAGCTTCAGGCAAAGTTTATTAGAGATGCCCTCCCATTGAATCACGAGGTGCAGGAAGGACCCCCTTGCTTCCTAAAGCTCTCCTCAGAGAGGAGTCTGGGTGCAGCTGGATTCAATATTAGCCCCAAACATTGTCAAGTTTTAAGTACAACTTTGTCCCACAGGATTCAAGATGGTAAACAAGGTATATTTATTAAAAAGGAGTTATTTATTATGACAAATGATTAGACAGAAGATCTTAATCAGGATTATTTACTACAGAGTATAGAAGTTAAAACTCCTACTGTATTTAGGATAGGATAGTGCACTGTATCAAAGCAATTCTATTAAAGCTAGCAAAAAAGAAAAGAAATTATTATTAAGTAGAGATTGATGTAACTTACCCATACCAATAACGGTGGGCCTCTTTCACTCCAACTGGAGGAGTAACCTTGAGGGGCATCCCCTGCTCAATTGAGGAATCGCCACTCATACCCCCCAAGATGGGTTATGTAAGAAGAACCAGCCCTATGAAAGTAGACTGGACTTTTACAGTATAAAGTGACTGATTGCCAGTCATAAGTCTCCAGATCAGTTCAGCAGTTTATCTGCCAAATCTTTCCCTCATTATCAGGATGTTCATTTGGGGTTGATGTGTCAGACTGGTTTTAGCATAATTCAACACCAAAACCAGCAAGATAAACCCTCTCTCAGTCCACCACTGATGGTCTTGCAAACAGGGCATTGTTAGTTGCCTGACCACATTCCAGGGCAGAGCATCCTGCTACAGTCTGTCCAAAAAAATCTTTCAGATGTAGCAGCAGAATGACCTGATGTCTGAAAACAGTTATCACGAACATCTCTGTCCTTTAAAGGTTCTCCAAGAAGAGTTACAAAGACTGTAGTATGCTATAACACGGTCAGCTGGAAAAACTCACTTCTTTGATTTTCCTGGGATTAAAATGTGTCCTTCAAGAATTACTGTTACTCTGTGTCTTCAATACTTGAATTTATTTCCTTGGCTGAACTAGATCATGGAAGGATTTATTGTTCATGGCACCTGTCAGTGCTGCTCCACAACCCCAAAATGATTGATCCTCAGGACAACTATGCTCCCTTTACAAGGCTGTGGAGGCAGTAGGTGAGGGATGATGGATATGCGCAGTATATTCAAAGACTTAACATCCTGGGCTTCTTCTCACATCAACATCCAGAGTTGGGGTCTCCAGAAAGAGGTTCAGGAGTGAAACTCCAAATTCACTAACTTGAATTTCTCTCTGGAGAGCTTATCTCTCTATACTGACTGTGCAGGGAGCTAAGGCAGTGGGGCTTATGCTAATATTGAGCTTTGGGATGCTACTGCCCTTTGAAGATCTGTCACTGTGTGCCAGAAGCCTGTTGGAGTTCAAAGTAGCATCAGAATGCCCCCAGGAGTGCCAGCATTGGCTTTGAGCAGAGGGTCCATGCTGGGGTATAGACACAAACCACAGGTCAGTCACTCATAAGTGCAGGAATGCAGCCTTGGAAGCCAGGCAAAGGTGATTTTAGGGCATAGCAAAGAGAACAGCGATGTATGTCATGAATGTAAACCATCCTGCATACAGAGAAAACACAAAGATAACCAGGAAGTGTAAATTACAGACACAGTGCCTACTAGGGAACAAAGAAAGAGCTGAAATAAAGAAATTGCTCCAGCACCCTCTCTTCCAATTACCGAGGAGTAATGTCTTAGTAATGTCACTGCTCCACCACAGCTACCACCTCCATCACCTTTAGTAAAGAAGAAGCACTTTCTGATTTGCCACCCCTTTCCTTTTGCTCCCATGATCCAGCAGTTACATGTAAAGACTTTTATAAAATCTTCAGGTTATGTAAATTAATACATTGAAGAGCAGTTTGCGTGTCTCTGTTTTCTGCTCCAGCTTTCCCACAGCACAGTGTGATTTATTACCACAGTGATTTATTATCAAGCCAATGTAAAATAGGGTGCAACAGTTGTGATGGTGTGGATGCATTAGCAATGTTTCACAGTGTAACAGTGAAATTAAAATTATGAGATGGCAAAGGGAACTGTAAAATGCCTGTTAGAGAAAAGACAAAGAATAACCAATGACTCAACGAATCTCACTAATGTTTCCATAGTGTTTAAAAAAAATTGCCCTTGGACACACACACAAAAAATAATGTTTGTGTGTTTGTATTGAGGATGTCTGTCAAATACACAAACTTTATATCTCACCAGGTACAAGTTGGGGAGTGTTTACTTCTTTAATAATAACCAACATAGTAGAACAATCAAATGCAGGATGTATCTGTCAAAATGAGCTCTGTTGAAGGAGGTGAGAAAGTCCTTAGTTTAGAGGTGGAGTGTCAGAGCAATCTCCAATGGTGTTAAAGATGAATAAGGAGAACTTCAAAAAATGGACCAATAACAGAGATTTGTTCTGCTAAATGTAAGCTTTGACATAAAGCCTGGATGAAGAGAGAAGTTTCGCATTGTGTGGGCCAGCAAAGAGCCTACAATAGGTTGTCTGATTGCAAGCAGACTTCAGATTTTATTTTTCATAAAAAAGATAAAAGTATAATTCTCTTGCTTCACTGATGCCTTTTATAAGCACTTGTGACTGTGTAGCTGTCCTGACTGTTTGAGAAGTTCTAAAAAAATACTTTTCACTCCACTTATCTTAACCTAGATCAACTGAAGCAGGATGTCAGCCTTTGGAAAATATTACACAACTTTAGCCCTTAAAAGTAGGAAACTGGAATTTTCAATGAGGATATTGTTTCCCAACAGGCGGTTTTGGGATATTCAGCTAGTAATGTGCTGTTCTTTTCACAAAAGCTGTTCAGGTCTGTTTGAGACCTAGAATCATAGGAATCAAGAAAGACATTTCTTCTGATGATTAGCTGAAGCTCCCTGGGCTAGTGTAACACACTGAGGACTGTGCCTGACACCCAGCAGTCCCCAGGGTATGTCTAGCAGTTGTCAATTCTTCATACAGCTTAGCACAATTTTTTCATTACTTGTGAGAAAGCGTTAAGAATTTCTCTGCTGCTTTATATTCAGTAACAGTTATTATATTAATTACTGAGTTAATTGCAGTACTCAGTCATGGTTTTAATACTTATCATGTCACCTGTTTAAAAGAAGTGCATATAAGCATTAAATAATACTTAGTAACAACACTGGAAATGGAATTCAGATAAATGAAATCATACTAGTCTCTAAGCTCACAGTGTTAAAATGCAATACAAAACAGAACAGGTAATTAGAATGAGGGCAAAAAACTCATTACACTTAAACTAAGGAACAGCTCTTTTAGCTTGAGTTAGACTAAAACCATACAAAAATATAAACCAAGCCCAAACTTCCCCTTGTATCTTACTTTAGGGGAAACCACAACCTGAATTAAGCATATAAACAAAAGCACAGATCAAGTGCCTCATCCAGGGTTGTATAATAGACAGAGAGTGGATAAAAGAAAAGAAAAAAGCCATTGTGTTAAACTGAAATGACAGTTGTTTCATATTTCTAATTGTGAATGAATCAACTCAGAACAGAAACAAAGTCTAAGACAAATCAATATTCAGGTACTTTCAACATGTTTAATCTTTTTTTCACCAGATGAGAGAAAAGACTTCTTGGAAAAGAGACAGCTAAATAGGGCAAACTCCTTCATATATCTCATATCAAAGAAAAAAAAAAAGAATGAAAGTTCCTGCAGTTCATAAGAAGAATACAGTAATACATTACGAACTGCATGCTAATCAATAGGAGAAAAATACTTGAAAGGATAAAGGTCATATCCAGTGAATACACAGCCAAATCTGCCTATATATTACCTTATATTTTTGAATAATGTAAATACAATTTTACAAATGTGTCTGAGCTCACACCCTGTTGAAAAATGGCAGGAGAAATGATGCAGAGTGGTAGTGGGCCAGGAGGATACTTCATGCCTGCACCTCTGCCCCTGCACTGCTGTATCCTAATTCCACTCCAGGCTGTTTGGAGGACAGTGGGAGTCTGAACCCATGCTTTTCATTCCCTGTCTTTCCATCTGTTTTTTGGTTTTTCCTGCTGTGCTGCTGCTCTGATGGATGCTGTTTAGCCCTGCTACCTCAGCACACAGAGGAGTTCCCAGTGCAGGACATAACCAAGTTGTGGGATAATATTCAGTGTGCTGAGTATTAACAGAATCACTAAACAATTTTGTTATGGCTCCAGCTAAGACATTTGCCAAAAGCTTCCTGCCAGTGATACACTGCAATAGTGAAGGCTTCAAATGTATTACAGCTGTCAACCAGCTGTAAATAACAATGAGTCAGACCAGTGTAAGAATAGAACTTGAGGAATCTATTTTTGTTTGGATTAGAACCAAATCTTAGACATAATTCTGTCCAAATGTTTAAAATGAAGCTTCAGTGCATTTGAAATAGAAATTAGGATTGCTATTAAATTAAAATTGAATATTAAAAACCTGCTTGATGAGGACAAAATGTCAAATAAAGGAGCATTTGCAGTCAGGACACAGCTTTGGAAAGTCGCCACAATTTCAGTCACTGACTGAGGTGTGGGATGTAAAACACTGAATTCCTGATACCTCCCCAAGGAGGAGACTGAAATGAGAAGTCACTGTAATAAAAGTAAATTTGTTTACTCCCCAACACCACCAAACATGGCTCAAGGATGAGACAAAATTTGCAGTGGATGATAGATGACTGAAACAGTGAAAAACAAATCTAAAAGTAATGCCAAATTAAGCAGAAACAGAGAAAGCACTATTTGAGGTAGATGATCAAGATCCATATTTGCATCACAATAACTAACTCAACTTTTAAGAGGTACCATATTATATTTATAGTTATTATAAAATGTAAACTGTTGAGCCTGATATTAGATTATTCTAGCATTTATAAGATTTAAATCAAGCCTTAGCTATTTCTTTGTGATTCCTGGCAGGAGCAGAATGTGATGCATTACCAGCTGTAGAAGAGCCTGATAAAATAACAGCAAAGATTTTCAGATGCAATAGCTGCCCTTTGCTTACTCTTATAATGCTTTATTTAAATGCCAGCTGGAAACTTCAACCATCTTCTCTATTGCCAAATAATTACCAGCTTTTATAAACCCAGCAAAGAAAAAACTTGAATGGGTGATTTTGCTTCATGTGTGTACCCAAATAAAAATTTCTGCTGCCAAAAGAGGTCGAAGTCAAGGTAGAAGTTAGAGTATCATGTCCTCCACATTTTACAGATTAATGCGTCCACACTATATTTTAATTTTTCATTTGATGAGTACTGAAATCTTTCTCTTCTTGGCACATTTAAACTTTGGTGAAATGGAGATTTTCTGTAGAAAGACGGTAACTTGGCAGAATTGCCATTTTAACCTTAGTGGGGAACAGAAGGTTAAATGCATCCATTGTGTTCTGAGCTTTGACAAGAATTAAAATATGTATTTTTCCTTTCTTAAAAAGTGTGTTGGGAGAAGTGCCATCAAGCTAAACATTTCTACATAATTCTTTACCAATAGATAAATATTTTCAGCATTTAAGGCAGTTAACAAACATGACTAGTTCCTCCAAACTGGAATTCAAGATGCTTTTTATTTTCCCAGACCTTCTAACCCCTGCCCATCTGTAACCTATTCTGGTTTTGTCTTCTGGAAAGCTAATACAGCTATTGATTAGCCATTTCTTAAAGCAGCACCAATTACAAGACAGTAATAAGTGTCATTTCACGTAAGGTTAAACATTTGCATGAACTGATTTTTCAGAGTTATTCAGGATAGATTTCTTCTTATTGTTTCCTTGGGTATGGTGGTTAGCACAGGAGTTTTTTTCTGTAATGCCCCAATCCTTCTTGATTCAACAACACTCAGAGGGTTTGTGACACTGCAAAACTCAGCTAAAATGATATAAGCTGTCCAGGATTTCAATTTATTAGAGGCCACTATTCACAGTTGTATCTATGAATCTGGCATTAGCAGTACATCAAATGATGAGATTTGCTTGCTTCTTAACAGGGAAAGATAATCTCTGTGACCTAAATCATTTCAGAATCATAGAAGTTGTTACTACAATTTGAGTCTTTCCTTTTACATGACTTACTTCCTGTTTTCCAGTCCAGACTAGGCAGAGTTTCTCTATAGCCTTTGAAATCTAACCCGTCTTTTCACAGAACTGTGGTTGGATTTGGCTAGAAAACATCTCAATGACAGATATTGTTGTAGTGCAATTTCCTTTTGAAAACACACCAAAATTTTCTGCCTAGTAGTCCTCCTCTAGTGGATCCCTGTTTGACAGCCAGGATCTATAAGCTACTATGAGCCTTGCCAACAATGCATTTCATTCAAATACTTCATCAGTTAAAGGGGATTTTGTTAAGAGAATGTGAGTGGTGAAAGATAGATCCCTTGTTAGACTGCCTTTTAAACAATTTCCTTACAAGTCTTAAGGCAATGAACCAATGCCTCCTGGATGTCACTTTACTCTCCCTTTCCAGCACAGAGATGACACTGGAATTGCATGTATTAGAATCAGGAAGAATCATAAATGCTGAAGTTGTGGGAAACTAAAATATCAAATTTGAGATCCACCAGCTGCTTTTTCCACAGGCTGACAATGCATCCTAGTTCAGAGCTATTTTCTAAAAGCTTAGCCTGCCATTCCTATAAATGAAAACAATTTACACTCTGCACTTGTAGCAGATTTCTTGTAAATGGCCTGAATAATAATCACTCTTGGGACAATATTTCTGCTTGTATTATCCTTGTGTGCCATGGGTTGATTTCCCAGCATCGCAGTTCTTGTGCTTGTGTGGTTGTTTACTCACCTTCCCTTTAGCAGAAAGGGAAGGGTCATATGCTGTGGCCTCAATATGACACAGGCAGAGCATGTTTCAAAAACCACATGCATAATCTTTGTGGAGAACTCACACATGTTGCTACAAGGAACAGAAAGATGGTTTCTTGCTAAATGTCATTATCTTGTCCCACAGGGCAAAAATAGAGAGGCAGGAAAAGGGAAAAGAACCACAAGCAGCTGAAACTTTCTCTTACATCCTTCTTTATTATCTTGCCATGCCAGAGGCAGGTAGGTGGCCCATCTTGGGTAGGTGACCCAAGCTCAGGAAGAGTAATTGGCAAAATTACTTTCACACACATTAAACCCCATTAAAAATACAGAAAATGTTCTGTAGGAAAATTCTTTTGTGCTATTTCTTTCTCTGCATGACAGAAACATATTGTACCCCAAAATGTCAAACAGGGATAAAAAGACTGAACTCCTCCAAATTTCTTTAGGGTATCTTTTGAAAATTAAACATCCATGGAGTTTTGTAATTTCTGATCATGCCCCAATGCACAAGGAAGTACAGACATGAATGTTTTTCCAATCTACCCATAAAATTCAATAACACATTTTTTCATGATCAAGGATATGATCCATGCAAACAAACAGTAAATATATTCTTAGAAACTAATTGTAGTTACTGTTGTTTTGACTGACAATGAAACCAGTCTTGTGGTCACCTACTGTTCCTACTCAAGCAGGCAAGACTAAAATTTTAGACAAGCTTACTTAAACACTCTCTAGTCTTAGAAACATTAGTAAATAAGCAAATGGGAGAAAATACTGAATCAAATGCATAAAGAGACCCAAATCATCAACGGGTATTATATAGAGAGCTGTAGCTGCACAGATATATTACTATATGGAGACATATACATATGTATGCATATGCATGTATTTAAATAAGCCACCTTGCCAAATTGGCTACTGTTTAAAATAAATACACAAAGTTATAAAGATACCAGTGTTCTTAGCAAACTGATACAAAATTATGAGATAAAGCAAGTTAAGTGAGAAAATGTTTCTAGGGAAAAATATCTATATGATAAAAATTTATAGCATAATTTAAAAGTTTTAAAATAATAACTGGGGATGGGATTTATATATCTTTTTTGAGGAATGATACTATTCTAACACTTGCACCAAATTCAGTGCAAGACTGACAGCTATAATGCTAATCAATAAAAAAAAAATAAGGTTTTGATTTGTATATTTAAAGAATGTTAGATACCATGACCAATAAGGATATAATAGAGGATTTTTTTTTTAGAAGCAGATTCAGAAAAATTAAAGTGATAATCTGAAAAATAATCAAATCAAGCCTCTCTATCAAATACAAAATTCATACACATCTGTAATCTCAAATATAACCCATACATGTATAGAAAATGGATTTGCTTATGAAGAGTACCACATTTTGCTACTTACTCATAGTTTAAACAGGTACTGCATAAAATCGAGCATGACATAATGCCAGAAATTGTCATAATAATGGCAAACCTCCAATTAGACCATCAAACCTGCTTGAGCCAGGCTTAAAGATGTGCACGTATGAGCAAATGCTAATCTTGGAGTTCTGTGATTGCTCTAATCTAACAGTTAACCATAAAAAAAAAAAAAAAAGGACATGACATAACCTTGCTCATGTGGCACCTCAGTAATTCAACTTGCTCCTCAGGTTAGGTTTTTTAATGATGAACAACGTTTTTTGGCACTTCTGGTCCCTAAACTGCCATTCTTGTTTTGCTGAACTAACAAAACTGGAGCTACCAAATAAATCAGACCAGTGATGTGCAGTATTGCTCTATAAATCTGCAGTTGTGCTCCTAGATTATCTAATAGGCATCTGCTAAAGACAGTAACACAAAAAAATATATATTTTCAGCCTTGAATCAACTTTAAAAAGACTCTGCAGTGCTGGAAAAAATATTTACGGGCTTGAAAGTTGAAAATGGTACAGATATTACAAGGAGATTTCACCATGAGACTTAACTTTGAATGAAAACTGGAAGGATGGATTGCAGTGTTCTCTACACCCTTAAAGACATTACACTAGCTTGCTGTTAAAGTTGTCATGGACTACATTATAGGGTACAACATCTCCAAAACAGGCAATAGATTATTCATGTATATTATCTGTAATTGTCCTGAATACAACCACTGACTACAGTAGGCAGCTGGCAACTCTAACTACGGCATTAATAACTGTGACAGCTATGACCATATTCCTCTCCCATTTAATGGCATACTATGACAGGAAAGATGCATTTTTTTACATGCTATAGTGGTTAACATGAGGGATTTTAGGGGAGTCCAAATACATATGCTTTGAATTTAGTCATCTTTGGACCAGATGCTACTAGCTAAATTGCATCCTGCTCTACACTGCTCTGGGATAGTAATATAACTTAGGATTCCTGACAACTCATTAGGACACAGATGGGCTATGTTTAAAGTAATAAAGAAAGGACTTGTATTATTCTTTACTGTTTGCTTAGAAATCTTTGGATTTTTCCATGTATGCAGTTAGGGCTACTTAGGAAGACAAGCTCACTAAAAGTATTGTTGGAGCAATATCTCTTTCTGGTCATGTTATGACACCAGCTGTCTCACAGATTGTTTATTATCACTGGCTGGGTACTGCTCATGATTTACAAGCTCATGATTTATTCTGTCTCAGACTGAAGGTTTTTACACACTGTGCTGGTTTAAGGTAAACCAGCAGGAGAAAAAGAACCCAATTCACAAAAAGACTGCAAGTCAGAACTACAAT
>JAWWEU010000125.1:61680493-61690742 GCA_035583155.1 Acropternis orthonyx
CCTCTGCTCCGGGCTTCACTCCCAGTCCAGGCGGGTGAGGGAAAGGGAAAATTCTGCAACCTTAAACCCATAACACTTTATTATAAAATTTGAGATTTTTCTGAATCCAATCAGGATGAGAATGCAGTTATAATTATTTCTTGATGTGAGCAGACAAGAGTATAAGAAGGTCCAGTGACTGGAATGTTTTTTTCAAAATAATACAGAGGTTCAAAAACTAATTGCTGTATAACAAAGGGCAGGTTTGATTTGCCTACAGAGCAAAGACACTTTTGTGAGAACTATTTCTATAAAGTGACTGTAGAGTGCTATTATTTCAGTGCAAGCCCATCTGCAAATACCATGACTAATACACTAGAGCAAATGCAATTATGTTTGAAGAAAGCTCTATTACCTGACAATTTTGCGGACAGCTTGTTCCGTCTCTCCACTATTTGTCTCTACCCATAAGCAAGATACAAATGATAGATTCAGAGCCACAAGTATAGACTATTTTTAATTTCACAAAATGTACCAGTTTATATGATCCATCAAGTCTTCAATGTCAGTAAATAAAAATTCTCAGAAAGGGTAGGGAAGGGAAGACCATGTCTTTCTTCCTGGCATAGTTCTGGGAAAGTTGGGCACTGGGAGACCATTTGTCTGTGCTTTTCTCAAAATACATATTTTTTCTTCCAAAGAGTCAATAACTGTTTACATGGTTCAGAGAACTTGTAATTTAAGTGGCAGAAAAAGACAACAATCTGCTGCAAAATGATGGTATGTGTGAAGCTGTGTTAAAACACAATTCAGGCATTTCATTCCATTCATTCTTCTAAAACTAGCCAAATTCTTTTAAAGTTGTTATATTACTTTAAGGAGAGAAATAATTACAACTGTATGTCCAGTGATCAAAAATACCAGTCATACCTCTAAAAGGAATTATACTATTCTTATCAGAAATCTGTATTTAATACAGAGGTGTTTTTCTTTTCTATCTAGCTTTCTTTTTATTATTGACAGCATTTTCAAAAATCAGGATTATTTTAAGACACTTCAAAATCCTAATGATTAAATCTTCTTATTCCCCTTAACCAAGTAATGCCAGCTAAAGGGACCAGAGTGATAAAAGTAATGCTTCAAAAGCCACTGTTGTCTAGGGATAGACTCCACTGACTGAAGTGTCTTACCAAACAACTGAGAACCTTCTTCCTTGGGGTGTCCTTGCAGGCGAGTCACAGAGGGACCCATCACAGAAGCTAAAGAGTTTCTTTCATAAGTATCTTCAGGACAAGGGCATATGCCTGTGCTTCTGTGCCAACTTTCTTCTAATCTTAAACAGCTCCTCTCTTCACCTCTTCAATTTCTGTAACAGGCATTCATGGGCAGAAAACAGATCTCCTTTAAACCTTCCCTTCCCAGCTTTCTCAGTAGCCTCTCTCTTTTCCAGTCCTTTTGAAGCATCAGAGGTCCTGCCAGGACAGTCCTTTGAGAAATCTCACCAGGCCCTCTCTCACTGACATTCGTACCAGCACTGCTGGAAACTCTTGTCCTGGAATTACATTCACCTTTTCCAACCTAAAATGAGGGAGCAATACCTACCCTGAGATCACCCCATGTATCCAGCTCGTTCTTCTTCTCAGGTCCTTCTTGGTGTTTGCTTTCTAATGGAGCACCGAGCCTCTAGAAGGACTTGTACCTGTCAGACCCTGAGTACAAGACCTTGCCCTCTCATTCTGTCTACTGAATTTCACACCAGCTTTAACTGTACAGTGGCAAACGTTGTTTAGTCCTTCCTTTAAGAAGTTCTGGCCCCCTTTTGTTTTGTTCAATGCAATCAGAAATTTTCATTTTTAAGCATTTACTGAGTCACAGTCATCAGAGAAGGCATCAAACCAAGAGCAGTTCTAGGAAAGATGCTTAAGTAGCCATCTTGGTAACTGTTCCATGTCCTGATACACTCCTTTGCAACACAACCCACTATTGCCTCCTCTTTCACCAGCTCCCTATCCATTGCCATACTATCTCTAGAAAACTGGAAAGAGCTATCAGGACAGCTTGATGCCATCTATCCTGGTATGTCTATATTGCATTTTAGCCTACTTTCCAGGTAGCTTCATGTCTTTAATTATTCTTTAAAATATGTACAAAAGATTTATGTGCTCCACCAGCTTCAAAATTTATGTACTTACTCTCATTGATGTAATTGTCCTAATTCATGTGTTTTGTCAGGCTTCAACTGAGAGTGGTTTCCTGGATTTGTAGACTTTCAAGCATTTCAAGAAAAATCCCCTCAGCACAAGCACAACAGAGCAGGCAAACAAAAATTATCAGCTAAATTTTAGTTTACTTGTTTTAGCATGCTTCAGGTGAATTAAAGACGAAAACTGATTAGGTTTGAAAATTCCTTTTGATCCACATTCATCATGGCTGGTACACACCAACCACCAGGCTGAGGGAGAATCAATATTGAATGTGACATGGAAAGGAAAAAGAGAAGAGTAAATTACATTGTGCAGATAGATAGCAATAAGGCAGGCATTTGAGTGTCTTTGGCCTATTGACTATGCCCAAACCTGCCTTTTTGCATCTCAGTGTAGAATACAGATCCAAGGGTGATTCCAGGCTGTGGAGCTGTGAGCTGATCTCTGTTCATCTCCACAAGATCCAGTCAAGGCTGTATTTCAGGAAGGGCTCTAATATTTCCCCCTTACATCATCAAAGACCCTCCTCATTCTCTGGCCAAGGTGGAGGGATGAGAGGAGTTTTCTGAGGGGACTGTTGCTCAGGGGCTGGGTGGGCATCAGTCAGTGGGTCAGAAGTTACTGCTTTTGCATTGCTTTGAGTTGTTTGGTTTGGTTTTCCCTTTTTTTTTTTTTTTTTTTAACCCCTTTACTTATTAAACTGTATTCTCTTTCTCATCCCATTGAGGTCTGTGAGCAAGCAGCTCTGTGGAACTGAGCCAACATCCAACTGAGCCCACCACAGTCCTTGGTACCCAATACAGAGAACCACATTCTAAAAATAATAACAGTTTGATCAGAGCATGCTAGAGGGAACTAGTTATTATACCTGTTTAGTCATTGCTGGTTGTAGTGTTGCCTTACTTGTTCTCAACACTAAATTGTTTGGTCCCTTACCTACTCCGTGCCACACTCCATCTCTTGCTGTACATCAAATCTGAGAGTGTGTTAAAGGCTAGTTTTGGTTTTTGCAGTTTGCTGTGCTATGTAGCACTTGGTTGTGGTTTGTCTTGTGTTTGGGAGAAATATGTTAAAAGTTCTCTGGCTTTAAGGCTAGTCTGGTATTGGGGCTCTGCACTGCAGCCATCCCCACACCTTGGGAACCATCTCACAAAACCAGTAAACAACTGCACCTTTTGCCTTTTCTTCTTTGAGAGCCAATTTATGGTCAAAATGAAGAATTACACTTCCTTCTCCTGTGGGAACATGCTTTCTGCATTGTTAAAATGGCTCCGCAGTCCTTGCAGCATCCTCAGGTACTCAGAATGTCCATACTGGTGTGACTCAAGCATCTGTTTCTGACTTTTCCCAAGATAAACCTACCTAGAAATTTCACACAGGGATGTGTCCTTAAGCAGTATGGCCATGGGTAGCTAGGTGCATGGGAGGGTATGGACAGGTACCTAGAATGGTTTTCACCTCTGAGGGTTGTGGGATTTCACCCCAAACAAAGGTGGAAGGATGGGGAAGTCTGATATGCACCTCAAGAATAATTAATCTTGGGTGTAAAGAACCCATGGTTTGAATTACATGGTGCCATCCCTGGATGATGCCATTGCTGTATGAGACAGTACGGCACCATTAACAGCAAAATATCTTCAGGTTGAAAAGGATGGTTTGGTCTAAAATGAGCTGCAAGCAAACAGTATATGAAAGAGTGGAGTCTATCTACAGGAGCTGGCTTTTGAACACTTTTCTTTAAGCCAAAGTGACTCCACATTTGACCCATCAGAGCAGTGTTGTGTTTAAGGTCCCTCGCCCGTGCCTGGCCCTGCAGTAAGAGCTCACAGGAACTGGCTGGCACTGGTGTGGAGCGAGGCAGGGCTGCTGGGGCTCATCACTTTCTGTGTGCACACTCCTCCAAGAACAGAGAGATGAAAGAAAGACATGATTACAAACCTAATTCTCATATTTTCTAAAACCAGATCAGCCTGATCACCCCATCTGCCCAAAAGGAAGGCCACACCACCACCTGTCCATAAGGGAAATCCATCTGGATCAAGCAGAGATGCTCGTTTGTATAATAAATGAGTTTGCATTGTTTATATGACTCCATCCTTCTGTTCCATTTTTACTCACAAGCCTGCACTATAATCCCACACAGAACACTGTCTGATCAGGCCAACATAATGACACACAGGGCTGGTATGATAAGCACAATACATATATATATACTCTCATACACACAGAGTTTAACTCTGTGTTTACAGATTCTTTGATTTTTCACAGCAGGAACAGCATACACCGAGTACTTTATGTTTTCTGATTTTTTATAATGAGAAAAAAAAAATTCAAAGCCAATTCCAGAATGGAGAAAATGAAGATATTAAATACATCCAGATTCACAAAATGTTTTTGTATTGAAACTGCACACTCTTAACTGGGAGTGAACTGCATATTTTTCACACTGTAAAGGGCAGACTTATTGCTCACAATTATTTACTGTCCTCTAGCAAAGCACATGCCATTCACCAGGCTGGGAAAGCCAGGATTTTATAATTAAACTACAGAAACTAGTAAAGAAAATATTTCCTTGTTTATTTACTGCTTTAATAGACATAACACTAATATAATATTAGAAACATCTTTATTTATAATCAGTATATCATATGTACATATACAATGCTGACTGTCATGGCTGCTGCTAACATTTGTATTTGTTTCTAAACAAAATGTATAAATAAAATATTTTTCATTCAGTTTAATTTTCATTAAATGCTGACTTACAAGGCACATTACAGGTACAAGCATGGTAACATGGGAATGTTGCAGCTAAATCAGCATTATTAGCAATTTGTGATGGTGAAGTGAGAATCACATGCAAGTCTGTTTGAACATAAGAACAGGAACAAACATCCAGTCTGGGTTTTATGTGGCAGGCAAACCACTACAATGGAAGCAAGAACAGATGGGGAAAACATTAATGCTTTCCTAGACTGCAGGACACAGCTGGATACTGTACTTCAGTTGTCACCAATCTCCACCATCCGTTATAGTCTCATATTCAGCTGATAGGAAAAGTGATGAAAGGCGATATTTTAATAAATTAAAATTACATCATTCATGCTGAAAATGAGGATATCATCTTCCTTAATGAGTCCTTATCATCAGCTATGAGATACAGGTATAATGGAATTAAAGGGAAAGAAACACCAGAGGACTTCACACAACTTTAAAGGTATTTTAAATACAGGGGAGAGAGATATCTCTCAGCTCATTCTCTGGAACACTTGTAGGAAAAAAAATAAAAATTGTGGGATTAAAAAATATTGTCAGAAGACATTTGTTCCTGACATCTGCACTTGCATTCCCAATTGCCATTTCAACTCAGCAAGACGTCACCCTGTATTACAAAAAAGGTTATTCATGTAGACAATATAATAAAAAAAATACAATTTGTATCTTAAAATCTATAGCAATATGTTACCAGATTTTTCACAAAGTTACTTGGGAGGCCTGGCAGTTGGGCTCATAAAAGACACAAGAGTCAGAGCCAGCCTTTGCCTGAAAAGCTTGCGATTCCTACAGACGGACACAGGTTAAGACAGGGAGATGCCAATCAGAGATTCAAGCCTTTATACCAGACCATTGTTAAAGAACTGGCAGTGTGTGAAGCATCTGACAGCTTCCCAGAAATACTTCATGAAAGTATAATACTTCTTATAAAAGCGTTGAACCTCTGATCACAGGCCTAGCTCTAAAAATGCAATGTTGAAGAAGTCCTGCAGAGAGGAATAAAGGAAGGAAACAAGCTGGAGAAAAGACTGGAACCTTTACTGGAGACAGGGCAGCAAGGTAAGAGAGAAGATCAGATTGCTGAGTGAGATGGAGCTTCAAGACAAAGATGAGGCATTTAAAGTGGTTGGTGGAAACAAGCAAAAAGGAGAAACAGTGGCAGGTGTCAGAGGGTGGTGTGTTTTGAGTGATGGGGAGTGAAGAAAGACAGTTCCCAGTAAGACTGCAAGGAAAGAAGTTACAGGAAGGGAGGAAAGATTCCTGAAGGACAGCAGGTATGGTCAACCTGTATTTAACTGAACAGAGGGAAGGAGCAGAAAGACTTTCGCAGCCAAGTCAGCATGTAGAGGGACGAGCTTCCTTCTGTTAGGAGTTTGAGTGACAGGATGAAGCTGTTGTCAACAGTGACAGATAAAGGCAGCAGCAAGAGGATTAAGGACAAGAAATAAGAAGCTTGGTGTCACTAGTGTGTTAAGCCTGAGCTGCCGGGCAGTCATGCACTGGACACGCAGCACAAGGACCAGAGTGTATTCATGATTCACTGGTGAAAAACTATTTAGTGAAATTGTTCAAGTTTTTCAGCGTTAACACAAGAAGTAGTGAGATAAGTTCCATACCACAAACTCCTCTCTTTCCTCCAGAACATTCACTCTCTGTGGTCCATGATGTACAAGCTTTGTGGACGGCCTGGATCCTTCCGAGGTACCCTTCAGTTTTCAATTACCTCTTGTAAGCATCCTTTTCTAGAGCATCCAACAGTTTCTGCAGTTTCTGTTTAAAGCATGCACATGTCTGCAAAGACTTCACTACTGACCAGGAACATGGTGCTTGCCTTATATTAGACTTCTGTACCTCAGAGTTTTGAGTCTTTAAAGGCTTGTTGCTTCTTAGAGCTTTGGCATATTTGATATACCAGTTTCTTCTCTTACATTTATTTGTTTTGCAAAATTAATCTGAATATTTTTGCCTTAAGGCTTTACTTTTCTGACCTGATTTTTTGTACTCATAGAATTTCAGCCTAAAGAATGTAAAAGCTTTCCTTCACAAAAATATACAGAGAATAATGTTAATAACTCTGAGGTGAGCTACCTTCAGTTTTTCCTTTTTTTTTTTTTCACTTAGGCTGTCTGACATAACAAAGTTTTATTTTGTCTCCTAATCTGAGTCTTGTAATTTGCCTAATAACTGAAAATGGATCAGGCACTCAACAGATGTATAGGAAAACAAGTTCCCTGTACAATACCTTTTACATGAAATACTAAAAAAGTGTGAGCTACAAGAAAATTTGTGAATCTCTTTTAAAAATTTGAATGCATATAGTAGTATATTGTCCTTTGGGATATTCCAATAAGGTGGGGTTTATTAGCTAATAACTATTGCTGTTGAGTTTTAAAGATAAAACTTATTGGTAAAAAATTAATAAATCAACAGAATCAAATATTCAGAATTAAGCAAACTTGTTCCTCATTCAGTGAAATACAATTGGCAATATTTCCATGTCTTAATCTGCCTTCTGGAGGGGTGCTTTTAAGACATGCAGCATATAACTATGCATTAGTGAATGTAATCCTGACATTTGTCCCTACAATAAAACTTAAAAGATACCACTGACCCATTCTTTTCAGGATAACTTGGAAACCTGAATTAATTTAGAATTAACAAGTAATATTACATAGGGAAACACATTTGACATAGCTGTCATTAATCTCTCCACTATGAACCAAGGCTAAACAGACACTTCTCCCTTTCAGTTCTCCAAATATCCACCACACAGAGGATTATGGCTCACAGCAACAGCTGAAGCACTGCTGAGGGGACAAATCTTACACCTACTTGCAAACAGCAGCCAACACAAGAGTTCTAATCACCTTCTGGTTGCAGTAGGTATGGAAAAGTTTAAGTCAGCAATTTACATAAAAGTATACCAGATTTTGATTCCTGCACCAGAAAGAGAGGTGGGTTGAAAGTGAGAGCAACACCAGACAAGAAGAATAGGGTCAGATGAACACCTCTATCTTTTCTGTCCTACTAGAAAGAGTGGAACACAAGCTATGAGGCAGTGTTCCCTACCCAACACAGAGCAGGCAGCCTCACAGCTTGCATTTAGGTTAGCAGCTGCAACAAAAAGCCCTTCAAGCAAACCTGAAGCTGTCATTTCCACAAAGGGTGCAGAAAGCCCATTGACCTATAACAGAGTATAAAACTATTCTAATAATAGAAATTAAAAGGCACAGTCCACTTAGTAGAAAAGGCCAAGTACTCACAGACACGGCAAAAATCAGCTGTATTGTTGGCATGGTCTGTAAGGAAAAACAGTTAACCAGAGTTACTGAAAAATTGTTTCAGAGAGGAAATCTCCACTGCTTCTTGCCTCTGAGAAGCCAGGTGTACACTCCTGGGGATTCCAGGAACACCCCTGGGAACAGTGTCACAGACATACGAACTCACTAGTTTCGTTTGGTAAGAAGGACAGAAATACCTAAAACGCAGCATAAGATCCTAGGAGACAACATAAGCAGGGAGGAGATTGGCAAGTGAATAAGCACCAGTTCAAAAAATATCAAAGCTACTGGAATATCTCCATGTCTCAGTAAAAAGGGATGCAGACAAAGACTATAAATATTTTACATGTAATTGGCTCTACATTTAACAGTGATTGCAGTGAGGAAGAGTAATTTCTGAATCTTGTCATTCTGAACAAGGACTCTCCTTGCAGACAGACACTGATTAATGATACCATCCTCTGAAATCTGAGCTACAGAGTCCTTCAGATTTCAAGAACATTTTAAACTGAATTTATGTATCCTTCCTAGTTCACTGAGTTCACTGTTTCATTGTGTCACATTTGCTTACAAGAGAAGAATTGACAACATAACTGGCTGATACTTTTCATGTTTTTTCATAGCACATTGACATATTTGGAAAAAAAAATGTAATTTTGAGAAGCAGTGGTCACTCTGATCATATATAAAGGAAAATCCATGCACACTGGAGAACTGTATATCTTTGCCATTGCCATTTATGCTTCTAAATTATTTACAGTTCACATTTTTTATCTGATCTCATTATCTATGTATCACAGTGGTACTCTACTAATGAAACTAAAATGTATTTGCATCAAGAGGATAAGCCACACTTTGACTTGTTTTAGAGAGAGATCCTCACAGCTGGACTATATTGTCTGGCTAATGAATTCCTTCCACATCTTTACTTACTTAACCTGGTCCAAATCGCAGATGATGGTCAGTCCTGAAATCCTGAAATCCTTGCAAACAGCCTTTGAGGTCACTGTTAGGGAGGATCACTGCAAATTAGGGTCTCTGACAAAAAGACAGAGATAATACTCAAGCTGATATCCAGGCTTATAGTTCTTTTAAATTCGTGGAAAGTAGATACAAGCAGGAGTATAATCACCTTGGCTGTCCAACAGCTGTTTTCACTTCTTAAATTAAGGTTTTCATTTTAAATTTTTTTAGGCATAATCCCTAAGAGGTAAAACTCCCAGGAAATCCACATACTTTTATATCACTGGATCAAGTCAATCTGTCTGGATTCTCTGCCCATCTCCAGGACAGGAGAAAGGAAAGGTATGATACTTCCAGCAGAAAGTCTTGTGCCAGAGACATTTATTCTCCAGCATGCAAGCTAATCATAGAATCACAGAATCCAATAGAAAACGCTGTTTCTGATGAGCAAATAGTAAAAAGACTTTATTGCTTAGACATTTTAAGGTAGATGTATCAGATTACAGAGGTTACAGCTTCCCAGCACACCCTTGTTTTATATGGCATTTCTGCCACTGGAAAATCCTGTTCTCCAGTTCTAAAGGTAAAACTCTCCCTCCTCATCCTAAATGCAGTCACCATATATGTTTGGCAACATGGGGAACAACCTCGATGAAATATTTTAGTTTTGTCTCCCTAGCTTCTGACAGGTGAAACAATTTAAAAAACAACAGTAAAATGGCTGGCAGAGATCAGCAAGATTATCAGCTGGTCATAATTTGTAAACCCAAGTAAAAGACAAAATGTGTCATCAACAAAATGGATTCTGAACATGGCTATTTTCCTTGTAACTTCAGTTGGGGATGCACTGTGTCCCCCATCTATCTACCAAGCAGGGCAGGCAATTTAACTGAAGCTCAAGTTAGGATTCTTGCCATGTACTATGGAGGCTGCAATCCGCTAGAAGGATGAGATTTGAAAAGACTGGAGGTTGGGGAGGGGGGGGGTGGGTGGGCAGAAAGGGGAGTGAAGTGTGTTACTGTTAAGAAAACAAGACTAAAAACAATA
>JAWWEU010000125.1:61704275-61720271 GCA_035583155.1 Acropternis orthonyx
ACCCTCCCCCCCCATCTTTTTTTTTTTTTTTTTTAATGGCTAAAACTCTTTGTATGATGAGAAACTTCATTTTTATTTGTCTCCAGTATAGTTTTACATTTCTCCTGATGTTGATAACAGCAGTGTAACCAAATATTACAGCCTTTCTTGTCAGACCAAATCAACATTTAGAAAGGAATATGTTTTGTTTGTAGCTGCATCTCACTACAGACAGTGTATAACACGTATCTGTAAAGAACAAAAGCTTTCCTGGTTTAGCAGCTATGCATTCGTTTTGTTGTTAAGAGCAACACAGGTACAGCTTCTCCTGTGCATGGCAGTAGATGTGAAAACGCTCCTAACAGAGTATCTCCAGTCTTCGTAACAAATGTATAAGGTATTCTATTACATGAGAACTCTGTCTTGTAATCCCAAACATGGTGAGCAGCCTTTTCTATGCCACTTAAGCTTATTTAGGAAGAGGGGACCTTTAACTGCTCAATAATGTTTGCAATCGTAAATTGCCCCATTTAATTTGGTTTAGGCTGTTGTGAAATATGGAGGTATAAATATATATGGTTTCCCAAGCCTCCGTTACAACTGTTTCAGTGACAGCAATTTTCAATAGAGTAAAATACATTAACCCATAACCTATGAAATGTTACAGACACCAGGTCAGGCTATGTGCTCGAAGACATCACATTCAGGTAATGCTACATGTGAGGAAATTTACACGTACTCCCAGGTGCTGTACGGAAAACAATTGCTTTTCTTCTCACTTAAGGCAATTAAAGAAAGTATTCTAATGCATATGTCATCTTAAGTGTTATCTTTGTAAGTGACTGAATTCAGTGAAGGAATTCGACTGGAAGTTTGCCTGAGGCAAAGAATTCCATGGGTTAATTATGCAACATTCCTTCTATCTCTTCTAAATCAATTGCCTCTTGATTTCAATGTCTGTCCCCTTAAGAGAAGGATCTAATTGCCTCCCTGTGGACCACTTGTAACTGCCTATCCCTGTGAAATTCGCTTTTACACTCCCGTGCTGTATTTGCAACTTAATGGAAACTCCTTCCTTCCCCCTACTTGCTAATTATTTTGTCACCTCCTCAGATTATTTCTGATACATTTCCTAACAGGATGTCCAAAAGAGAATGCTGTGTTAATGATGAAAATGCAGACTGGGCTGATACAACAGGTTTATTTTCTTCTTTTTCTTTTCTTTCCCACAAAATTTACATATAATTTTCCTTTCTTTTATGCACCAAAGATATTAGATAAACAAATTTTTGTCAATGTTACTGACAAAACTACCTTTGTTGAGGTAGAATTTAGTTTAATAACATTCTATCCTTGTATTACTAATAGCTCCAGGTAAAGCTATATTGATTCAAACATAAACAAGGCTGTAGCTTCTGGAGAAGGGGGACTAACAGTAGTATTTTAACAGATAACCCTGTGTTTCAGATCGTCTGAGACTAACATTTATTTTGGAGAAAAGCACAGAACTTAAAGGTCCATTTATGAGCTTCAGACTACAGTGTCAACAGGTTCTACCACGTATTGGCTTTTTAGGGCTTCCACAGTTCTTTCCAACACACACAGAGATCATAGAGAGACAGGGATTCTACAACTATTCCTTATTGCTGGGTTATGCAATGTGCATGAGTGGTTACTATTCAAATTGTCTCATGACACTCAAGCTTTCCCTCAGATTTTCCCTTTGCTTTCAAAGCTAAGAACCTGTAAAAGGGAGAAATAGCCAAGGCTTAGCTCTGTAACAGCTGAAGATAATCTAAACCTCTCTTCCTGTGCTCATTTAACAGTCCTGTGAAACAGGACAATATTAATTTACTTGAAAACTAACCTGGCAACAATTTAACTTGGTTTGGCCCAGTTCAGGTTTCAGATCTAGGAGTGGGAACACATGAATGGCAGTATCAGAGCAAGGCATGGGGAAATAAGGGGTGACCTGGGGAAACAAGTGTGGCATTGCAGCAACCCAGGATAAGATTCTGTTAAACTGCAGGGAACTTGATCTTAACCACCTGGAAGAAATTCAGATGTTACAAAGGTCAGTGGAAGCAGAATTTCACACTAATTCTTAGTATGTTTGCATTTTTTATATATTGAATTACCGTGTTGTTTGCTATAGTACTTTTTTGAATATAGTAACTCAAACTATTATATTTTTTACCTTTCAGTGTATTTCAGTATACTGGGGTCAGAAAATATTCCTCACAGTCTGTCTTTTATCATTGATTCGCTGATCAGTATTCTGTATAAGGGTTCAAAACAGAGTATTTATCTTGTTATTATTTGTAATAAATATATTATTTATAATATATAATTCCTAAAGAACCCACATATTGGCATCTGGTGCACTCTAAAATGTTGTTATAATAGCAGCAGATGTGTAACATTAATTCTCATTTCAAACTCCTTGTTCCGTTTCTGTTTGACTATTTAAGAGCAGATTTCACTATTTAGACCTCAACACATGGAGAAATGCCAGCTTCAGCCTGGAATGGGGGGGAAAAAAAACCCAACCCAAAAAACCCCCAACGAAACAGCACAAAGAAGTATTTTATTTAACATTCCTTTTAGAAAAGCTGATGGCTACTCAGCATCAGACAAAACTTGTATATAAATGCAAAGCTATGCCAAGTGATGTGGAAATAGGAAGGGACTGTGAAATACTTTCTAAGGAGTTGTTAACACGTGCCCCAGGCTATACTGCTGAGTTGTAAATTTAAGGGGCGTGTTTTCATGAGTATTCAAGTTATCAGTCAGGGAGCAAAGAAGAATGGTAAATAAAGCTAAAGAAAAGTTGTTACGAATTTTCAGAAATTCCTTGTGTGAAAAGAAATTCCTTCCAATGAAACAGCACAATCTTTAATTTTTCATTACTTTCTTAGCCAATGCTCTGAAGTGCTGCTGTAAGTCCACACACCTTCCTCACAGAAACTTCCATTCTTTCTGGCCCAGAGCCTTAAGCATAACATTAGTATTCAACTCTCAACAACTTTGATATCACTTGCCTAATGGTAAATACCTACATCCCTAGAGAACTGAGGCTGCAGGTTATGAGCCTTCTGGAACAGAAACTGATCATTACGTATTTCATAAGCCACTATACATACTAAGTAAATAATAGGAAGTATGTAATAGCATTTGAGCATTCTCTCAAGCAACCTAATATGACGTCCATGACATCACTATGCATGGAGATGAAGCATTCTTGAAAAAGATGCAGTCTCCAAATAACTGATACATGTTTTAGTATGTGTCCAGCCCAGGGATAGCAGGCTTTTCCAGCTTCACAGGCACACCAATGCAAACTGCCATTGCAGAGAGACCCCCACATAGTCATTCAAGAGAAGAGCAACAAGACAGCTGGGAGCAGTAACTTCTTCAACCATTCCTAGTAAACCTGCAGCCAAATATGAGTTGGTTGTGGTTCCCCAAGAGACTGAGCACTTCCAGCTTGAGCTTGCTGAAGATGTCCGTTCAAAGAACCTCCATAAACTACAAGGACAATTGTGGAAACATGAAAAAAATGCTAAGATTGCTAACCAAATTATTATATAAAACTGAGTCAAGTCTTTTCAGAGGGAAGAGTAAGAACTCATGAATTCAATTCCCTGAAGAATGGAAACTTCAGAAGTACCATGCTGAGTCTTACTGAGAAGATCCAGGTTTGAATTTCTTGCCTCTTAAATACTTGAGGCACCTGAAAAAAAAAAGTTCTGAAACCCTGACTCCAGATTTTTCATAGGAGTTTCTGCAGATGTACTTGCTACCTCCAAGCCATGCCCATTATTTGGGTATTTATGAGAACTTAGTGAATAAAATATCTATAATGCATTAGCTTCAAGTAATTATCAAAGTTATACTAAAAATCTTAGGAATGTGAGCAGAAGTCAGTGCTTTAAGAAACTATAAAGGTAACCCTTGGAAACAGTGAAAATACCTTCTATGAACTAATTTTGTTGCGAGAATGTAAACATGATTCTGGGCATCTAAGATTTTATTTATGTATATAAGAGATAACACAGCTTTGGTGCACAAAAACAACTTATGGTAAATGTAGAAACGTCTTTAGGATGAAATATTGATGTAATAAATACATGCAGATTCATGCATTTCTAAAAGATCCAAAGAGGTGAAAGAAAAGGTAGTTTCATATGGATAACTTGCTTTTTAATGGGCACATGGCAATTGCTTGTGGAAAATGTAAATCTTAGAACACTGAACAAGGGAAATATACAAATACATTTAGTGCAGAAGTGAGAAGTACAGAAACCTCTTGCAGCAATCCCAACATAGTTGTGAGCAGCCTTTACTGCTCCTTAAGCGGAGTGGCTGCACAAGCCAACTCAAGACAGGTTCTTGGGAAACTTCAGTATCCTTTCCATTATGAAATGCTTAAACGAGTCTACACAAAATACTTTATACTCCTGTACTGTAATGCTGGTTTTTTCTGCATTTGAGAATCTGGAGCTTTATTTCCCTTCCTCCCCCGACCTCTTCTTCCAGCCCTCAAAGAATCCCAAAGGAGAATCCCACAGGGACCTTTTTTTTACAGGCCAATGGGCCAAAAATACACCAAAAGCATTACTATTATTATATACCATATTCACAGGCTGTACAAGGCAATCCTGTCATACCCATCTATCCTGATGGTTTTTTCCCTGTTTGATATGAAAAACTCTCTTTCCAAATGAAGCAAGTTAAAGGGAGAAAAGCAGAAAACAGGACACGTTTCAGGGGTTTCTGCCAATTAAGATATAATGGTTTGCCTTGCTGTATGATGGCGAGCTGGTGGTACACTCATGATTTATATTAATAGCATTGCAAGGAGAGAAAAATGCAACTTATCCAGTTACATAGGAGACACGAAGGACTGCATGTGGCTCAGCTTAATTTACGCAGACATACAACTTTGCCTCAGGGGACATCTCGGGAGATAAACTTGCAGCTTGTAAAGCGTCTCAGCAGCACCTGGAGTTGAACGGCATAAGACTATGGGATATTAGTAATTACAAATGTCTACAGTGATGAAGTTAAGACTGATCTGAAAGGAAATACTGACTGTGGACAGGAACTGCCACCCAATACACCTCTGTGAGGTGAGGAACTCAAGGACCTGCACGACCTCTGTTGCAGGAGGTCACTGCAGCGGCTCAGCTCCTGCCAAGGACCACGGAGCACCAGCAGAAGAAACGCTCTGTCGTCTCGGCAGCTGCAGCCGTGCACCCGGTACCGCCACAGCCACCGCTGGGGGAGACTCGCCGCCGCGGCCACGTTCGGTACGAGGGGGCTGGGGAAGGGGCAGCACTGCGGGCGGAGGGAGGGGCGCCGCGCCTCCTTCCCTCCCCGCATCCATCCCCTCGGGCCTAGTGCGGGTGTCCCCCCGGGACCGGCGCTGACATCCGCTCCCCCCGGTGCCGCTACAGGCCCCGCACTCCGCCCTCCCACCCCGCCTCAGCGCGGTCAAGGCGCGCGCGCGGCCCCGCCCGCCGCGCCTCCCTCACCGCGCACGCGCCGCCCAGCGCATGTCTCTCCCCTCCCCGGGGGGGAACCCGTCTGCTCCGAGGCCGGGCATAGCCGCAGTGTGGCGCCCGCCGGGCCCCGGCCCCGCTCGGCTCGGCCCGGCCCGGCCCGCCCTGCCCTGTGCGCGGCTCCCCGTGGGGCGGGGCCGCCTCCGAGGCCGCCCCAGCGCGGCCCCGCCGGGCCCGGCCGAGCCCACGGCATTTCCGGGGGAGCGGCGCGGCGCGAGCAGAGTTGACTATATATGGTCAAAGGCAGCGGGGAGCGGCGCGCGGCGCGGGCGCTTCCTGGCTGAGGGGCCGAGCGGCCGCACCACACAGCCCGGTCCGGTCCGGTCCGGGCCGCCCGCGCCCGACCCCGCGCCCTGCCCGACCCTCCCGCCACCGCCGCCGCGGACAGTGTGCGAAGATGCCGTACGAGATCAGTAAGCTGGCGGGGGCGCCGGTGCCGGGATGGGTGGGGGGCGCGGGCGGGCAGCCCCACAGGATGGCGCGGGGCCGGCGGCGCCTCGCTGGCAGCAACAAGTGCCGGCTGCGCAGGGCGTGTGCCGGGAGCGGGGAGGCGCCCAGCGCATTGCCCTTCTCATTTATTTTTTATCATTTATCTTCCATTTCCACCCCCCCCCCCCCCTTTTATTTTTTTCGTAGAAAAAGTGTTCGCCAGCCTTCCGCAGGTTGAACGGGGCGTTTCCAAAATTATCGGAGGTGATCCTAAGGGCAACAATTTTCTCTATACCAATGGAAAATGTGTCGTCATCAGAAACATTGATGTAATGTATCCCGATTTATTTTGCTTTCCCTAAGTTTCATTTTGCCTCGCTGCCCCACCTTTAACAGCCTTTGCTTCATTCACTCTGCGTGATTTCAATTGAGGTCACAGATCTATGATCAGCAGCAGGGGAGTAAGCAGGGTGCATGACTCAGGCCTAAAACCATGGGCAGCAACTGTAAAAACGTGTAGAAAATCTCAGTAAAATGTATAGTTCTTTCCCTCTTTGCATAGGACTTAGAATTGAGAGACTGGTTTATTCTGGTTGGCCCTGTTTATCTTCTGAGGTATCGCTATTTGGAAGTTCAGTGCTGTGTTTGCCTAATAAATGAGCTCTTCCCTCTTTGCTGTTTTCGGCCTTTAGCCTGTAAGAGAAGCGTGTAAATACTTGCAAACCTGCGTCTTTAAATTAGTCCTTAGCTTCTTCCCCCCACACCCCAATCCCACACTCCAGCAATCAAAACTGTTGGCAGTTGTTGGAGTCCATGACAAGCTGAGTGCGAGTTCTCAGCCATGGGCAGATGGAATTTTGCTAACTGATTAAATATTAGAATGCCCCAGTTAATGTTTTCCGTAGTGTGGAAGTTTGGGGTTTTTTTCCTTCTCTGGTGGTAGCTAGAGAGATGTCAAGCGAGTTATTTAATTGATTTCATTTGAAAGATGGCATCCCTGTGAGAAGTAGGGAGGAAGCATTACATGTCGAGGCTATTGTTTTGTTACTGGTTTTCAAAAAATACATTTTTTCAAAGTGATTTCTTGTTCTTTAGAAAATCAATTTCTCCCCTGGATTTACTTTTCTCTCCTACTGCAGATTTGGCCTACAGTGGGGAGAGCTGCAGGGGGAGGGGCAGGACATACTTCTTTGGAATTTTTAGGTCTCCACAGCAATGGATTTGTTTATGGCTGCTTCTGTAAATCACCTTTGTAAACTGAGCTGTTTCCCTGTTTTACCTCATCACCCCCACCTATATTCAGACATATCTTCATTGTCATGCCATAAAAGAGAGGTGCTGCTAACAACTTAATTCCTTGCAGATTCCTTGTTTGCCTTCAGTTTAAATTCGCCCACTTAAAAACTAAAATAAGCTCACTCTCTGGTTTCAGTGTCTCGGTATAATGTCGTTGTAATAGTGTTTTGCTCTTGGTATCAAGAAAAGTTCGAGTTTCTGAAACCAGAAGCCTCAGTTAAACACTGTAATGGCACACAGTGTGATGAGAGAAGAGAGAAAAGTCACTCTGCTTACGTTACACTTTCTGCCCAAGTCATGGGTGCTGACCTCCTGCCTTGCACTGTCATTAGTACTCATCTTAATTTATTTTTTTTTAACCTCTTTGGAGGTTAAATTGAAAGAAAGCAATTTGTTTTTCCTGAATCAGATCACTGAAGATTTGGCCAGTGCAAATGTGAGTCTCACGTGAGCCAGGGGTTGTAGGCACATAGCATGACCTGAGTACAGGCGAGGTGGGATGGTGAAAATTCAGATTCAGTTTCTTTAAACTCTCAAGGGAAGTTGAGAATGGAAGTTATGAATCCTTCTCTTTTATGGTGCAATTCATGGCGATATGCAGACTTACCTAACTAGCAGGGGGAGTTTGCTACTGTTAATAATTGACAGGTGACTACAAAATGTATTGTAGTAGTGATACAAAAACTGACCAAACTCTCTGCTATGGCTTTTGTGTTGGACAATGTTGCAGTTTGTAACCTGACATGAAAGTGTGTCCACTCTTAGTTGAGAGCCGTGCCTTCCCTGAATACTGTATGTTATAATAATTTTCAAAAACCACATGAAATGCTGGCAAGTCCCTGTGTAATCCCTCCATGAACAGTTCTCCAATGGGATGGTCGTGCTCTAATTAAAAAAACAGGTCATCAAAATGCAGTGATCACCTTTCTCTCTTGTGTCTAAAGCTATCTAGGGTTAGCTAATCAGTGGTGATGAATATAGCATTCAGGGTTAATGCTTGATCTTTGAGCATGATCTAGAAACTTCCTTTAACAAAAAGTAGTTCTGGAGCAGTGCTGGAAAAGCACTGAGAGAAAGACTAGTGATATTTGTAAGGTTTCATACCTCATTAATACTTTATCGTCTTCATGGGTCTAAGACTACTTTGAAGCTTGGAACTGAAACTGCTCACTTTCATATGTGGCTCTGGTTTCAGTGTTTGAAATAAGGCACATAAGCTCACTGCTTGTTGAATCTAGTATTAGGTGCTGCATTTGTCTCAGCTCACACTATAACCTCATAAAATATCTTCTAGAAGCATTTTTGGGGGATTGGGCTCAATATGAAAGATGTACAAGTTAGAAAACAGACTTTATAAGCAGAACTAATGTTACCAAATAAAGAACATTTGATTTGACAGCTCTTAACTTACTACCTGGTTTCTGGAATCTAGTTACTAGACCTTTAATTTGGGACTCTATCTTTCATTTAACCCTTTAAGTCAGTCGCATCTTAGTTTCCTAGACTTTTGGAGATTCTTGCTGTAAAATAGCAGCAACTTCTGTATACCATTAATAACAAAGTGTGGGGGGGAGACAGAGCTCCCTGAACATGTAGGTGATGCAGCTATAGAATAGGGAAAACATTCTCTTGTCTTGATTAGATAAAATCCAGTTGGACACAAAATGGAGAGGAATGTGCATGTTCTAAGTGCAGATGGTTGTGACTTAAGTAGGGCTGTAATGCACTCAAGCAGTGTATAAAAGCAGGAATGAAAAAGAGCTACTTCTTGCTTGAGCAAGCTGTATTCTATCTCCTGAGATGTAATAGTACTGCAACAGCAAGAACTCTTGCAGGCAGGAGACTACTTTCTAGCACAGAGCGGGTGTTTTAGTTTTTCCTGATTGGATGGCTGAGTTATGCCATAACATCAGGTGGTTTTCTGGTTTGATTGAATAAATCTGTATAAATTATAGAAGTTAAAATGGAATTTTGTTTTGACCATATGAGTCAAGTTTCTGAAGATGGAGCATAGCATGCCTGTTAAATTGTGGAAAAAAGTATTCTAAAGAGTAGTGTATTACTGTTGTAACACTATGCTTAGGAGAGGTGCAGAATGACTTTTTATGCAGATGATTTGAAAGCAGCTTTTGCCTTGATGTCGTGTCTTTTTGTTTTTGTAGGGTACCTCTATCATGTAACGCTACTAATCTGCTGAACCACTGAGTCAGTTCTATTGTCCAGTCTGAAGCATCTGAAAATATGGTTAAAACTGAAAAGAAAAAATTATGATGGAGTGGCAGTGAAGTTCTCTGAATTCCTGTACAACTCTAGATACGAGGGAAAACACCTTTTCATGTGCTGGTCTGCTGGCTTTATAAGCAGATTGTAATCAGTAAGAAAGAGCAAGCCTAGCACACCTCATAGGTTACTGAGCGATTTTGAGTACCTGGTGATGATTAACAGCCGTGCCTTACGGTTAACTGTATCCTTAAATTTCATGCTTGACTACAGTAGTACTTCGGATGTGGGCTACAAAGCACAGCTCATGTTTAGTATTCCTACTTGGGTAACTGCTTTATCCCTGGCCCAGCCCCCAAAAAAGAAGGTCTGTCACTTGGTCTGTTATTTTTGGAGAGTGGTTTTCCTACCGTTTAGCAGGTATTGGAGAGGAAAGGGTCTGAGCACTTCAGGCTGTTAAGAGGAAATCCTTTAATTGTGTCAGTTGTTCAAAATTAATGTGTTGTTTCAGTGGTACTGGACAGCAGTGTACTGCACTTCTCAGTTTTAGACAATCAGTTTAAGCTGGAAGGATGTGAGAGAAGGAGATATTCTGAATTTTATCTTTGAATTTTTTATTTTATTCCTTTTAAAATGAGAAAATAGAACTTCATAGCTTTTTTTTCCCTTTAAAATAGAACCCTGCAATTGCTGACATCTACACTGAGCATGCCCACCAGGTTGTAGTTGCCAAGTATGCTCCCAGTGGATTCTACATAGCATCTGGAGGTAAGCTATCAGTGTGCATGCTGCATGGGATGTGTGGAGAGAGCTGTTAAAGTTACTGACAAAACAGTAGTAACAATTCATGTATGTGTGTGGAATATGCAGAGTCAATGTAACGTGCTTCGGTGGAATTATGTATATGTGCCTGAAAGAGGAATGATGTCTGTAGTTGTTCCTCTAACTTCTTTCTCAGTCAGTGAGTTTAGTGACATTCTTGGTCTTTTTAAAATTTATTAAAAAAAACCCAAAAACCTGCAAATGAGCGCTGAATACTTAATTTGATGAAGACTTGTGTAAATGGAGCAGAATGAAAAGTTATTTCTGAAATGCTATTGTTTGTTAATAAACTTTGATACTTTACTGACAGGGGAGGGATTCTAAAAGAGTGTATACTCCTTTCTTCCTGACCAAATTTGGCAAGACTTAAGACTTTTGTTACCCCTATAACCTGAACTAAAAAAGCTTTCTTTGCTAAGTTAGCAGGGAAAGAGGAAAGAGGCTGATTATCATTTTCCATATAATGTGTGTGAATCAGTAGTCTTAGAATAGGTGAAATTAATTTTTACAGTGTGAATTTCCTATATTGTTAGCAGAAATGGCTGCACTTTTTGGCTTCCAGAAAACCAAACAAATCCTTTTTAACAGAAGCTTGCTTCAAATAATTAATGGGTTTTTCTTCCAGAGGACTGGCATATAGTTGAATAATAAGTACAATACTATAACTTGCATTTATTAAAAATATTTGCAGCCAATATAGGGGGATTTTTTTAAAACCTGCTTGCCTTTGTCAATTAGAAATGCTTCAGAAGCAAGTAATGTGCCCAAATACAGAAAGATATTCGAAGTAATATATCTGAAAATAAAACATTCTGAATATGAGCTCCTTAGAAATGGAGCCCAGATTTCTGCAAAGGTCTTAGTAAAATGGGAGTTTCTCTGTCAGCAATTTAAAGGGAACAGTATTCTTTTTCAAATGTAAAATATTCTGTCCTTCTTGAGTGGCTTCCTTCACAGAAATTAGAATAGGTATTTTTTGAGTACTGGGGAACCTTTAAGAACACTGATAGCACAGCTTTTTTTTTTTTTCTTTTTCGCATGTTCTTGTCTGAAAGGAACCACAGCCAGGATTTTCTTGGCTCAGTCTTGTGTGTGGACCATGTGTCAAATTGAATACCATCTTAAAATCCAGTTTGCATTCTGTATTCTACAGACTTGGTGCTCTAGGTTTGTGCAGTACTGAATCTTCAGAATAACTATCTAATTTGTTCTTGTAGTCTTGTAGATTTCCAGTCCTCTGTAACAGAACAGTAACATATACGTAGCCTGATCTGTGATGGGAGAAATATTTGGTTGACTTCTTTTCATAATTTTTCTCATACCCAAGTAAATGAGTTTAGGTTGCAGTATTTCCTTTGAAAAGTGTCTTCCCTATGTCACTTATAAATAGTTTTGTGATACTGCTGAGCATGAGGTCTGAAGATAGAAACAGCTTAAACAGCCTGGTACTAAGTATAACATGTAAGATTCATTTCTCTATCTATAAATCTGCATTAGCCATGCAGCCTGCATTAATACTTCATGTACATCATGAGAGAGACCTTTGACAATATGCTTTTGGCTTTTATGGTAATTTCTCTTACTGCAGTCGTAGAAGATGTAGTAGTGGGAGATACCGCAGACTTAAAGCTCTGTGTCCTATCTATTAATAGATGGAGAAAACAATTAGGTTTTTAAATCCATGTTAAAATTCTGCTTCTGGAACAAATTCTCTATGTGAAAAAGGAGGGTTCTGCATCTGTCCTTTTAGCAGAAATGAAAAAAATGGGTCTGTGATCAGGTCCCAAAGATGCAGGTTTGCTCTGTTTAAATTGCACTGTAAAGATGCACCAGTAAATGGTGAACAGAACTCAAAGGTTCTGCTGAGGTGAAAGACTCATATTTTAGCATGTGGTTTAGTCTAAAACAGTAACTTGTTTGACTGGTACAATGCACACAGACTTTGCTGTAAATTTGTCTGTGTATAGAACAATTCCTCTGGTTACAATGCTGCACCACAGTAATTGCCCTGAATAGAATTAAGCTCTAGGGTTGTGCAATACTGAGGGGAAGCAGTGACACAGGAAGCTTTCATTATCTTAAGTCTTAAACTGTTCCTGCTTGTGCTGTGTTTGCTGCTTTTGACATTTACTGTCTCTGTGTATTCTTTTGTGTTCCTGTGTAGTATTCCAGATAGTGCAGGTATTCACACTGAACATTAAGTGTGTACATGAATCTATATAGAAAAGGTATGTTAATGAGTGCATGAATTAAGTTATGTGGACAGAAATCTCTTTTTATATCTACATATGCAAAACAGGTTTCCTTTGAAGGTACTAAAAGGTTGAGGTACAAATTGTAGTGCATCAGCCACTGTCCACCAGGTTGCTCTCTTACTGTGAATGTGAGGTGACTTACTTCCCAATGAAACACTGGGGAGCTGTCTTGTAGCTGCTGGGCAGAGGGGCTGGTTTGGGCTGTTCTTTGCATACCACAGATCCTTAAAACATACCAGCTGACAGCATTAGAGTTCCTACCCTCTGTCATGTGCAGATTTTTCACATCTGTTTGCAGGTGTTGGCTATATGTTGTATTTGATGCTGCATGCCTTGAACCATAGTATGTGGTCAAAAATGTAATTTGGTGAAATAGATACAGTCTTCAGCATTCCTATATAAAGTGATTTGTATTAGTTGTAATAAGGGTAAGATAGTAGGTCCCTAGGATGAGTGTTCAGTGTAGCTGAAAATCTGCATTCTGGCAGATAGCTGAGTCATGTGATTGAGTCACGCTGGAACAATAGTTATATTCTATTTTATTATGGCAGATGTCTCTGGGAAGCTGAGAATCTGGGATACTACACAGAAGGAACACCTACTGAAGTATGAGTATCAGCCATTTGCAGGAAGAATAAAGGACCTTGCCTGGACTGAAGACAGCAAGAGAATTGCTGTGGTTGGAGAAGGAAGGGAAAAGTGAGTAATTATTTTGTGTTTGCATGTATGTATATTATAGATATATTACTGTAAAGATATGTTTTCTAACAAAGCAAGGTCTTTGCAGAAAGTTTTTGATTCTTCAAGGGAGGAAAATCATTGTTCCCTGTTTATAGACTTCAGGTTGTGCTGTTCTGCAACAAAATTCTCTGCAGTGTTTGACAGCTGTAAAATAGTTGAAAAATAAAGTTCTGTTACAATTGCTCAGTTTAAAAATTCTGTGGGTCTTGTTTGTTTCTTAGACATGAGTATTATTTTCAAGGATAGAAGTTTGATGGATTTTTTTTTTCTTCTTTTTGTAATAGAGTAGGAAGGGAGAAACACAAGTCATCATCCCTTTTCTTTCACTTTTTCAAGTGATGGCCTTAGTTGATTAAATAAGAGTTAAAAAAAAAGTCTATCTCAATTTTATGTCTTGGCAATGTGTCTGTATTTTTAGTCTTTATTATGGTAATTAAATGCAGGCACAAGCAGTTGTCCTCTACCTGACTAAATGAGGTACCCATTCAGGTTTGTGTCCTTCCTTTAATGTTCAAAGACTGTCAGAACTTCATGGCAGAGACCCGACCAGGTAGTCTTACGCCTAAAGGGCTGAAAAGCTGAAAAGGGTTCCCTGACCCCTTGCACCATTTTTAATCACTATATTGTACTGTGTCCTGATATTTGAGAGAGATTCTTTGTCCTTCCTTGCTCACTACAGCTCCATCTGCCCCTGAATCGATACAATGTAAATTTGCTCTGCTACTTCAAAAACTCAGCCAGCTTCCTGTTAGGTGGATGCACTTTCAGTATAGAATAATGCTGAAGTGATTCTGTAGAAGGCATTTTTAATAGTGATGCTCTGTTTAATGCTGCTATTGTGATTATACTGATTTTTTTTTTTAATTATTATTTTTTAAAAAAAAGATCATTTAGAGTAAGAACTGGCAAAACAGCTGTTGAAACTCTTCTTCCTTAAACCTTTAAGTAATAATAGTTGTAAAAGTAATGGTACCCAATCCAGGCTAAATAGGCAGATAACAGTGACAGCGGATCATAATTATCATAGCTTTCTGCATTCTTTGTAGTGACTAGGCAGATGGAATAATTTACTGCTTTCTTTTATAAACCAATAGTCTTACTGAAGAATGTACATTGGATCTCTGAATTTTAGAAGCTTTATACACCAGACTTGCTTGTTTTTCCCCTTTAGCAGACGTCTCCTATTGAAGATGAGATTCTCTCACCAGCAAGATCTCAAATAGGCTTCAGGGAACTATGATGTGCTTGCATGAGATTAACGAGATGACCTAATTTCTTTTCTTTGAGTGCACTCAAATCTGCTGTTTGCAGATGTTCAAGGAGTTAATCTACATGTAACTTTTATGAATTGTAGTTATTGTGTGCTTTTCTACCTAGATTTGGAGCAGTGTTCCTGTGGGATAGTGGCTCTTCTGTTGGTGAGATTACTGGGCACAATAAAGTGATCAATAGTGTGGACATTAAACAAACGAGACCATATCGTCTGGCAACTGGCAGTGATGACAACTGTGCCGCTTTCTTTGAGGGACCGCCATTCAAGTTCAAGTTTACACTAAGCGTAAGTTTAAGTTTAGATGTGGCTCTGTTAAGCTGTGCAGCAAGGTGACTTAAAGCTTTCCAATATTACCTTGCAGTTCTTGTCACAATTACCTGTTAAAACAGAAGTTCTTAGTTCCTCGTTTTGAGACATAGCTGGTGTCATGTGGCTTTGTTAAGCTAAAGACTCATCTCGTGCCAAGAAAACTGAAATACATGATTGGTTAAAAAGAAAACCTGAAGCACTTTTTCAAATTTGTTTTTCTTTGGCTCTTTGTAAGTTATGGAAGGGAATGAAGTACAATGTTTTATTTGCCCGGTTGATGCTTTCTGAGATCTGCTTCCCAGTGCAGACGTGTAGAATTTCTGAATACTTTCCAAGGTGCTTGATTCAATAAATGTGGTGATTTTAATGGAATTTTCCGATCTGCGTAAGAGTGCTTGAATCTGAAATCCCAGGGCTGCTTAGAAAGGGTGACTGTAGGTGTTTGAAGCTTGATTTCCACAATGTGGAACAGGTATGTAACTTGTGTGGTCAGTTTTTCTTTTTAATTTTTGTTTCTTATTCTGCTAGTTAGACTCTCTTACATTAATGAAACAAAGCCTGGAACTACCACAGTTAAGGCATTCATTGTTGCTGGAAGCCAAAGAAAATAAAAAGCCACAAGCTTCTGCAGCTGTTTCTGATGGCAGGAGACATGTCTCTTGCCTCAGGAAAAACTATTGCAAAGATACACTGGATGTTATTGCAGTAGTAAATCCAAAATGTTTCATTTGTATTTTATTTTTAAAAACACATTAGTAGTCCTTTTATTTTCTTACATATGAGCCTTGAGTAGTCTTCATACACTGACTTCAGTAAGAATTCCATTCCAGTTCTGGAAAAGGAATTGTTTTGAGCTCTGCGATCCAGTGAGATGATGTAGTTGCCTGATATATTTCTGAACTTCAGATGATACTTGCATTTTGCTAAGCTGGTTCTTTCAGAACTCTGAAGCCTGAATTGCTTACCAGTTCTCCTTAGACTGGTATGTGATGCAGTCTTCCTTTTAAAGTGATATTTGAGTTGATTCTGGTACAGGATGTTATATGGTTTAGATTAGAGCTTTCAGTATCATTAGGGGGGGGGGGGGGGGAAAATTATGTTAAAAAAA
>JAWWEU010000125.1:61720281-61904383 GCA_035583155.1 Acropternis orthonyx
CCCGCCCCGCCCGGCCCCCCCCCCCCCCCCCCAAAGTATGGTTAAAGAAAGTAGGTTAGAACCTGCCTTTCATAATACTAAAAATAGTCTCCCAAATCTCTGCATGGGAGCTTTGGCCTCATTGTGGTGCTTCCCTATTTAACGCTTGTTTTCTGGTTTGCATGTTTTGAATAGTCTCCTACTTGTAAACAGTCTATTTGGGGAGCATACATCATTCTTGCCTCATTACTTCACAGAAATATCATTAATGCAGTCTCCCAAAAATGGAATTTCAGCAAAATAGTAATGTGTTCCTCACACTTGTGTTTTTTACAATAAGAAGGAGAAAGTAGTCTTCTGTGTATAAAACTTACTGCACAATGAAGCAAGAGTTGAAATCTAGAGAACATTGCAGAAGAATTCAGTGACTGGAGGGGCAGAATCCAATATTTGCATGTAGGCTGCAGCTGAGAGGTTTTTTTCCTACTTATCTCAGAAACTCATTCTCCTGCTATGTGCTAAGTTATTTGAACTACATCAGTGTTGATGTCAGTTTCTTCCGTTGGCTGTTCTTGATCCACATGATCTTCTTCAGATAGAGGCTAGACTTGCTTCATAGTGATTCTCCACAACAGGCATCTCCTATACAGCTAATTTATGGTTCACATGTAAGAGAACTTCATTGTTACTGGATTATATTCTATGTAAAAGGGTCTGTTCTTATTTTATTTGCTGCTTCTTACTTTTTTCCTGCAGGACCATACACGGTTTGTGAACTGTGTGAGGTTTTCTCCTGATGGGAACAGATTTGCTACAGCTAGTGCAGATGGCCAGGTAATAAACAAGGAACTCTTTGTAGTGTTTTTAGCATGAGAGTATTTTCTTCATTTTGGGAACAGAATTAGTGTTATAAAATAAAATCCATGTTGCTTCTTTTTTCATGCCTAGAAGTGACTAGTTTAAACTCTTAACTATCCTTCTATGAATTTGTAATAACTGATATCAACCACACTATTCTTACTCAGTTTTTTTGCCCCATTCCATCTCCTTAGCATATTCTCTTACAGGTTATTTTGGCAGGAACGTGTTAGACTTTTGGAATATGTATGTCCTTGTTCATAATCCTGAGAGGTCTAGCTGAAATAGTCAACTCATAGACAGCAACCTAGCTCCATGTGTGTTCCCTACTGATAGGACAGGTTTGACAATGACACTGTTACCATAGGTAGCTCTTCCTTCCAAGAAGGCAGTTTCCCATGACAGCAGTGCTAAGCTGCTGACGTCACAGCAAGAGTCAAAAATGTAACATCTTCCAGAATTTAAAATATCAGGATCCGATGTATGGAGGACTTACTGTGATTATTTACAATTTTCATCTCAATTGTTTAGTCTTAATTATTAAATGCAGGATAGCTTGTGCCTCTCTTTCAAATAGTGTTTGGTGTATCAAACACTATGTAGTGTTTGATAAACCTGCAGGCTTGCCACATAACAAATTATCTGAGCAGTGCAAGTAACAGTGTATTGGTTCTTGAGGTTTTTTTCTGTTACTGCTTTTCCCTTTAAGTTGTATGTCTCTGTACTCTCTCAAGATTTTTGTCTATGATGGGAAGACTGGAGAAAAAGTGTGTGCACTTGGTGGAGGCAAAGCACATGATGGAGGTATTTATGCTGTAAGTATCACTTCATTTGTTGAAATCATCTGTAGTGTTTCATTACCCAGTTCACAGACTGAAGTCTTGCAATAATAAATGCATTTACTATCTTGTGGTGACATTTGTTTTTACAGATTAGTTGGAGCCCTGACAGTAGTCAGTTGCTTTCTGCTTCGGGAGATAAAACTGCTAAAATCTGGGATGTCGGTGCTAATTCTATTGTAAATACTTTTAACATGGGATCAAATGTGTTGGATCAGCAGCTGGGTTGTTTGTGGCAGAAAGACCATCTACTGACTATCTCCCTGTCTGGCTATATCAATTATTTGGACAAGAACAATCCAAGTAAACCTTTACGTGTCATAAAGGTAGGTTCAGGTTTTCTTGTTGCACCTCTTTCTGCAATAAATGACTCAGTGGTTGAAGTTGTCTAAATGGAATAGTAGCTATTGAAAAATAATTTTCTTAAATTAGCATTGCCAAGCAAGCTGTGTGTGACTGATTCTTGAAAGTCACATGAATCAAGAAGTAAAAATGTTACATGTGTGAGACTGTGCTTTGTGCAAATAGATATTTTTGTTCTATTTTAATTAATGTTATCAGTTTATCTTTCATTGCAGCTTTTAAGCATTCTTGAGATGAGAAAAGAAATGCAGCATAGATAGAAAACTACCAGTGATGTCTCCTACCAGAACTAATGTATTGTGAACAAGGTGACTAGGGTTACTGTGCAATTGAACTTAATTTTAGGATTTAAAGAGTTTGCTGGCACAACACTCTCATGGGAACTTATATTTTTACATGAACTAGAAACAGATGTCCCAGATTTTTTGCCGTTGCTGCTATAATTCTGGTAGTTGGTGTGGGTACATGACCATATTTAGTCCTCTTCCCTGAATCATTAAAGTGCCTGAAAAGCAATGATGAAAAGGCCATGAAAGTATTTTGGCCCATCAGGCTAATAAGGATATTCATAGTGCTTATTGCTTCTCTTCAAGGACATAGAAATAGTAGTGTTGTAACAGTTAAATGACTGCACTGTTAAGTAGTGATCTGTATTTTGGGTGACTTCTGATCGATATGAATAGCATGTTATTTTCTGAATAACCTGTAATTCTTCTCAAATAGGTATGTGCATGTCTTAAGATAAAAATTGATCATCAGTAATTATTTGTGTCCTATTTACAGGGTCATAGTAAGTCAATTCAGTGTCTTACGGTGCACAAAAATGGTGGAAAGTCCTACATTTACTCTGGAAGTAATGATGGTCATATTAATATCCTTTGAATGATAGTGATATTTGTATAGTCTGAGAGAGCTCATTAGGGGCAGCGAAAAAAAAGACCTTTGCCAAAGATAAACGTAGCATTTATTGGACACAAGTGAATGTTTTATGTCTGAAGAAATTTATTTTGCTTTCCCCATACACTTATTTTACTGCTTGCTTTCACACTTCCCTGATAAATGTAAGCCAGCTCTTAATTTTCAGTTGTCATTACTTTGTGGTAGGTAGCTTGCTAGTATGGAGGAGGAAGTAAATAAATTAACCTCTTGTAACATCAAGAAACAGCAATACATATTTTGCATGCATGACAGAATATGCAGAAAGTTATATTTCCAGCATTCTGAAGCTTATAACTATGGTTCTTCATCCTGCCTGCTGTGATGCGTTAAAATGTTGTCATGTTGGCATAAACTCTTATAGGACTTGTTTCCTTACAGATCTGTAATACAGTGGTAGTAGTTCAAACAGATGTTAACATATAACATAAGGGAAAGCCATGTTGCAGGACTTCTAACTATAATTCTTTAAAATGTGTTTTCTATTCTCAGACATAATTCTAATTGTTCCATTATTTGCTACTGTTTGTGGTAGGTTATTTAGCTCACCACAGAATATCAGAGGCTCATTTAATAAATCTTTTGAGGGTATGAGGTTGTTTAAACCCTGGTACAGGTTGCCCACAGAGCCTGTAGAGTCTCCATCCCTAGAAATACACAAAACCTTACAAATGTGCACCCTTTTGGAACTGACACTGATTTTAGCAGCAGGTTGGAATAAGCAATCTCAAGTGCTCTCTTCTAACCTTAGCTATTCTGTCAATTAGTTCACATTTTATGATGTAGTATCTGACTACACCAGTATTTTCAAATGTTCCTTAATTCTACTGTGCACATTATTGGGATTCTGAAACTGGAGAGAATGATGGCTTTTCTGGGAAAGGCCATACAAACCAGGTTTCTAGGATGGCAGTGGATGAGATGGATCAGCTGGTCACCTGCAGTATGGACGACACTGTGCGCTACACCAACCTCACCAAGAGGGACTATAGGTTAGTTAAAATGTTGCCTTTTCTTGTAGTATAATTATTTTACAGCAGGAGTTTTGTTGATTTATATGGTAAAAAAAATTATACTGCAGTTTATTTAGGTTTTGTGTTACCATGGAAACTGTAGAAATGATTGCTGTACCAGCCTTGCTTTTTTCTGTCACAACAAGATTTTCATCCCAGCTCAGGCTTTTCAATCTGTCTTACCCCTTCCAGAGGTTGGATAGAGATCTGCCTTGTATTGGGTGACTTACTTAGGGGACTGTAGGAAGGGTACCACTTTGTGATTCATAAATACCCAGGGATATTGGTAATAAATGTGGTTAGGAGGGGTGGGACACAGCTGTTCCTGCATGGAAACTACATTTAAAGCAAAAATAAAGAATCCTATTAAGATCACATAGTTAATTTAAAAATATTAAGCTCTAGTGTACAAACATTGACTTTCATTTCAAAGGTGTACTACCTGATCAAGATAGTAAAGTTTTAAATGCCAAACAATAGGAAATCTTGCTGATGACTAAAAAAAAAAATTATATGTGTTGTTGATGATTTAGTGGGTAATTATTTAAGTAGGTGATTTAAAATATTTCTTTTTCTGCTTTGTGCCTCCTGCTGCTCTGCCTTGTCATGCCCTCCTTCAGTGGCCAGGATGCTGTGAAAATGGATGTTCAACCAAAATGTTTAGCTGTGGGTCCTGGCGGTTATACTGTAGTTCTATGCATTGGACAAGTAAGTGTTAACTTGCGGATTATCAACACAATTTCTATGTTATTAATGCTGTATATGGTAACATGATGGTTTCTGACAAGCCTATCTGTGGGATCACCTTGCATGTCTGTAGAATTTCCTAGTGAGAGCTACATGGACCATAATTGAGTGGAATACTTGATAGCCTTGTCTTTTTTGTGTCCTGTACCAATTTCACACTTACATATAGATCTAAATTTCACGTAGTCCCTTGTGTGGATGCATCTATATTTGTTATCAATACAGCTGTGTGCTGTAAGGCTACACCAGTCAGAATTATGCTCTTGCCAGATTTGTTCAGTGACATGATATTTGGGGAAAGGATATCATTCTCCTGCATTCTGTTATTTTTGCAACTAATCAATTAACTAATGTTGTTGTTCAGCATAAGTAGCTCCAGCTTGCTTGCCACTAGTATTCAGATCCTGCAAAACCAGAGAGATTGCAGCAGGACTTTCTTGTGGCAAAGCATGATTAGCTTCTAATGATTTATGCTTGTTTCATGCTTGCAATGTTTGATAGGGTTGTCTAAACCTGCTTTCCCCGTGAGTTATAATTTCAGTTGTCCATAGTCTAGAACTGTGTAGGAAATAGCCTTTAAAATTTAATATTGCAGTATTAACTTGCTACTGATTTATCCTCCCTCCCTTCCTTTAACAGTGAACCAGGAAGGGAGCAAGCACTGCTAAAAACTACTGTTTTGTCCATGTTTATTTCATGTTCGGACCAAAGGAGGCAAAGCTGAAGACTGTGGAGAATGCCCTGCTCTATGTAATTTAGAGCACGAATACTCCAGTATAGCAGATTAATTAATCACCACATATAAGCATTTCTTTCATGATTTTTTTTAAAGAATGAAACTGTTCTCTTAAGATGACAATATAGTTAACTTCTGAGCAACCAGAGGGGAGATACGTATTTATGACTAAGTGTGGCTTAGTCATAATTTTGTATTAGGCACTTTGAAGAAGGGTCTTAGTTTCTGGTTTTCTGTTTGCAGATTGTCTTGATGAAAGATAAGAAAAAATGTTTTGCAATTGATGACCTTGGCTATGAGCCAGAAGCTGTGGCCATTCACCCCTCAGGAGGTACAGCAGCAGTGGGAGGAGCGGTAAGGTTGCACTTCCTAAAACTGTGCTACTTTAAACACTGGAACTACTAGCAGAAGCATTTAATAATAGTATGTATGTTGTGTTGAGAAATAGTAGGTGGCAATTTGTAGCAACGGCAGTATTGAAATGAGTAAGCTGTGCATAACTGGTATTCCTGGGCTTTCATTCCCCAGGTTCTGCCACAATTGTGACCTAATGCCTATTTTGCTTTTTTTATTTTTGTTAATCCTGTACTTGCTGGTTTTGAATTGTCAAATTGTTTTTACCCAATGTATGCTTGAAGTTGGCAAATTTTAGAAAACAGGTTTATTTCTGTGCTTGGTGGATTGTACCGGCATGAATCACAGAATCAGCTAGGTTGGAAAAGGCCTCTGAGATCATCAAGTCCAGCCTTTGACCTAACACCACTTCACCTACTAGACCATGGTGCTAAGTGCCACATCCAGTCCTTTCTTAAACACCTTCAGGGACAGTGAATCCACCACCTCCCCGAGCAGCCCATTCCAACATCTGATCGCTCTCTCTGTAAAGAATTTCTTATTTAAACTACTTCTTAGTATAAGCACTGTCAAATAGAATCAATGCAAAAAGTGTCATAAACTCAGTAAGCTTTCCTCTTTCTATTGTAAAATGATGTTTTTTCTACCTTTCCTCCTTCGCTGTTAATTTGCAGGATGGGAATGTCCGTTTGTACTCAATCCAAGGAACCTCTTTGAAAAGTGATGATAAGTCTTTGGAAGCTAAAGGTCCTGTTACTGACCTGGCATATTCTCACGATGGTGCCTTTCTTGCAGTCTGTGATGCAAACAAAGTTGTCACTGTCTTTAGTGTTGCTGATGGCTATGCGGTAAGAATTGTTGTATCCAGAGTTTGTTTGTTTAAAAACAAGTTGACATACAGTTCATGTCTAAATAGATTTTGAAATACAGTGTAACTAGTGAGACTTAATTGTAAATCACTGATACAAATTTCATGTTTCTGTAACTGTTTACCTGCTATTTCGGTGTAGCATTGCTTTTCACAGCAGCCTATGTGAATCCTCCAGCTCATAAGAATAGTTGAGGAAATGTGAGCATAGGTTGGCTACTAGGAAAACACTGAAACCCATCTAATAAGAAACACATGGTTAAATAGGGAAGGAGCTGGATTTCTGCGGACTATTTCCACGCTGTAGTTATATATGAAAATTAGAGTATGAAGGTTCCTTATGTGGTGAATCACTGATATACTGAGTCACTAGTTTGTTAGTCTGGATTTTGTAAAGGAAATAAAGTCAACAAAATACATGCCCTGCCTGTTAGAGAATTTGAGTGCATTTTTATTAAATGAACAAGAATGCATGCTCAATTGGATAAAAATCATGCAATACAATAAAATTTAATGAATAAATAAAGCAGACTTGGCAATGAAATTTTGCTGGCTGTGCCACACTGTTCTGTGGTAAGGAATAAACAATGAAAGAGATACATTAGGGTGGGGAATCTTGCTTTATCTGCCGATCTAGTCTAGTGTCTTAACCAAAAACGTAAAAATGGACAGTTTCCACCTTTCAGCTGAGCAGTCAATGTGTATCAGCCTTTAAAGTCATTAAGCTTTGACTAAAACCACACTGAAGTAAAAATGCAGGATGGCATTGCACAAAAACGTTTCATTTTCTAAGTGAAATTTGAAAGACTTTTTCTTTAGAAACATCTGTGAGATTATTTGCCTAGAGAAGCCTCTCAGCAAAGTCACTTACTGCCCATGCACTCGACAGATCCAGCTTTCATAGCAAAAAAGCCTTAGCTTTTTTTTTTTTTACAAAGGATTTGTATTTCATTGGCCTAAGAAGTGTTTAAATACAGAAAATGAAGCACCACTTTCTTTATTTAGTCCATCCGTCTGCACCTGAGATGTATATTGTCTGGAGTCTTGCAGTAGCTTGTTCTCATGCTGCGCATTGAAACCTAGCGATTTCCTGAAGTAGCTTAAACTAGTGGGATAACCTTTGTCTCTCTGACTTTCAAAAGGAACATAATGTCTTTTATGGACACCATGCAAAAGTTGTTTGTGTTGCTTGGTCACCGGACAATGAGCACTTTGCTTCTGGAGGCATGGACATGATGGTGTATGTTTGGACTGTGAGTGATCCAGAGACCAGAGTTAAGATACCAGGTATGTTTCCTTCAAAATACTACTTTTGAAAGTTAATGCTAGTTCTTGAAATCCAACACAGTTCCTGTTTTCCAGAACTGGTGATGAGCAGGCTTTGAATGTTCCCCAAATAATTTAGTCTTTATGTTAATCTCTATCTAGCTACAATAGCCAAAATTCTTCTGTTACGTTGTTTTTGTAGTCACTTTTAAAACCCGGTGCTAGTATTTAATGCAGCTAAAAGTCACTGTTGAAATATGTGCTAGTTACCTTGGTAGTCTGGCCTTTCTAATTCTTTTCTGTTATTTTGCACTGCCATACAGATGCTCACAGACTACATCATGTAAGTGGCTTGGCATGGTTGGATGAACATACTCTGGTAACAACATCCCATGATGCTTCTGTTAAAGAGTGGTCTATCTCCTACAATTGAAATAAGCCCCCTCTTTGGAAGGACCTAATCAGGGACTAGAACTACTGCAGTGGAACATAGCATTTCTCTTAAAGAATCTGTATTGGCCTCTGGGTCTGCTATCATATCCTCATATCTTTACAGGGTGTTCATATCTGTAATTAAATGTACTTTGAAAGCTTTAGCGAGTAACAGTTTGCACATGAAAAGCACTTAAATTATGTCTGGAGCTTAACCTTTGTGCTGAACATTCCAGAGGCAACAGCCGAGCAAGTTGGTGTGCAAGGTTCAGGCGCAGAAGATTCAAACTCAATCAATTGTTCTTTTCTAACCAAGAAACATAAGACTGTACAGCATGAGAGTAATACTTCTCATTTTTTCTAATTACAGAACATTTCTGTACTAACGGTCATAGTAAGAGTATTTAGTTGTGGTCTGAAACCAATCAAGCTGTGTGCAGCTACTGTATATTGCTTTGCTTCTCTATAACTGCACCAAACTGTTGCCTCAGATTTTCTCCTCCAGATAAGAAGATGGGGTACATACATAATAAACTTTTTATGTATTTCATGTCAAATCTTTGTGGTTTATTTTAAGGTGGAAGTGTGGGACTTTAATGTACTTACTGTTGTGGGTATAATGTTTACAAGTAATGGTTGTGGCAACTTGTTGCTTCAGAAACACGTTTGTTACTTTCATGAATTAAGACTGTCTCATCATTTCAATGTCAGAGAAAAATCATTCTGTTTCAAAGATCAAAGATTTTTTGTTTGAAGGAGGAGAAGCATGTTATTGTTCAAAAATTGCAGTACTTCTACCACCTTTTGGAAAATACAGGAATTAAACAAAGTGAAATGTTGTTATGAGTTGAAGTGATTTTTGAGAAGGTAGTGTTTGTTCAGTAAGTTTTATGCCTATGCATGTGCAGAACAGTTGCATGGAAGTGTTCCCTCATGCGAACAAATCCTGATGTCGTGTTGAGTTCCCTTCTCGCACTCCACAACACATTTAAGTGATTTGAATCTAGCAGTCCAACAAGGGTGGAGGAGGACACTCTGATGCAAAGTAATAGGAAGATTTGTTCCCATCTCTGATGGCCAGAAAAAGTTGTTGCTGTCTAGAACTTTGGAAGACTTAAATTTTTCTTTGTTAAGTCTCTACCACCACCACCTTTTCAGTTGTCGTTGGTTTTTCTTGAGCTTTCCTTTCTGTATGGACTTGGGTGTTGTTTTTTTTTACCAATAATATTTCTAATAACACTAATTATACAGCAAATAAAATGCTTTTGCTGCTTCTCATACTGTGGACTATTGCTCAATTGATGAAAAAAATTGCCTTTCAAAAGAAATGTTGATGAAACATCTTTTAAAATGGAAAAATGTTGATTGCTTTTTAGAAGCCTTCTGGCCTGCAAATCAACCTATACATTGGAGCAGTTGAAATAGTGGGGTTTTTTTTCTGGGAAGCAGAATATATTGCATCATGGATTCTTTGTGTTTGCTTGTGTCCATTAGCAGTTTTGCATGTATGCTTACTAACAATCCAAGGACAAGAGAAGTTTTGGAAAAGGACATGTTTGAAATTAGGCATAAGATCCAAGTGAACAAGATTTCTTGGTATCTAGCTCCTAGAAGTTGTTCAGCTGTTATAGAGGGACTGGCACAGCAAGCAATTCCTCTATTGTTCTCTGAGTCTGATCTGGAAGAGTTGCTATTGAATCTGCTCAGTGAGTTTGTGTTGTAGTTGAATCCCTGTCATTTAATGATGAAGGGGGGCGGGGGGGGGGAAGGCAAGCAGTTATCAGAGCTTGTGCACCATGTCTGAAAGATGGTGTGTAGAATGAGCTATTTTTTGATTCCTTGAAGACCTTGTGATACAGCTTCTGTGGAATGCCTGTTAGCTGGAAACCCTGCATTAAGATTTGTGTTTAGATGCCTGTGAGGGTGACTGCTCGTGCTTCAGCTTCCAAGGGATTTCTTTATTGGCATGTGGCCTGAGCTTCTAATTCCTTAAGAATTAATAGGGTCATTGTAGTTGGCCAGCAAATCCTGACTCCAAAACTGAAAAGTTACTCTGCCTTGGACCAAATGTCATAGCACAGGCTGGTTGCTGATCCGGCATACACACATCACAAACTGAGTCAAAGCCCAGCTGTACTGCTCTGAATCAGGCCCCTGCATTATTTGTATTTGTCCCAAACTGAAAATGTCTTGCTTTAAACTCAAACCTCTTGGCCTGTTCTGGCACAGAGAAACAAGAAGGAAAGTCTAGATGGTCTGTCAGGAGGTTCTGGCTTTCATGATCCCCAGATTCTGTTCCTCAGCAGTTACTGTACAGATTGTAGTGACTTCAAAGGGAAAGAGGTGAGTTCCTTGATGTGAATATGAAACCAGTCTCTGAGAATGCAAATTAAAAAAACCAAACAAACAAAAAACAAAACAAAAAAAAAAAAAAACCAAAACAAAACCCCACCACAAACCGAAAACTAAAACACCTTAGGTGTTACTATATTAAGAGCTGTGAGTATTTTAATACTAGTTTAAGCCCTGTTCAAGCATGGCTCCTCAAGCCCCATTACTCTTAAAGGTTTCTGCTTTAGGCATGAATGTGCTTTTGAGCTCTAGCTGACAGTCAAGGGAAAGCTGGTTTCACTTCACTATGGTTGGCAGTTTGCCTGCTTTAGAGTGAAAATGCAGCTTAATTAGGCCAGGGATAGACTTGGAGAGCTAATGGGACCAGTAATTCCTCACAAGGCTGTATTACAGGCATTCCTCTCCCCTCCCCCTCTAACTGTGATTTAATCCCAGTTGCCTGTTCCATTTCTGCCAGGCTTGTATAGCACATTGGCCTTCCAAGAAGCTGGTCTGTACAGTCAGCCAGAAACTAATAGCAGCTGTTCTGTGGAATATCAGCAGATTCTAAATGTGGTTCTTTAATTGGCAAGGGGAAGAGGGAAAGATAAAGGACATCACAAATCTATTTGGAAATGGAAGTTGTTTTTGTTGAACGCATGATGGAATTATGGATAGATCCCCAGTAGATGTTCTGGTACCTCTCTTCCTCTGCCAAATGCTTTTACTCTTAAGTGTCAGTTTCTTAGAGCGAGGATAACTGCCTAAAAATTTTAATTACATGAACACTTTTGTGAAGCAAAACACCAAAACTGGCATCCTTCAAGATGGAATTGATTTTTTTTTTTTTGGAGGCTTCTAAACAGAGAACCCAAGAATCCCACCTACTGCACATGTTAGTATGTCACTGCAGATATCGTTTCATGGTTGTGGCATGCGGAAGGATTTGCTGATAAAAACTTTTCCCTACAATAAATTTAGCCATGTCTATCTCTCTGATGGAAGTATACCAAGGAGAAAAAGGTGTCTTCCTTGTACACTGGATGGACAGAGAATAAGTCACAAGTTTTCATATATACAGAAGATGCTTGTTCTAGGAGTGCAAAGCTCCCCAAAGAGGCTTGGGAATGAAGTTAATCAGTGAAAGAATCATAGAATATCTCAAGCTGGAGGGGACCCATAAGTACCATCAGACTGAGATGAATAAATTTTTTTTTTTTGCATACTAAGGGCAGTTCTTTGGCATACCAGTATTTTAACTGACAGGAATGAAATCAATTACACCAATTCATAGATGAATTGGTGGAAGGACACTGAAGATCTTGTCTCCTGTATGAAGTGGGGCTATGAGCAATACTGGACCAAGTCAGCTGTGTTTTGTTTTCCAAGTCTTAAGAAACTTAAAAGGATGGAGATTACTCAGAGGCTGCATAATCTGTTCCACTCAAGTTTTTCCTAATATCCAACCACAAACTCCAAGCTGCATTCTGTGACCGCTTGTTTATGTGTTGCTAGCAGAAGAAAGTTGAATGCTGCTCTAGTTATTGTCCCTCTGGAATGCTTTCCCTGTCACCTCCTGGCCAGCAATTGGATGTTAAAAGTTGTTGGCTCTCTCCAGTCCCCATACCTCAGCTTCTAAGAGAGACTGCTGTGGGAGGAGGTATCTGAAGTCTGGATGTGCTGCATCACCTCCCTCACCTCATCTGCATTGCTATCAGCAGTGAGATGCATAGCTATCATGTGGTCTAAGCAAATCTCCTTTGCCCTACAGCTATTTAGGATTAAATTCCGATGGGAAGTGTACCTTCATCCCTCTGGGGACTGCAGTGGAAGCAAACTAGCCCTAGTTCCCTAAGTTGAGGTAGTGTGTTGGGTACATCAGCCTTTTTCCAGTGATCAGAGCCCTCCCATGATAAAAATGTATTTTTCATGGATAATAGTTAACTATCTTGTAATCACATGGGGACAACAACTTCTACAGCTCTGGGTGGGTCCCATCACAGCCCTATGAACTTGAATACATCCTGTTTTTAGGTAGACCCTAACATTGCTTCCTTCTAATGGTTACCCCTCACTGGAGCACATTGGCACACACAGAAACGTGAGAGTAGACCTGCCTGTGAAAACCAAAGCCAAAAAGTGTTGAGTACTTGAACTTTTTCTATCACCTGGTGCCAGAGAAAAAGGTACATTGTGCACAGCAATAAATACCTGCAGCATTGCCATGTTTCTCTGTTAAAAGAGAGACAATAGAAGAAGCTTCATGTTTTGTTGCATTGTTGCTTGAGACTTGTAGAAAGCACATCAGGTTTGAGGAATAAGCCTCACTTTCAAACTTATTCTGAACTTTCCATCTTTATTTCTGAAATACTCAATCCTAGAGCTGTAATAACAATTACATCCTGATGAGAGGAGATTCACAGATGGCTGTATCCTTCATGAAGTTCTACAGATGATTGTTCATACCGGCTCACTCTGAGCCAAGCTGAGAGAAAACACACAGTATCCAAGTCAGGCTTAGCTATTCTCTTTTCCCATTCCTTAAGTTAGCTGGCAGCTCAGTAAACTGCCTGTGGAACCAGGACTATCTGCAATAGGGCTGTTTACTGTTGGCACAGACCAGCCAACCTGCATTGTGAGCAGTCAGCCCTTACCTGTCTCTGAGTTAGGTCAGTTCTGATTTCCCTTAGAGCACAATAAAAGTTTAAAGTACAATTTACCCTGACACAAAGGGGATTCTTCTTTGATACCCAGAAATGCTTGTCATTCCTGATTGCCTGGTCTGCATGATTGCTGACAAGTCTGTCCCACGGGAACAAGTGAGTCATCCACTTAGTAACCCCTGAAAACATGGCTTATCAACATTATTCAGACTGGGTTTTCAGAGGATCTGACTACCTGAGAGTTGCTTAACATGTCAGCCAGGCATTTGCCTGCTGATTTGCTTTACTCTATATTTTTTTTGCAGGCATTAAAATAGTAAGGGGGAACCTCCTCAGGGTAGCCAGAGATGAATATTAATAAATACTAACAGATGTCTGTGCTATGATTCACATGCTCTGAAGACAGGCCAGAAATTACAGATTTCTGGGTTGGTGTTTTTAACCTGTGTTTCTTGGACCCTGTACGCTGGCCTATATGCACCCTATAACCTGTGCATGGCCTGTACAGAACACATGGGCTTGCTGCATGTGTTGCCTCTGAAGGTCCATCATATACCCACTGACCTGCAGAGGGGAAGTGCTGGCTGGCTGCTGCTCTACTCTATGGACACAGTATGTCTCTCAGTGCAGAGACTTTAGATCCAGTACAACCCCATCAGGCAGTGATAGTGGTTTCAGGATGGGGAACTGAGGGGGAGTAGTTGCAGAGAAGTAAGTAAAAGCATAAGGTCGTTAGACACAATCTTTCTACAGATTTCTTAACAACATCTATTTGTAGGTGAAAAATAGTCCCTTCTGCTGAGTATTTTTGATAATCTTCATGGACAATCCACTTCCGAGCAGTTAAAAACCAAATCTTTAGTGCATGCAGCAGACTAAGCTGTGCATCAGTTTACAACTAAAGAAATACCTGCATCATATTAAAACTTAAAATAGAAACATTAAGGTAATGAAAGGGTTAGGAACACACCTGATCCGATCACACATGCACATAATTGGTACTTTTTAGACTTAAACATTAAAAATGAAAACGGAATAATAGAATCACAGAATATTCGGAGTCGGAAGGGACCCACGGGGATCATCAAAGTCCATCTCCTGGCCCTGCCAGGACAACCCCCGGTATCACACCATGTGACTATAAATAATGGGTAAGTAGCAGTTATATCTTTGCAACCAGTAGTTATCACATTCTAGGACACGGTTTAGTCACCAGGACTGCCCTGTGCAAAGGGGAACAATATTTATTAGTATTAAAAATCATACAGAGTTAAAGAACGTTTTTATAGTTCTGTTGTGCATGTATTTCCAAGGTTGCTGGCTGTGGTGCCGGCGGTGCTGGCTGGAGACGCGGGCGGTGCAGATTCCCCCCAGGGCTGGGTGATGTGCGGGAGGGAGGGAGGGAAGAAGGGAGGGAGGGAAGGAGGGAGGAGAGCAGCAGGGCAGCCGCGGGGAGCGGCCGGGACGGTGCTCCAGCACCAGGTGGCAGAACAGCACTGCTGACGGCATCTCCCGCTCCATTTCCAGCTGACTGTGCCGTCCAGACTGACACTTTCCAATTACCTCTGTTTCGGGAGTGATTTAGCTGTTTCCCATGTGGGATGGCAACCTACAGCACGTCCAGGAAGAAGGGCAGCTCACAGCCCCGGCCGGACCCCGCTCACATCTCGGTGTGGTCCTCACATGCTACCCCGCTCTGCTCTGCCGCCGCTGTTCCCTGACCCGGCACTGCCAGTGAACGTGGTCCCACAGCGCAGGGCAGCGTGTCCCTCGGGGCACAAGGCTGTGTGACCAGGAATTGATAGCCAGTACATAGTCTCAGATCAGTATGTTACGTCAGATCAGTATATCACTATGACTGCGAAGGAGGTTCTATCTATTTTATAATATTTAGAAAAAGGCCCCTAAGGGGGCTGGAACTTAAGCAGGCAAAAAAGGATCACAGAATAAAGAATGGTTTGGGTTGGAAGGGACCTTAAAGATCACCTAGTGCCAAGCCCTCTGCTATGGACAGGGGCACTTTCCATTAGATCAAGTTGAAATGAAGGGATGAAAAGGTGGGCAGTGTCAGAAATATGCATTCATAATTTTTTACTAAATTTATATGCCTATGTTTAAGGGCAAGTTTGTAACAGTATTTTCTTAGAAGAGCAGAGAAAATTATGCCTGATCTAATTTGAATCAAAGACAAACTGATGAGCCCTCAGTATGCAAAGCAGGAGAGAGCAGCTGGTGGAAGGAGATGTGTGCACTGGAGCTTTGACATCAGTCTAAATGGCCACTGTAGAAGTTGAACAATGCTAAGAGGATCAATGAAGGGCTTGATCAGTTAAGAAAAACTAGCAGCTTAAAACAGTAGTAGTTTGTATAGTGGGTTTGATACTGAAACAAAATATGAACAAATAAGATTTTATTTATCAGACAACCAGATCATATATGACTTACCAACAAAACAAGTTAAACAACTCTTTATTGTTGTCAGTACAACCTGATTTATTAATGTCTAGATTAACAGAGTCAGCAACAGCAGTGTATAATAAGGCAGCAAAATCAACTGTACAAAAAGCTGGAACTGGAGAGTTACTGACTGACCCTATGGCCATGAATGCACAGAAAACATCACACCTGGACTCTGTAAGAGTCAGTGACCAGCTGACCCAACAAAGGACTGATATGAAGGGAAGGTCTTTCAAGGTGGTTAGATTACACTCCTTGGCAGAGGAGTGCTATTGGGTTTTGCAGCAGCCTACTGCAGCTGACCGGTTTGGTGATGATGTGGGGCCAGTCCTGCACTGGCAGTGTGAGAGAGTCTCAAGGGCTATGAGGGATGTGCCATCAGCTGATTGCTTGAGGGGCATAGGAATAACCCAGAAGACAACATCTGACGTGACTTAAGTCTCCCAGCAGCATAGCTGTCATCAGGCTTCTGGATGGTGCCTGAAAAATCTGAAGTGCAACAATCCTACACAGGAGGTGACTGAGAAAACTGAGTCTTGCCCAGTACAAATGCTCAACCATTGTTGTTCTTTTTCTCATAGATGATCAGAGCCAACAAAAAAGAAAGGGCTTTCACACACAGTAGTCTCCCTTGATGATGTTGACAGTTCATCCTCTCCCATGAGTATTTCTGGCAGAGCAGTGGAGGGAGGCTGACCATCATCAGTGATTCCAGCCAACATGTCAGTGTCCTCCCACAGCAGTTCACCCTACTCGAAGGACACACCAAGCTACAGATCATCTCAGGCTGGAGGTCATCCTAGCCTCCAGGTCTACTCTACAACTCCAGTTTCTTTTCAAGGATCCTGCTGGTAAAAGTTTATGACACCGGGAAATCAACTGTTTGCTCATCTGTGAAGGTGTTCAGGAGGTTTCCTCTGTACCTGGTTACAGAATACAAAAAGGGAAATAAGGCTAAGGCCCACACTGGGTTCAAATAAACTCAGGTGAGTTGAGTTGTTAAGGTCAGGTCCAAGAGAGCACAGCTAGACATTGTGCTGGACAATACAGCTGCTTGAGTTGTGTGTCTGGGCTGAACAAGGCTTAGTGTTACAGCAGCTGGATGGACAGCAGGAGGAAGGTTGCCAACTGTCCCTTCCTGGTCTATGGCATCCTGCTCTCTGGGGAACACACTGGTGGGATGGGGGGACTGTGTCTGTCCTCACCAGGGCACAGTCAGTGGGGGCACTGGGAGAGTTGGAGATGGGCACATGGTCTGTGAGTCCCACAGGGAGAGTACCAGGGTCTGCAGGGAGTTCACCTGGGAACAAAGACAGGCAGTTTTCCCATGCATACAGAGAAGACTATGTAAGGTTGGCTGGATTTGTTTACAAATGTTTTTCATTCCACTTTTTCCAGAAGATGAAAGTTTCTTCCTTTGAAAGTCCATAGTTCAAAATTCTGTTATAATCTAGAGTCAAAGCCCTTTCCATGTGCCAGCAGTGTGCATTTTAAGGAAGAAGAACAGAAACTTGCATTTTAGAATCAGGTTCCTGTCACAGCAACTGGAATTGGCATGCAGCCTGTGTATACTCTGAGTTTTGTGTATCTTAACTTGCACTTCTGTTTTTTTTTCAGAAAACCAATCATTGGAAGCTTGGGGGGCACCTATATCATCAACTGCTATCAGCTGCCACTACTTCAGCTGTTAGGAAGTTAAACAGCCATTTCTTCTCAATAGTGGCCCACCTGCAGAGAACAGACATCATGGCACATCCACATGGACAGGTGACTGAAGGAGTGTTTTTTAACAGCAAGTAGCAGAAAACATCTGACTCAGTCAGGCAGACTGCTCTGTCCTCTCTGAGAAGTTACTGAATTTCATTTGATATGGTTTCCAATGCTTAAAATCATAAAATCTGCTACTTTTTGCTATGGTCTAGCCAGATCATGGCTTTTGATTGGTGAATCTTTGAAGAGGACATCCCTAAGATCAGACTTCTAGACCAAAAGAAAATCAAGCCTCTGCTTCTAAAGCTAGACCCATGTTTTATCCCTTATTTTTATCAGTTGTATGTCTGGGTGTCCATGTGGCTGCTCTCCCATCCGACATGCTCCACCAAGGAAGAAAAGAAAGATCTCACCAGTCAGCACCCAATAGCTCCAATGTGACCATATTGGTTCTCAAAGGGTCTTAACCTGTCGTCACAAGGTCCTGCTAGACCTTTGGTAATGCTGTCCTGAGATAGAAGCTACTTAATTTAAATTCTTTATGTCACTGCATCTAGTCCAGTTCTCTTGAGGTACCTTCTGAATGACATTACCAATGTACTCTCTCCCATAAGGTAACAGATGGTCAGCACAGATCCCCCCTCTTTCTGCTCTGAAGCTGTCAGGCTTATGCAAGGAAAGCTTGAGATAAAGTACACCATGTGCTCTTGCTGCTGTTTTTTCCCAGATCCATGGAGAGTTCAGTGGAATGCAGCATTCACCCAGCACTGTGGGCCAGATACCACTTTTATGGACTAATCCTTTTTTTGACATCTCTTCCTTGTACCTGGTGATACACATAAATGTAAGAGTGGCTTTGAGTGGTTATTTACAGAAAGGTGAGTTGCTATCCAGGATATCACTGCTTTCAAGCCAGTGTATCACCTTGGCATTAAACTATTGTACATATCAACCTCTGGGACACCCCCACTATAGATTAAGCGGCAGTGCTGCAATACTGGGTTTTAGGAAAAAGTGTGACAATCACTTACTGAAATTGGTTCAAGTTCTGCCAAGTATTCTTAACTTTCTGGATGTTTTAAGGGAAAAGAAAAGCAAGCTTGGATAATGGGAACCTGAGTGTCAAAGAGAACATATTCTAGGAGTGGTTTTCTAAATGGTGTCAGATTTTGATAAATGTAATAGATATAATTTTTGAATATTAATAAGTCTGCCTGTTTTGGCATTGGGTTGTGAAGTTCACTTTAAATCATTAAATTTTACATTATTGGATTATGATAGCAGCATAAAAAGTGCTATACTTTGAGGAGGGTTTAATAAATAGTTGTCCTGATTCAACTCACAGTGGTTTGATTTCTCCATAGAACCTACAATCTTAAAGATGGACTGTAAAAGAGAACAGCTATGTTATATTTTGGCTTCTCTTCTAGGTGGAAATCAATAGCTTAAAATCCTTCAGCTGTAAAATCCTTCTTCACCATGACCTAGGCAAGCCCTGTAATAACAACAATGCACTTACTGGCGTGTAAATTGGAACAGAATTCTTTTGAAACTGGAATTCTATACTTGAAAATCTTCTTCCTGTATTTTTATATGGGTTTGTCAATTATTGGCTAATGCATGATGTATCAAATACTTAAGTGATGTGTTTTCTTGGCCAGCAGTATGCTAGTTCAGTACAGTATGTATTATTGAAACCACGTAGAGCTGGTTTGCACTATTTCTTTATCCACTTCACTCCTTGTTTTGCTCTATTATTTGTCTTGTTTATTATTAGTGCTTGCCCTTTCAAAGGAGAAAAAGAGCTCAAATGACCACCAACAACCACATCATGAGTATTTTGGGAGGGCTGCCCTTTAGAGATGTACAGACAGTGTGCCCACCTCCCATTTACAGCACAAAGCTTTCGGTAGAAGAGGAGCCTACAGTCACTCAACACCAGTGTGTGTCCCCGCTGAGTCACACACGCCTGCCTCTCGAGCAGGGAAGGATTGGTATTCTGCCAGTATGACACTTTGCCAAAATTGTGTTCTGTGCAGTATAAGTGGCCATTCATCAAGGCCAATTGATGACATCCTGACAATTAAGTCAGGTTTGTTTGATTATAGAAGAGATTTTTTCCTTTGTGTACTGTAAGTGGAACAATTTCCTGTTTGCTATACAACATGATCACAGTTTCTGTGTCTCTTTTGCAATCCGTACCATCATGATACACCTAAGATAACACCTACATTACAATCATTGCTGCATGCCAGTAGATTTTACAGGGGTATTTTACTTGATGTTAAGTTCCTGTTACCTTATTTAACACAGTGCTGTTTTGGTACTTTTTTTTTTTTTCTCATAAATTGTGTCATTTCTTTTCTTCCCCTGTCATTTATTACCTGAAAAGATGGTAATGTTTCATGCAAAAAAAATTGCTAATGGAAACAATTCAAGGCACTCTTCTGTGGGTTGTAGTCCACTTCCCAGTGACCCCTGGTGAGACACCTCCCTACGCAGCATATCTCACCGAAGTTAAGGTCAGAAGGAAATATTAGATCATCAAATTTGGCCTGATACATAACAAAGGCATTTAAGTTTCACTCAGGAATGTCTTGCTTGTTACATATTAAGTTTACAGGTGATAAAACTACACCATTGTCTAGTGCTTAGGCAGCTGAGGTTACTTGGTTTATTGAGCCTAGACGAGACTGAGGGGAGACCTCACTGCTGTCTGCAGCGCCCTCGTGAGGGGAAGGGAAGAGGCAGGCACTGACCTCTCCAGTGACCAATGACAGGATCTGAGGGAATGGCCTGAAACTGTGTCAGGGGAGACTTAAGTAGAATATTAGGAAGAGATTCTTCACCCAGAGGGTAATTGGGCACTGGAACAGGCTCCCAAGGAATGTGGTCACAGCACCAAGCCTGCAAGAATTCAAGAACCATTTGGACAACACTCTCAGGCACATGGTGTGATTCTTGGAGTGGTCCTGTACAGGGCCAGGAGTTTGACTTGATGATCCTTGTGGGTCCCTTCCAACTCAGGATATTCTATCATTTTACAGTTCAGCAAGATTGACCCCTCCCTCTACCCCAGCAGAAATATTTCTTATTCCACCAGGACCGAGAAGCCTGGAGGTAAAAGACCCTGTGGCTGCATACAGACTGCAAAATCAAGCAGGACCAGCTACATATTCCAAGACAAAGCAGGGCCAGAGTAGAACAGTTTGCTCATGTCCATACCACACAGTGCTTGGATTTGTACCTCTCCAGAGCATTACAGTTTTTTGGGCTTCTAGGACACAATATTGAGTTCAACAAGTATGAAATAACACAAGTGCTGTGTTGTAACCCATCAGGGCATAGTTTGATAACACAACATGACCTGGGTGTGTTGCATACCTTCAGAAATTGCCTGAGGGTACAAAGTCTGCTGGGATAACATTGGAGGACTGTGTAGGGTGGAGGAGCCAAACCTGACACAGTTTTGCCAATAATGCCTGTTGTGAATGGTCCTTATAATCTGCTGTCTGCCAGACTGGGCCATTATTGTGTCACAGTGGGCTAACTGGGACAGATCAAAAACATGCCACATACTGGCAGTCCCTACAGTGCTGTTTGACAGCAGACCTAAATGTTACTGCATCTCCCCATTGCTTAGCAGAATTACCATATCTTGTTACTGTGCCAAGCAGCCCTTCTGATTTAGGGATAACATGATTACAGCTCAGGTTAAGCACCAGGACAGAAGTGGGAAGAAGAGTCCCAGACCCAGTAAGCTCTGGCATGTCTTTTCACCCGGAACTCTAAACCTGTCAAGAGGTCACATGCCTTCCAGACTGATATATATGCAAATTTTTGTTTGCAGAGATGGATTGTCTTTGAACAGTAGATTTTTTGAATAATGAAAAGTGGATGGTGATGGAATAATTCTGTGTTCTCCTTGTGAAAGCATAAACAGTGAATAAAGGACTAGCCTACTTATACCTCCCAGGAGACTCCTTGATTCTCTGACAACCTGCTAGACAAGGAACTGGCTGTATGTAGAATGTCTCAGGATGTAAAAAATAAAGCAGATTTCAGTTGAGTTGTGCTGACGTACACAGCCATTGATCAAGCAAAAACACTGAGATGATGTTTTACTTGGTTTGATTTCCTCATGCTCTTTTCACTGTGGCTTCACCACAGCCATTAAAACTACTTGAATTTTAAAAACAATAATTCTCTTTTAGTAGGTATAATATTTTTACAGAATCATAGAGTGGTTGATGTTGGAAGAGACCACTGGAGCTCATCTCATCTGAACCCCATGCTCAAGCATGGCCACCTACAACCAATAGCCCAGGACCGTGTCTAGATCATGTCTAGACATCATAACAGTAGAAAAAATATTTCCTCCTGACACTCATGCATGACTTTTAATTATAATTTCATCATTGACTCTTTGAAAAGAAAGCTCATGCTTTTCATCATCACCAGCCAAACTCCTTGAGTGTCTTTGATTAATAACTTCACAGAAGCACTGATCTTGGGAGTCCACATACTCCAAGATTACGTTAGAGACCCCAAAGAAAGTATTTACTTATTTGTGGAGTATTGTTTGCTGTTTAAAGTTATGTTCATAAAAATATTTTTAATTCTTTAGTCTGGGAAAACAATGTTGGAAATATAGACTAATACTACTGTGGTCTAGATTGGTCTTCCTGAATCTGCCAGTTCCTTGAAAAATATGTTCACTGACTGTGTATTGCCTTTTGGGATTCTTAGCACTACAGGTGACCATACTGTTTAGCCTTTCTTTTATAATTTTTAAAGACCTACTTTGCCAATGAGTACTAAATTCCCCAATTCTTATTCAGTTTCAGTTTGATTCACAAAACATCTGTGACCAAATCAAAACCATGAGCTAGCAGCAAGTCAATAGAATTTAATCTTTAAGTAAGTAACATGGGGTACTGCCTGCAAACATGTTATTCATTAAAAAGGGAGGGATTCTTGCTGCAGCAACAACAGCCTTCCTGGCCTTTTCCTGTACTCAAGGATTCTGCTGCAGATTGCAATCCAGTTTGCCATGTTGTAGATGCTGAAATGTTTCTCACAATTGACCTTAAATATTTAACATGAGAAAAGTCTGAAATATAAGAATCCTTTCTCAACAGAATCAGAGCATGATCTCTCCTCTGCAGCCTGGTGACCAAGCAGGACAGGACAGTTCACTGTTCCCTGATGCCCCGCTCACTGCACAAGGGATCAGCCTGTCTTCTTTGCAAGTCCAGGTATTTTGTAGTTTAACAAAGATTTAAACAGGTGTTTGGAGTCCTGCTATCACTTCTATGAACACAACTCATGCAGCCCTTAATAAAAATAATTATCTATATATAACAAGAAATAACACCAGAAAGTGTTTCTCTAGAGCAAACCAAGCTCCTTGTCCAAGTGTGCAGTTTGTTTTTCAGCTGTCTCAGAAATATAACAACAAAGCACAACTCTGAGGTCTTACCTGTGAGCAGGCAGCAACAGAAATCTGGCGTTAAGGAAGACTATGGCATGTTTGTGCAACCATGGCACAGCAAGGTTAAGACAGGTATTGAGGTGAAATATGTAGTGGAAATGCCAAGCCAGGTTATAGGTTAAAAAGGGTCATGAATTTTGCAACAGAAGTTCTCTTCTCACGTAGGTCAGGAGAGTACATGTCAGCCTTAACCCGTCGCAATTCAGACCTTCAACTGCAAGAGACTCATAACAGTAATGAACTGTTAAATTAAAAACATGAGAGTGAGATGTACAGTTTTAAAAACGTGGAGTTTTTATCAGTAAACATGAACAAGGACTCTTGTACAATTTTTAGTAAATCAATATGTTATGATGTTTTTTCTTTTTGCCATGTTCAGCCCAAGACTGATCACAGTAAGTTACATGACAAGATACAACCGTTTGGTATGGGCCACTTCATGGCTTGTGCAATTAAATCACACTCACTCCAGAGTTTTTGGTTCAACAATTAAACTGTTGCTAAATACTGCTGAGGTCTTATCTTAGGTATGACTAAAGGATACATACTCCATTTTCTGTTTTCCTTTTTAAAGAGAAATCATTATAAATCAGCACAAATGCTAAGCTTTTTGAGACAGGAGTGCAAACACTAAGGATTTTGAAGTTCTGTTCCTAGTCCTAAACAGGAAACCTCATTGACATCTTTGGAGATTACATGCAGTGGCAGCCAGCATTTGTCTATGCATTTATGCTGTGTTATTATCACTAAAATTGGTTAGAAAGGAGAGAATTGACAAATATAATGTCATACCTTGTTGTCATATAAACTTTGCTCTACGTAATTGACTGGACCCATCTCTGTGCTCACTTGGTTTTAACATATGGGATAATATTGGAAAACTGGTGAGATGCAGAGATTCTCTGCAGTTTCCTAGCATAAGTTCTCCAGTACAACATCTGGAGTCAGATAGTCTTTTACCTCTGACTGACATAGAAATGTCTGGCACCTCTACAGAGGGACTCTGAACCCAAAGAAATATCCTTCCTGGGCAAAAGAGGGATTTTTTATGTTTGGAGAGAACTTTTAGTGTAAGTGCTTGAAATGACACTTCCTTTCCTCCATGCAAACATCTGCTCCTGTAAGAGTAGGCAAGCAATCTTCTGAAACCTACCTTCTTCCTTTCCATCTTCAGGGAGCTGTTTCCAGAAGCCTGTGAAGAAAGCCATGTGTCTGCAGAAACAAGCCTGTACTTTGCAGCATTTAAAAATTGATGTGTATATATGTTTCTATGTTAGCTAAAAAGATGTAAAACTCAACAAATAACTTAAATTGTTTAACTAAAATGGGCCCATAATTATTTTATGTTTTCATCCTTGTTTATACCATCCTGAATTTTATAGATTCCACTTAATTGTCTTTAATAAAGACAAAGAAGTAAATAAAGAACTCCAAACTTGCAATTTATGAAGTTCCTTTCCCACTGCTTCTCAATTTGAGATGAAAGGTTACATTTTTATCTGAAATATAAGAAAAGATGCAGAAGTATTTTTGTAACTGGTGTAGTGGTTTCAATAGGCCCAAGATTCATATGAAAGTGTCTGATTTTCATTCGTTTGTATTTCATTGTCCACCACAAATCGTGGACTCACAAACCCGAGGGCCTGTTGTCTTTGGTGTTGCACAAATGCAAAAGATCTTTTCACTCTCTGCCTCTCTCCAGAACTGCACTTCATAATTATATGTAAGATACCAATCTACTTAAAAGAGAACTTGATGTCATGTGACTCAGAGCTGTAAGGGACAGCTGAGGTCATGTTTACACCCAGGTAAATTATTTGTTACTAGGAAACTTACATTATAATTAACAAGTTCCACAACTGCATTCAAGGGAAAAAACTGGGGTTCACCTTCAGTTGTTTTGGAGCCTGTAGGAAACAAATAAAATGCTGTATTTCTTGTGCCTTGGTGTGGATCTGCCCATAGCACTGTCCATAGCACACCTGAGCTGCCTCAGGTGCCAAAGAAGAAAGGCGACGTTGGCTCACTGCTCCCCTAAGGTGGAGAAGCAGGCTGAAAGTCAATCACAGTGTGCTTTGTAAGACAGGAGTACCCAGGGAGACATCAGTGCCACATGACACATGCAACCATCTTGTCAAACCACGTTCTCTCTTGTAAAAGGAAAGTTGCATCAGGATTCGGGGTTATCATGTGTAGGGCCAGGAGCTAGACTTGATGATCCCTGGGGGTCAATTCCAACTCAGGGTATTCTATGGTTCTATGATACTTCACAGAAAGCCTGTTCTAAGGGGTAAATTTGAAATCTAAAACAAGTCAAAAGGCCTCATTTTCTAGAAAATTGCTCAAATTAATTAGCAATATATATGAAGCCAAACTAAGACTTCCAACTGCTGAATGCTGTGATGGGGGCATTTCCTTGCAGAGCTGAGTCTTAGTGCACTTTATCTGGAGAACAATTGGGAAGCCCCATCATATCACAGAGCATTTGATTTAATCCTTATTAATGAGTCAAAAGGAATTTCACTAGAAGATTGTATGTTGAATTAATATATTCCTAGCTTCACTATCCATGCCTTCTGGCCTGCAGCACTCAATTTTCAGGTCTTGTGACTAAATCTGACCTGCCAATTCTGTGGAAATTTCCTACTCCTGTTACTGCTCCACCTCTTCAATTCCATGTCTGTCACAACAGCCATTTGAGGCTGTTAGAAAGAGAATAGTCCTCATCTTGACAGAGTATATAGACAGCCCTACACTAACATGTTATTATGCTAACACTTGGCTGTTTTTAACCTTACTTTGGTGATTTAAAATGCCATTTTCATTTAATACAAATTAGAATCCAATGAAGAATGCAAATTTCAACTGAATGTTGAAATTGTGGAAATTTCTTCTTGTTAAGCAGAACTATTTGAGCAATGTAGAAAAAAAAAGACTTCAAGATTTCCTGTTTACAAAAATAAATATCTAATTTTATGCTCTCTTAGTCTCTTTATTTTAATTCTGTGTTCTTCACTTTGATTCCAAATGTTTATCCTTAAAGGATGGCTTGAAGTGGATGTGAACTATGATGTATACCAATTACCTTGTAAAGAAAAGCCTGACTCAGACTAGATCAAGAGAATGTCACTAATTTACTTTGTTTCCAGTGTTTTCTGGTGTTTTTGTAATATTATGATGGTAACAAAAAAATAATTAGACAAGGAGTCAATTACTGCCTCTGCTTCTTGGCTGTCATAACCATTTTGACATCAGCAGATTTCTCCTTAACAAGAGAGGAAACTGGAATGAGATCTGTTTGCTGGTAGGATTAGGACTCAGAGATCAAAGCCACTTGGTCTTGACATCATGATATACAGCTGGAAGACCCTCAGGGTTGCACATGGTAGAAAAAGAAGTTTTCCCCAGGCAGTTGTTTCCTGAAACTAATATGTACATTTTGTATTAATCCTGGGAAAAAGGAGTGGTTACTTTTTGTTTCCTTGATGTTTGTATTTGCTATTTGTGTAATTTACTCTGTGTAAGAGGAAGGAAATTCAAGATATGTGATGTGGTGGAAATGCCCCAAGAAAAGTAGGGGACATAGATGTAGACCTGAGTCACAGAATCACAGAATAGTAAGGTTGGAAGGGACCACTAAGTCCAACTTTTCAGCTCAAGGAGGGGGCATGTTGCTCAGGATTGTGTCCAGATATCTTTTTAACATCTCCAGGGAAGGAGACTCCACAATCTCTCTTGGCACTGTGTTCCAGTGCTCAGTCACCCTCTCAGTAAAGAAGTTCTTCATTTTCAGATGTTTAGAATCACACTCTATATTTGTTCACCATGGGTCTATTACTGCTCTATTAACTCAAAAGAATTACTATAATTTTTCTTAAAAAAGGGTTGATTTTAATTTTCTGGATTACTTCATTTGCTTAGTATTATTTGGCAGGAACACTCTGACAGTTTGTCTTTAAATTGAAAATTTCTGAAAATATGTTCATTTGGACTAAACTTTCATCGAGAACCAGGAGAAAATGATGATGGTAACTCTCCTTGCCTTGCCTGTAGAAGAAAGACCATGACACAGTCACTGGAGTGCTCTCTAGGATATCAGAACCCACTGAAGTGGTTTTTTGTTAGTATAAGAAGAGCAGGAGATAAGAAGGTATATTAATGGAGAGAATTGCGTTCCAGGGAAAAATCATGTGGCTAAGGCTTGTACAAAGCTCTAATCTGTTCACCTGGGCTTTCTTCCAACAACGTTGCAATAAAGCATTCCTGACATTATCATTCTGAATAATAGACCCAGCAGCTGAAATAGAGGATGAAGTATTTTGTTATTTCTGCAGATAAACTTTTAAACCTTGATCCTATTTGTTCAGTGTTGTGTGTGCACATACAGGCCCTTTGCTGACTGCAGCATCTTTGAAAGTGCATTTTCAATGCAGATAGAGTAAAAGGGAGTGTTTCTTTTTTTGTTCTTCCCTTAAATCATTTATTTGTTAGTTTATTGCTACATATCTTCAGGAGTACATTCTGCTCATTTGAATACTGATCCTACTAAAAGCTCAACAAATAGCAATGTGAGTGGTTTCCCTCCTATTTCCACTGCAACTTCTGTCCTAGAAACTGTGGCCAATTTCTGTCCTTTATAAGGAGTTATTCTGCAACTAAGAAGCACCTGATTTTACATTTATCCTTTAAGGTGGTCTGTGAGTGCCAAATTGTATCTTTGCACAGTGTTGAAGTATGGCATTTCTGAACTTGCTTTTAAAAGACTGTGATCTGAGCTGATGACAGATCTTAAACCAAGAATCCATGGGTCTGAATCCATTAAAACATGTCAGAAATGGCTACTTCAGTTTATGCTAATTCTTGATAACTCCTATGGCCTGTTCCATTAGCTGTGAACCCACTGCACTAGGAAATCATTTTTGCGTTTCCTTGCCCAGAAGCTGGATTTGAGGAAAAAGGAGAGGAGCTCTCAGGAAGGAAATTCCTATCCTGAAGCTAGAATATAGAGCCAGGCAAAGAATCTCACACATCACTGCTGTCTTGGTCCCTAAAGCAGTCTACTGTTGCCATCTGATTTACAGTAATATCTGCTTACATTTGTACTTCTCCTGTGCTCCCTGAGTTCTCCTTCAGTTCCAAACCCTGTGACAGCCGCATTCAGGGGTTCTGCCTCAGTCATAGTGGAACAGTACTCCTAACTGTAGGAAAAAAATATGACCAATTGCATTGTGACAAACAAAGTACTTGAGTTGTCAGGAGTTGGCATAGATCAGAAAAATAATTCCCCCCACCCCCCACCCCGAAGAGGTCTTGGAGCAATAGGATATTATCAGGATATGAAAAAAGAAACTAGATGTAATCAGGGAAAGGAATACATCTTGCAGAGGAAGACTTTGGTGGGAGCGAGAAAAAAAGTGCTTGGTCCTCAGCCAGAAAAAAGTTCAACAGAGGAACTAAGCTCTGCTAACAGCAGCCTGATAAAGGAGAGGGGACCTGTTTTTTCTGGGCTTCAAAAAGGGAAACAGATATGAAGGGTAAACAGAAAGATCATTGCATTTTAGAAACAGGGTCTTTTCTAGATGATCTTTACTTTCTTGTCCCTATCCTGAAAAACAAAACAAACCAATCCATCTAAACTCCATCCAAAGACTGTGCATCTGCTTATTTACATCAGTAATCTATAAACCCAAGACCATCAAAAAATGAGAAGAATCAAATTTTAAAGGTGACTGTGTTAGTCTGAGGGTTTACTACTAGACCTAGGGATCAGGTATTGGATCAAGGACTTTCGTGTCTCAGGTGGCAACTGGAGGCACTAAAGTTATTTGTTAAAACAAGCGCTCACAGCCTGGGGGTCTGAAACTTTCTGAGAAGGTGTTGGTAGCACCCTATTAAGGAATATTCAGCAAGGGAGCTCATCCATAAAATTGAGATGATAACCTGGAGAGCTGACAGAACAATAATCTCCTTGTATTATTTTCAATGACTTGGAGAAATATTTCACTGCACCATAAGGGTGAAAATTACAGTAAACATTGTTCCTAAATCCTTTTAATTTCTGTCTTGGTCTTTTTGGAACCAAATTAAGTTAAAGTAACAGGCAGGAAATTATAAGACTCACCTTATAGTTTGAATTCTGCAGACAAAAACTGGAGTTATATTTCCTGGAATAATTTCCAAGATTTATATAATGCAATATATATATATAAATGCATTATATAATGTAATGTATAAATGAATTATATATTTTAATATTGATTGGACTTGCAATACATTATTGCAATTATATATTAAGATATATAATGTATATAATTCATTGCCATACACAAAATGCAATGATGTAGTAAGCCATAGAAAAACACAAGGTTGAAGAATCTGACATGCTAAAATGCTGTATGCAGCTTCCACATATTGCAGGTTATTCCACAAGGTGATCTTTTCAGATCTTAACTAATAAGAACTCAGTGAGAGTGAATTAAAGACTTTATTTATCAGCATTTTGCAGAATCTAGAGGGAAATTCTAGTATCCACTACTTAATATGACCTTAATGATAACTGCAACCTCCATGACTTTCCAGTCCCAAAACACTCTGGTATCTTCCACCCAAGCTGAAGGACAGTACTTATTTTTAATCTGGAAATAGGAGCTGGAGGTCAGCTGCAATCTGCATCTATTATCTCATGGATAACTACGCATGAGGATTCACTTCTTATGAAGTAGAAGCTCAAGTGTAATTTGAGTATGTGGATATTGATGTCAAAGGAAAGAATTTCATATAAAAGAAAGTGGTGACACTTAGAGCAAAGTTTATGGTTTTATTGTCTGTAAACTGAGGTCTAGATATTTATATAAAAAACAAAGCACTAACTCTTTTTGTATATGTTTCAAGGTATAAATGTTGTAGGGGTTTTTTTTTTTCTCTCTGTGATCGCTATTACATGAATATTTTAATGGGCAATATGTAATATGAAGTATGTTTTGTGTTATGGCAAAATCTGTTGATCCCACAACAAACAACCATTAACTATACACCTTGTATCTTGACCTGTTATTTAGACTTTTCCATCTGATAATTGCTGTGTTTGGAAAACTTTTAGAAGAGGAACAATGGACAGCATAAGTCTGTCTTTATACAACATGTTATGTGGTGACAGCAAGCAAGACTTGATTCAAAATGGGTTCTGTTTCACTTGCATGATGGCTATAATTCTGAAGTGATAGTTTGATGGTCAAAGGGATAGAAAACGTGCCCTGTGAGGAAACACTGAAGGAGTTAGGTGTTTTCTCCCTGGAGAAGACTCAGGGGGGTCCTCACTACAGTGTTTCAGTTTTTAGAGTGGTTACAAAGAGGGCAGCGGTTTTCTTTCCTTAATGAGCCACATAGAGAAAACAAATGGCAACAGACACCAGTTGATCCAGTGGAGGTTTCATTTCAATATAAGAAAGAATTTTTTCAGTGAGTAAAATCAATCATGGGAACCACCTCCCTAGGATGTGGCAGAGTCCCCATCACTGGGGGTTTTCAAGGTGCACTTGAACAGGGTGCTAGACAATCTCATCTGGGTTCCCTTTTCCATGAAAGGCAGGGTCAGACAGCCTTCTGAGGTCCTTTCCAACTTGGGCTGTTCTGTGATTCTCAAAAATTACCATTTTTAAAAAACCACCCACCTGGTGTATTGGACTTTAATTTTGAAATGTGAAAGTTCCTGGGCAATATGACTGAATGATATTACAGGTATTTTTATTTTCAAATTTGTCAGTCATGAAACTGTAACAGGCTAAAGAGAATAGGGATTCATAAAGCCATAAGGCACTGTGAATAAAGACATAGTAAGACCACTAATACAAGGTCAAAGCTGGTGGGAGACTAAGTTTCTATACTGTAGAATTAAGAGTATATGATTTTAGAGTTAGACTATAAATAGTACATATATAAAAAATCTCCCAGTAATGTAAGTGGTACATTTGACATTAACTTTGGAGTCTGAGTAGTTGAGTATTTTACTGTGCAAACATAAGGTACAGGTGAGGTGAGGGAAAGCATGGATGGTCTTTACTCTTCTACATCCATGGCTCTTGTGTATAGGCAATTTCTTACAAATCCTCACGTTCACCTTCCAGTGGAGGGAAAAGGGGGAGACCAGTTCCTTTGGCTCCTTGTTCTTCTATGCATTTTGGACATTGAAGTGAGTGAGTGCACCGCTAATATTGTCAGCTCTGAGTTCAGCCAAGCAAGTAGCCCAGCCAGCCCATGGCAATAATAAATGCATTTTAGGGAACAGCAAGTGTTTCCAGCCCAATAACCCCATTAATCTGTGCTTGCATTTTCATAGCCACATCTAAGAATGATGTGCAATTATTCACAGTGTGATTACCAACAATTAAGAACAGTTAACATTTCTAGTACACATGTTTTCTTATGTCTTTATAAATGCCAAGTTTGACTAACCAGTCCAAGTTCTAGAAGGAAGTGAATACCATCACAAACGTGCTCACAAAGTGCCCTAATTTCCAGTGAGTCACATCTACAGATAATCAAAGGAAATCATCACCTCTCAATTGTGTCTGTTAAGTACAAAAAATAGGCCACTTGGACTGTGTGGATGAGAAGTGCATTTAAAGAATGAAGAAGCTCTGTATACAAGCAAGACGCTGAAGTAAGTGGATGACCGTGATTTACTCAGAGGTGGAAGCTGATTGCATAGTCTGAAAACAGAAGTGAGTGGAATCTAGACAGTATTTCCTGCCATAAACTTCCACAGTTTTCTTACTCCAACTCTATCTTCAAGGGAAAAATCAGGCATGTTATGTTACTCTGCATGCTTTGTGAGAAGAGACAGTACCCTGGGACATCTCTCCCTGAAGCAGAAGATAGTCCTTCATGAAATAGAGACCCCCTTTTGTGAAAGGAAAACTAAGGAAGACATTAGCATATGGGCACTGATAGCACCAAAGAAAAGTAATGTAGGTTCACAAGAACCTGAGAAAGAATGCCAAGGATTTCTCTAAAAGCCCTGGTTTGTGCAGACACCAAGACATTGAGCCTTCAAGTGAACCACCCAACGCTATCATTTTCTAATGAACCAGGAGAAATCCAACATACACAAACTGGAGGAGTAGGATTTGAAAGGATCCCAAATGTGGACTCAGAATCTCTGTTGTTATTTTTTTCACATTGTAAGACCTCATGACATACTGCTACAGTGCCAGATGACTCTTCCCAAGAGAGAGGTGTTGGGGTGGTTTTTAATGAATAGTAAGCATTTATTCTGGCCTATACTTCAATTTTGAACCAAAAAAAAAAAAAAAATTCTTAATCTGAGGATCATCTTTCCATTTTTGGCTTTCATTTTGGTGCGGGGTTTTTTTTTTCACATATTGTATTTTACAATTATTTCTTTGAGACACTCTGAGTATGAATTTAAATTTCTTATTTTTTTTTTTTAATGTGTCCAAAAGGGACATTTTAACCTAGAAAGGCAGCAGAGGTTAGGGTTGAACAAGTGCTCATTGCCTTTAAACCTCTGTCCAGTTAAGTCTTTCTTTATGTAGTATGGCATGATAGTGAATGTCAGAATTGTGGACCTTACAATTGTGATGTTTCAGTTTCCTCATCTCTAAACAAGGTTTGATGATAAGGGTAAAATTATTCATGTACTCAATGATGTGTAAATCAAGTGTCTAATATATGTATCATCTTTCAGCCTGAAGATTTCTCAAATTTAAAAGGCACTTGAAGGTTCACTATAGGTTCATTTCTATCAGAGGGAGAAGTCTCCCCTCAATTATACACAATATCAAAATATTCCTGCTGGCAAGCTGCTGACTGAAAAGCACGGTGCTGGGAAGTAGGTGAGACACCAGGGACCTCAGCTGCTGTGCAGTACAGGGTAGAAATGAGCATTTGCATGCCAGTGCAGACTGGGGATGGCAATAGAAGGGAACCTCTGAAGGGAAGCAAGCTGCCTATGGGCAGGACAAGACTCCCAGAGGGCAGGAAAGGGGAGCAGGGTAATTAAGAAGCAAGCATGAAAGATTGAAGAGCTGAGAGACTCCTCATGAGCGAAAGGCTTTGAGTGGCCAAGAGGACCATCACCACAGCTTATTGCCTATCATAGAATCATTTAGGTTGGAAAAGACCCTTAAGATCACTGGGGTCAGGGCAGCTGGGTCACACTGTGTTAGAGGGGTCAGGAATCCAGTGAACTTGTGCTTTTCCTGTGATATGTTGGTGCCCATCACCAGGGAGGGATGGAGATGTGGATATGAAAGATACTAATGTAACTGGAGAAGACTAAAAATACAGTAAGTGGGGAAGAAAAGATAATGACAAATAACTATCCAATTGAATAAACTGTATAATCACTATAATATACAACCACCATGGTGAGAAAAGGTCTCGACTTTCTTTCTGTGAACAGCTCCAACTCATCATCTATATAGTCAAAATAAACTTTAGTATGAAAACAATTAGTAATTACTATCTATCCAACATTCAGACTGTTTATAAACTCTTATCACAGGCCATGTTTTCAGACTGTACCAATAATTGGCTTTATCTGCAGTGTAGCCAGGCTGCAAAATGGAGCAGAAACAAAGCATTACTTGAGGTCATGGGATCCTTGTTACACTTAAAATCTGTCACAGAGATGTTACACACAGTCGAATCTATATGAACGGTTAACTCTAATTTTCAGTCCCTTCTGCCCAAACCTAATCTAGCTGAAGTTTGTTGACAGAGAATTCTATTTTTTGTGGTTTGTCTGATGAATAGATGAACAGATACTTCTGTCTTTTACATGAATACCTAATGTAGAAAATAATTTAAGAATCAACTTGGAATACACATCCTGATCCTTCATCTCCTACACTTTAAAGAGGTTTCTAGTTTAAACATATGATCAAATCAATTACTTCTAGAAAAAATTTGTGAGTTACCTCAAATTAACTCCTCAAACTACCAACCTGATTACAGCTATGGAGCTGCTAAAAAAGAGTTCTAAAATTTTCACTTGCCCTTGACAAAGTTCAAGGTGTAAAGAAAATATGATTGGGAATCCACTTGTTTCATGTAAAACAAAAACAAACAACAACAAAAGCAACAACAACAAAACAAAACCAAAACAAAACAAAAAAGCCAAGCCAAATTACAATAGGTAGAATATTTTTGGAAGAATGAAATCTGGTAATACACAGCAAATTAACCATTTCTTGCAAATCTGGTAAGTTCTTATGACAATGAGCTTTTCATTTGTATTAGCTAAAAGTCCACCAGTTCAGAGTCTAGTGGGGAATGACAAATACCCTCAAATATTCTGGTGCTGTTAATGTGTTTTCCTCAATACTGGATTTCATTTCTACACTTAATCAGAAATATTTAAGATTTGCGTATGTATTAGCCTCATGATAACCACTGACTAGCGATTTGGACTGAAACTTCAGGAGTCAGTTGTCAGTACAATTACTTAATTGGTTTTATTAGTTTGACTGCTTTTGTGATTTTTATATAGAGGGAAAGGCCTAAAATAAAGTGAAGTATGCCAAGTATCAAGAACTTTTGGTAGTATGATTTATTTCCTTAAGGGAATTTCTATAATTTATGTTGTCAAAGGCTTTATCTATTAAAATTCTTTTGTCATGCAATCGTGAAATAATTTAGGTTGGAAGAGACCTCTGGACTTCACCTAGGACAGATTTCTGGAGTAGCAGGGTGGGGCTAACTTCAGTGCTAAGTCAGGTTCCTCAGAAGTCAGTGCTTCTCTGGGTACCTCTTCCAACCCACCATTCTGAACACTGTCTGTTCATGTATACAACCAGAATTTCGCTTTCTCCATGTGGTGATAATTGCTTCAGAGGAGAGTTTGTCTATGTCCTTTCTCCTCTCCCCCTACCTTGTGAAGTGGAGGACAGTAATTAAAATTACTCCTAAACCTCTACTTCTACAGACTAAACTACCTCACACTCTACTTTTATGCTGGATGCTCCAACACCCCAAACAGCTTCTGAGTTCTCATCCATTTGCACATCTCTTTCCTGTCCCAGGGGACCCAGATCTTGACAAGGTATTGCAAAGGCAGCATTGCAAATGCCAAGCCATCGTCCATTACCGCCTCCCTTGACTTACTGCTGAGGGTGCCATTAGTCTTTCTTCTGTAATCACTCTAAGACCAATGTTTGCTCATATAGAAATCTCTTTGAACACTAAAGAATTAAACTAATAAATTATTGAAAAGATCTCAGAGATATAACTATTCTTTGAGAATCTAATTTGGGAATTTCCTGAGGTTGTGTGAGTTTAAAGGTCTGTATTCGTATCTCAGAGGAGCTAAATCCCTACCCTAGACTGATGTTTAAATATAAGAGGTATTATGAAAGAAATCAGGATTAGCTTATCATGTTTCTGAAGAAATCACAGACCACATTTTATGGGTTTTTTTTGCCTAATCTTGCATTGTTTGAAATCAGAGAATTTTTGAAATACTGAATAAAAGGCAAAATTTTTTTGTTGTTTTTTCTTCAGATTGAATATAATTCATAAGGGTTTTTCCCCCCTCAAGAACAATATTCATAGCAAAATGCTCAAAGAAATTGTTCCATTTTCTCCAACTGCCACAAAATATGAATCTTTCTCTTAGAGTGGGGTTAAGAGTTCTTCCCCTTCCAGGAACACTTGAGCAGAGGAATGCAGCTGAACAGCTTTGCTTAATTAGTCAGTTTATCTGAATTAAGGATGGACTAACACTCCTAGGACAAGCAGTATAAAAGAGAGTTGGCAGTGGCGACGAGGAAGAACTGAAGACTTGTTGGAAGAATGAGTAAGAGAATAAATTTCAACCTGAATTAAGATCATCGTAAGTACAAGAATATATCTACTAAAAAACATGCTTTGTACCCATATATTTATGTACTTTACAAACTGGGATTTTGAAATGAGGCATTCTGAACTATCACGTTAAGAGAAGAGTACATGCCTGCAGGGGCGACGTGGGTGGTTTGTGCCCTCTTCACTGTATATAAATACAGTGGATATATATATGTTGCATAGGTTGTGATCTCTTTAAAGCTTGTATGACCAGGCTCCTTACCAGCTGACTAAAACTGCCTCCTTATAATCACTTGGATGTCTCCATAGATTTATTTTTGTCTTGTATTTCAGGTAAGTGCTTATTTTATGAGATGTGCTTTTTTTTCAACATATCTGCTACAATTTTCTTGGCACACATCAGATTCCAGGTCTTTCTTCAGTTTGTAGTCTATCTTCGTACCCATTATTCTGCTCAAATAACTCAGGATATAGCTTCTATTTAAAAAAAAAAGAAGAAAAAAGCAAACAAAAAAAACCACCCCACATTGCTAAGCAATGGTGAACTTTTAGTTATTTACTTGTGTATTTTATTTATAACACACTTAGAAACTATAAAAAGTTCATTTTCTTTGACCTGCCTACGACTCTTGCACAACTTCCAGGGAGGATCTTTTCCTTTGAAAATCTTTTCTAATTACTGTTCCAGCTGAATAACTGACACTATGGTTGTTTGAATTAGCAATAAGAACCCCGAGCTCCCATCCTTTGAGACCTAATTAACCACAATTTATTCTTGAATAAAACTTAACATTTGCCATAAGATCCCAGAGGCATATTTTCATTTCACAAAATCTTAGTTCATCACATCACGCACAGTGGAGCATATTTATTAGCATAGTCCAGTTTAGTAGTGCTGTCTCTCACATTAGCATATGTTCAGTAGTATCAGAAAGGGCTGTTAGAATGGAATTCCTCATGCAAGACTAAACTGTCTTCTACGGGTAGATAATCTTCCAAAGAAGTAGAATAAAACAGCAAACAATGCAAATACTAATAGAAAGGAGCAGAAATACCTGTTAAATAAATGTTGCATTGTGAAATAATGAATATAGCTTGTGCTTTTTGCAATTTCAAGTAAGTATTTGTGCATAGTTAATATGGTTCTTAAAAAAGAAGCCAAGTTAATTTTAAAGGCCAGGTCTTCAATTGTTCAAAACATAAGTGTTATATACTGAAAACAAGTTTGGGCTTTTACTTCTCTCCTAGGGTTTCTGCTTATCTTCTACTCCTTGTTCTCTGCTCCAGGATTAAGTATGGCTTGTTCTGGTTCAGCATAAGGTTCAGGTACACAAAGAAAAAGATTCCCTGTAGAAAATAAGGACGTGTGACTAGATGCAAATAGACTTGAGTGAGTGTTGAAGTCCATGAAATATCTCTCGTTATTTCATCAAAGTTTTGGTCTCAAATTAAGTTCTTGTACACTTCCACAGAGAAGTAATTCTGGTACAGAAGCCATCACATACACCAGCACAGTCTCTTGAGATCAGAGATTAATCACTGGGTTGAATATTTGATATCTTTTTCGTCTATAGCATGTGTTCTTCCACGCAAGGGAACGCCCCAATGGGGGATTAGCAGCCCTTGATCCTTACCGTGCTAGCTCAGCATTTTCATCATATTGTTGTTTTCATAGGAAAAAGTCTTAAGACTTATTTCAGTGCAGTCTCCCATAGCTTGTTTTTCCAACCTGGAGCTACTTCTGCAGTGACTAAAGGAGCATAGTGGTGAGACTCCTGCACTGGCACAGTGAGTTGGTACAAACCCCCAGCCCAATGTGACTGGTGAGGTCTCAGGTCTGGTTCTGTCCTGTGCCCTTCCCTGCATGCAGCACTGTGGATGCTGGGCTGCTGTGCCTAGCATTGCCTCTTGTCTCTGAGCCAGTTTGGAGACTCTCCACTTTAATCTCCTGTAAATGCAGCTCCAGGCTAGCATGTTGATCACTTGGTGACTGCAGATTTACAGGATTATGGGGGGACTTATTTAGCATATTAGGTTAAATTCAGCATAGGACTTGGATGGAATTTGAAGAGTCAAAAATGACTTCATAGAAGTCCAGCCAAATTTGATTTTAAACTCAGTTTTGTGAACTGGATGGCCCTAAACTCAGTAGGCAACTCTGTAGATGTCTGCTGTTTCCACAGTAGCCATAGTTCTGTTTGGGCTAAGGTGGTAGGAAGAGTCTCAGCTAGGAATCTGCTGTGAGCACACTGAGAAGCTATCTGAGCAAGTGTACTTATTGCCTCACCCAATGCAGCAGCTAGGGCCAGACCTGACAAAAAAGGGCACCCACAGACACGTAGCTGGAGGAGTAGCTTCAATGACCTCTTCACTCCAGTGACTTTCAAAGGCTTGCTCACCCCAAGACACAGGCTGTTGACTGCTCTTGAGTGGCTAAAGGGATTAGGATGGTATCACTCTGCAAAAATCACATCAACAACAGCCTTTCTGATGCTTGTTTGGTAAGAGTGGCTCCTGGACAGTGAACCTGGCTCTGTACTGAAGTGCCATACACACTTATACCACGGCCTCCAGCTTTCTCTTGCTATGCTTTGTCCCCGAGTGAACCTCATCTTCATTGCTGCACACTGGGTACCACTTTATCAGGAGCAGTGCCTTTCCAAGTCTCCCCTTGTCTGAGCTTGATCTATGTAGAAACTAGAGAAGTGGGGCTGAATCTTCTGCTCAAAGACTGAAGCAAAGTTTTCCACTTCCTATGCAGTTATAGGTGATCATAGTGGCATTGCTGGAAACATAAATGCCCTAAGCTTTTAGGGGAAAACCAAACCGGCAGTGAGTGTTAGTCTGTTCCCACAAAGAATGGCTGCTGGTGTCATCCTCACAGCAGGTTTCTGAGCTGTAAATCTCCAAAGCAGTAAGTAATGACGTGGTTACAGGAGACAAACTCAGGAGCACACTCTGTGACTCACTGTCCATGGTATATGCTTTTCTTTAAAGATTTGCATAGTCCTGAGACACAAACTTCTCAACAAACTCTTTCTGACTCAGTCATATTCTTGAAAACTAATGCAATTGTTCAGTACTTCCTGAAATATCTCACTGATGATCTTGTACTCTGGTGGTCAGAAGCTTCCACCAGGATGAGATGCAAGTGTATTGCATCACTAACTGGGATTAGCCCTTTCTTCTGTTTGTTTTTCTCGTATTATTTTCTTCATCCAAAGTGCTGTGAACACCCTACCAAGAAGCTCTTTATCTACAACACAGCAAAGCAGAATGCCAAACCTGGGGTTTGTAGTCACTACTGTGTAAATATTTAATATCAGTGATAATGGGTCTTTGGGAAAAAAGGGTGTATCACCCATAAGTGTTACTGGCACTGCTATTACAGTCTTCTGGATCCAAGCCAGAAGGTCTGGCAGATGTTAGAGGAAGCACACTTAGACCCTTAAGTGAGGCACTAATGTAAATACAACAGTTTGTTCAGCTTGTTCTCTGTCAGTGCCTATTCAAGCAGTGTGTGGTCCCTTCAGCTGCATAGTGCTGAGTCTGAGGAAGCTGCTGTGATAGTTGTGAGCCCAAAGCTGAGTTCCAGCAAACTTCAGACAGGGAAAGATACTGACTTGAAAAATGTTTTCAAAGAAACAATTAGGCTCTGGAGTCAGCTTCAAATTTACTTAATTTCTTATCATCCATGTGACCAAAGCTGTAAATTACAGGATTTCTTAGATGTGCCTATTCTTTAAATAATCAGCTTATGTGTTCTTCAGACTGCTATGTAAGGTAAGATCAAATGAAAAACAGCAAGCACAGAAGTGGATATTTCAATGAAGAGTAATTCCTTATTAGTGTATTAATGTCTAATTTAAGAAACTGTCCTTTATTTTCTTAGCCCAAAAACCTTCTAAGGTGTTATTGTCTTTTTGAGGCTATTGTTGCACTAAAACAGATTGTCTGACACAAAACCTTATGAAACAAAGCAACTAAATGCATGCTTTCTCTGAAGGCTTACCTCACTGATCTTTATTCTTTCAACTTTATTCTAGTACAATTAATTGCATAATATTAAGCCAACAGGTTATCTTATCTGTTGTATGGTTCTTCACCCGTTAGCTGACTTTGTTCCTTATGTACTATTCAGCTTCTTCCCTCCTGAGAAACTTAAGGCTTAGTAATTATCACCTCAATGCAGAAAGCGAACGTGCAGGACATAGGAAGAGTTTTCTTGTGGCACAGAGAGGAGTGCTTTATGATATATTTAGTTACTGCATGCAAGACGGACAGAGCGAGACCTCAGGAGTTTCTCGTCCATTGGGACTGTAGGCACACCTCGCCCCTGTCTCCGTCAGCTACACACTGACTGAAATTCAACCTGAGGACATAAGGGTTGACTGTCTTTACTAAAACTGTACAGAGTTCTTTCTGCTGACTGGGAGGGAAGGAAAAGCTGCTTCACTTTCTCATCCTTTCTCTTGAGTGCCAGCACAGCAGAGGATGCCCAGAAACCACTCATCTCTTTACTGATCTACAAAAGGTTTGGTTTTGTGGGGAATCTTCTGATTGAGAGAAGTATGTGCATTTAGTGCCACAGCTTTTTTCTTCTGAAGGTACTGCTCTGCAACTATGGCATTCCTTGGAGGGAAAAAAATTCAGTAATACTTTCTTCAACTGCTGTAAGTATAGATTAATCATATGTTAACTTGGCAAGTGGCTTTATTGCAAATTCCTTCTGTCTTCAAGCACAGTAAAATTCTCATTATAGAAACATAAAATCATGGGGAGCTTCAGCTCCTTGTCACAAATTCTGAGTTGTAAACTTGGTGTCTGACATAAATATTCTAACCAATATACAAGTAATTAATCTTACAATAGTAAGATTTGAAGAAAAGGTGTGGTGGTTTCTTAGAATGTGTAGTAATGTGTGTGGAAACATGAAGCAGATAGATGGGGACTCGTATCCTTGCTTGTTTGTATTTAAGAGACAGGATCAAGTAAGTTATGTAAGTTAATGGGAATCTCTTCACTTGATCTTATGGGAGCTAGTTTAGGTGTAAATAGTTTTAAAACTGTGAAGGATATTTTCTAAACTGAAAGACAGGAAAGTAGGGCTGGCAAATCTTTCCACCATATCCTTCTTAATAAAATAAATTAAGACTGTCAAGGGACCGAATTCTGTCTTACATATATTACTTATGGTGAGTTAGTTCAGGGGGTAGAGGTTTAAGTTGTTCTCCATACAAATAGTAACAATTAGTGCAGGCTTAAATTGAGGTTGTTATCTTATATCTCTTTTTATCTATTATCTTTTTGAGTCCTAAGGTAAAGGGAGCATATCTCACAGAGAGCACCTTTGCTTAGGCACACAGTGTGAAAGACAAGCAAAGATCACAGACTGCCTCAAGTCTGTCAAGCACATCAGAAAAACAAACACGTCTCTTTTTAACAACCTTTGGTGTTAACTGATTTAGAGTAAATTTTCACTTGAAGATTTTTAAGAGGAACAATACCCAACAGCTACAAAATACTTTCCTCCTGTAAGCACTTTTTGGGTCATCTCTTCTCAGAGGCAGGAGGCAACTGTCAATACCAGAGGTGGTCTGTAGACTTGCTTGCTTTGAATTTTGTTTCTATGATTTTGTTCTGAAATTATCTTATCCATTGTCCCTAGTGTTTTGTAGTGCCACATTATGGCTAAATCCCCAAAATATTTTATTTAGAAGAGCTAACAAATCCACTTGCACCAAGTCATAGAGTTCAAAACTCTAAGGCAGCAAAGCTGGAATGTAGGCATGTCAGGAACCATAGTTTCAAAGTAAGTACTTTACTCTTTATTGGTAGACTATTTAACAGTAATATTAGAGAATGAGTAAAAATGTGTACAAAATCCAAATGTTTCCTTCAGTCCCAAGTATCAGCAATGGTTGACCTGACTTGTTCAGTACCACTGTCAGGGCACAGGAGAGCCAGCTGATGCTAGAGTCTGCATGCAGTCCTGTTTGCTCCCTAAGCAACAAGACCTGATACTTCCCAGGGTCCTAGTCCAGACAGGATTGAATCTTTCCCTATAAGCCTCTGTTCTAGTCTTGCCAACCTCATATTCCTCATTCTTTCCCTCCTTTACTCCTCACAATGAGGAAGAGTTTTGTTCCTCAGACTGAAAATGAGATTTGTTCTATATTGCTCAGTATAGTGCTGAGAGGGCAGGGGGAGAAGAGAAGGAAGAAGGTGGCCATATAGAGAAAAAAAAAGGATGCAAAAGAATTTGCTACTCAGTTCTTGTAATCTGGGGAATGTGTGGTGGTGGCACTGTGGGTTTTGTTTTCCAAAACCAAAACCTTCTAAATAGTAGCATGCTGCAGTATAGGATAATCTCCCCTATCCAGTGCCAGACCCTAAACTCCTGTTTATCTCTCTCTCCCTCAGGGATGCGTGTTTCCCAGTGAGTCTCATGTTACTGTAACAAAAAGTCACATTATAGGTTCTGTAATTTCTTTATATGTATGGCTACAGCAAATCACTGAAGTTTAATCCTTCGTGGTAGAAACAGTGCCTGATAAGAACTAGAAATGAACTCCTTATTTCTGCTGATAAGCTATAACCCAAACTGCTTAAAGAGAGTTAATCTCTACTTCTGGTTTTCAAGTCAGACAAAACTAGTCCATAAATGAGGAAGAAGAAAAGGGAGAAATAATGGAGCAAGGGGTTATCTTTCTCTTCCCCACTGCACTGAAACAGAGGAATCCTTGCAAGGGCAACACCTCTCTCAAGGTTTTGTCTCAGCAGACAGAAGTTTTTCCTCATTCCTAAATCAGGTGTTATAGTGGAGGGGGAAATGAAGCTTTTGGCTCTTACTAGACTTTTACTAGGAAGAAATTTTATGATCAAACAGCACAGACAATAGGTAGAAGGAAAAATAGTAGAGATCTGTTTAACAAGGGAGTTGTCAATTCAACCTGCTCTAATTGTGAAAGGATTTTGAGGTGTACCACAGAGTTTGAAGAAGAAATGTTTATTACTGTTCCATTATTTTATTACTGCATCTCAGTTTACAAAATGGCAAGGTTGGGTTTTCAGGGTGTTTTTTTTTTCTTGGCTGGTTGGGGTTTGTTTCTTTGTTTGTTTTTTGTTTGTTTGGAGTTTTTTTGGTCATGCAACAACTATACTTTTTAATTTAAGTTATAAAAGGAAGAGCAAGCAGGTAAAATTGGAAGATATCTGGATTTCCAGCTGAAAAACCCCCTTCAGATTCTGCAATAAGAAGCTATTCCTGTACAAGTTTTTTGGATTGCAAACTTTTTCAAAAAGTTTAAAAAATAACCTATAGGATGTCTTGAGCATGTGAAGCAGATAGAACGAGATCGTGACTAAGAGCCAGGAAACTGAAGAAAATGGTATCAACTATTAGATGTGGACAAGATGTTTGGAGTCATTCTACACTGCTATGGAAAAAGAATCATTTGATTTCATGCAAAACCACCTAAAAGTAACCTTGAAGAAGAGCAACTGTGGTTAAGAAAATGTTTTGTCTGTCGAGCTGTCAGTATTTCAAGGCAATCCCTGCAAACATGAAAGAACATGTTGTAGATAAGAGAGCAACGTGAAACAAAGTCTCAGCCAGATTCCTCCCTCTTTGGATTTTTGAATAAAGAAGTCAAGCGACATGTAGGCAAAAGTTGTGAGGTCTTCTTTTCAGCCTCCACAGTTACTTGAAGTTGTCACATTTTCCCTTTCATTGCTCACATCCACAAGCTCCCTCACTTTGATCTCCAAGTATTTCCTTTACATCTTGGGTAGAACAACAATTTGTATCATAGTTCAAATCATTTGAGGTTAGAAGCAACAGTGAATTAGGATAGATTTGGATGGTCAGTGTTCTAATGCAGTCGGAGTCCTCTCCATATTCATTTTCACATACAGTTTACCACAACAGAAGTTTAGATCCAAGGAATAACATAATATGTAACCTGCTATCTCAGAAATCTGTGGTCAGTCAGAGATTGACAAACAAGACACAAACAAGTCTTGATTTGGCCAGAGAGGGCTGTATCCTCTGTGGAACTATGTGTACGGGCATGAGTCAGAGCAAAGATGTGCATGTAAATGTGCTGCAATCTAACCTCTGATTTAAGAAATTATCTTGTTCTTGGTGTAGCCTATCCCACAAAGAATATTTCACTTTAATCAACTGATGTAAATCAGGACAGAAGTCACCTAATGAGATCTGCATGCCGTGGGGCCTGGTGGGGTAATCAGTCTTTGGCTACTGTATCTGCTGTTTTGGATTTTGGGGTGAAGAGTGAGCGTAAGGTAATGTCCCCATAAAGACATGAGGAACAACACATTCCTACTGGAATTAGGTCTCAATATGCAGAGAAAGGAGTTGAAGAGTTAAAATTAGGGTTTCAAGCAAAATTGAAGCTCAGATAATTGCAGACAGCAGGATGCTGCAGTGGTGTTTTGCACCTGGAGGGAAACAAATATTAATCAAAATGATCAAGTGACAAACCAAGCCACAAGGATGTGGGGGCCACAGGGCAGAACTGAGCCTCAGATAATACTGTGTTCTGGTCTTGCAGAAATATGAGGAAAGGTAAGATGGGGCCAGCAACTTAAGGAGCTTCAGGAATGGATTTCATGCTTTCACCAAATCACGTGAGGGGTAAAACAAGAAATCATAGTCATAAAAGAACCACCACAGGAGAATGAATGGAGAAGATCACCAAAATTTTCCAAAACTCTGTTTTGAGAGAAGTGAAAAACCTCATAGATCTGCATAATATAACATTTACCCTACCTTGCTGCCTTGAGGACTGTTGAGAGCATATCACACTAGAGTTGACACCAGCACTCAACTATTTCAAGGAGTTAGATATATTCAGGTTATTCCATGAAAATAGCATATATATGCCTATAGTGTACAGCTTATGCATCCACCCAATGCAGCTATGCTGGCAGGTGCTGTAGACAGAAAATGTAGTCTGGTATGTCACTGTTTTCCTTCCTTTGAGACAGTAAGAATTCATGCCAGAGTAAGAGTGGCTGCATGAAAAGTTTGCCTGTCTTACTCTTGCACACCAGATAGCTGCTTATTACAGGCTGGCTAAAAGCTGCATGCCTCTTTTGCAACAGTAATAACGAGTTAGTTTTTTACCATTCCTGCTTCCCTGGGTTACACTTTTGCAGTCTAATAAAACTATCAGGCAAGTTTCCAGCTTTTATTAACTGCATGTGAATTGATTTGTTCCCTGTTAGGGAAGAAGGGGAAATAGCAAACAGGGTCTGTACTAAGTAGGGAAACACTATCCTGAGTTTCATTTTAGCCAAATTCACAGTGTTACCCTCTTTTGTGGTTGCTCTTCTAAGTCTGTGAAGATCTTGAGTATAAACTTGGAAAAACTGAATTCAGTGGCATTATCATGCTTACTTGCAGATTATCAGCTTGTTTCATGCGGCTGATAAAACAGTAATGGTTCTGTTTAAATGTTATACCATTTGTTGATAAACAGTTATTAAACTACATGGCGGATATTTGCTTTCAGTGTTTCTGCAGAACACCATGTTATGCCTTTTACACTGTTTAGTCTGAAGCTCAGCTCAAACACCATGCAGAAGATTCTTTCAGGAACATGATTAATATGTTGTCGTCATCTCACTAATTGATGCATGGTGTGCAGTGGAACACCAATGAGCAGTTTTAGATTTAGCTATCTACTGAGCACACTTCATTGCTGTATATCAGACTGCAGAGCTTTATGTTCACAATTTAACTATCAGGAGGGTGGGAAGAAGAGAAAATGTCCGTAAGACCAGAGAAGTATTTTACTATACATATTGCTAGAAGCTTCCAGAAGTTCCTATAGGACATGTCTGTTTCTGCTGCTACAGTTACTTGCCTGGCTGAGCTCTTATTTTCAGATTAGACACAGTCTCGCTAATTGAGAATCCAGTCTATTTTTATTTTATAGAATAAATGAAAGGAAAAAGTTTAATAAGTCTGCTAACAGACCAATTTTCCCTCTGTCCCTCCACAGTGGGATTTGTGTGTAATGGGATTGCAGCAGCTTGTGGGGCTCTGGAACACACCTGACACTTATGATGTGCACAAACCTTTGCTGTGCAATGCCAGTGAACAAAAACCACTCTGAAAGCCTACTGTGCACATGGTTCTCTCAGAGAGGGGTTGGACAGGGAAGGAAAAGGGAGCAGATATGCCAGACACTTGTGTTATTTAACACTTTGATGATTTGTATTCCAGCAAATACAAGAATATCTATGTTTTTTCATAATTACAGTATACCATTTTCCAGGATTTTAGGGATAGTCAGAAACTGTTGGACCCCTCTCCTCCAGAGATGCTACAGATCTGTTGTATCGCAAGGGAACTAGAGGCAGCATAAGCAGTCATCAAATAAGATGTGAGGGAAGAGGAGACAATTTTAATTAAACCCTTTCTAAAATGGAAATAAACAATGGAACAAGGAATTTTACAGCAGGGATGTAGAGAGGATGAAAAAGGTGTAAAGAAAAAAATTAAATATTGGCCCATAAGGCAAAATAATAACTCAGAGTAGTCTGATAGTAGTCCAGTCTTCTTCCAGAGGTGATTGATTGCCTCTGCTCTTCACTTCCCACTCTCAGCCTCTTGCTCTAAGATGGTATTTACTTTGTAGGACTCCACGAGTGTAGCTGCCTCTGTAGGCTGTAGTGCTCCATTTTGTTGATGACTCCCCTTTGCTGGCCCTGCTTCTACCTGCCCTGGAGCATGTAGCTCCAGCTTAGTTTTGCCTCTGATCTGAGCGATGTCTTGCACCAGTTCCTGGCACTACTGCAGCAGCCCGGGGAGGGGCAGGGTGGTGGTGGTGGAGGGAAAGTGGAGAATTTTACCAAAACAGACATTTCCTGTCAGAGAAATTCCTCTTTAAAATAAACACACCAAACCACTACCGGCATGGGAGAAACCTAAGGACAAGGTTGCTTGTTACAACATTAGGTGAAGGCAGTGGTGTTCTTGTTTGTATTTCAGTAAACCAAAACATGTTCTGGCTTGTGAGGCAGAGCAATATTGGAGCATGTGAACTGGATATCTTGTAAAGTTTAGGAAAATAAGAACCATTTTAGTGACTAATAGAGATACAGCTGTGAGGCATAATTGCTTATTGTAGCACAACAAGACTGTGCCCAGGGAACCAAGCAGTTAATGTACAAATGTGTACATAAACCACCACTACTTTGCCTTGGAAGGGTATGGCTGATAAGCCTCACTACACAAGAATCAAGGAGATTCCAGAAAAGTAATCAGAAAAGCAATTAAAACTGACAACCTGATGTATGGATCCTGTTGAACTCCATTCCATAGAATGCTGGAACAAAAAATATAAATAAATTGGAGAAAGGACATAGGAGATGGGAAAGTGGGTCCAAATACATACTGTAAGTTAAGAAGTTGATAAGAAACCAATAACCAGAATGTGGACAGGTAAACTTGCTTTGTTGCATCCTTGAATAGCCACTATTAGCTGTTGTGACCTCAGGCGCGCCTCATACGACTTCCCCTCAAGGCCCTTCATCACCTTCATTGCCCTCCTTTGGACACTCTCTAACTGCTTAATATCTTTCAGTGAGAAAACCTCACACAGTATTCAAGGTGAGGCTGCAGCAGTGCAGAGCAGAGTGGGACAATCCCCTTCCTCGACCAGTTGAGGAAGCCGTGTGAGGAGCAGCTGAGGGCACTTGGTCTGTTCAGCTGGAGAAGAGGAGGCCAAGGGGAGACCTCACTGCAGTTACAACTTCCCAATGAAGGAAAGTGAAAGGGCAGGCACTGATCTCTTCTCTGTGGTGAACAGTGACAGGACCTGAGGGAATGACCTGAAGTTGAATCAGTGGAGGTTTAGGTTGCATATTAGAAAAAGATTCTTCCCCCAGAGGGTGGTTGGGCACTGGAACAGGTTCCCCAGGGAAGTGGGTCACAGTATCAAGCCTGACAGAGTTTAAAAAGCATTTGCATGATACTCTCAGGCACCTGATGTGACTCTTGGGAATGGTCCTATGCAGGGTTAAGGGTTGGAGTCAATGATCCTTGTGGGTCCCTTCCAACTCAGCATATTCTGTGATTCTGTGATAAGATGTGACTATAGAGCTCTGGCAAGTTTTACTGAAGTGAGATTGTGTAGTTATCTGTAGCTTGCAACAGTTCTGCAAGCAAAGGAGAGCTCAAGGGAAAGGGCACATCTCCTTCCTAGGCTAAGGAGTCCTTAGTATACTTAGTGTCAGCAGTAGCATTAATCATTTCTGTCCTGAGTATCTGTTGTGAGAGGAAAGGTCCATTATAGAATGTACTGCTGGCAGCAGTTGGATCTGTACCAAAGTAAGGACTCTTTTATTAGAATTCATTTTAAGATTTTCCTTGTTTTGTCTGCCCCGGAGAACTCAACTGTCAGCTTTCTAGAACTATCCACAATGGTTTCAAGATATTTAAAAAAATTAGCTACCTATGAGTCTATTACTGTATAAGTATTAAGGTTTTTTCTACATCAATATGCATGTATGAGCAATTTGTTTTATCTGTCACCTAAAGCACAAAATGGCTTTCTACAGCTCACTGCAATCAACTCTGGGTTTGAGTGTCCCCAGTACACTATTATGCAAAGTTCTTCATCCTATCTGCCATCCTTTTTTAAATAAGTAAATGATAGATTGAGCAATACAATCCCCAGATAATGGTGGTATTTATTATTTAATGGAATTAATTTTACACAGATGTAGCTAAATATGACAAAGATCCAGTTTAGCACTGTGTTTTAGCACTCATATAGCCTGTTTCTGTGCTTAGATAGCATACTCCTGCATCTTATATTGGTCTGGAACACTGAATTACCTTTCATAGACAGAGTCTTAAGACCATGGTTTTCATTGCAATCATAAATGGATTTTAATGCAATTATGAATGATTTCAATAATTACTTGGGGAATAAGATGAGGATTTTGAACATTCTTCCAATGGCTTAGTGTGTACTACCTCTAGACTCCTGTTTATGTTCTCAGGTTAATGTTTTATTAATTAACGACATAAGGCTTAACATGAAGGTAATGCCCCTTAAACCAACAGCAAAGTGGAATGCAATAACCTAGTGTCATTACAGGATTTTTAAGCATACATGGCATGAGTCATGCACTTGGATATAATTCAGTCACTATCATATCCTGTTCATGTAATTGGCAGTAAAACTAGGGACAAACTCAGTGTTAGTTACCTGCCTTATATCATGTCAGTGTTCTTCCTCTCATATACTAGTTTACACCATGAAATTACAACAGCTCACTCAATTTTCAAACCTTTAACAGCAAGAGTGGGCAGAGGTCAACTCCAACCGAACTTTAAAGCCAGTACTAAAGACTGAAGAGTCCAAAAGTTTATTTCAATGGGAGATGCTGGAGTATGAGCAAAGTAGAAAAGGTTGCACACAGTAGCTGTCAGTAGCAACCCAAACAGAGGATATTGGGTTATCATGGAGTGTTATCGAGATTTTATGTTACCTGAGGAACTGCGCATGCATCTGTTTGAAAGCTTGTGCAGTAACACAATAGGCTATCAGAGAATCATAGAGTTGTTCAGGTTGGATAAGACCTTTTATTGAGTCCAACCATCAACCCAACACTGCCAAGTCCATTACTAAACCACATCCCTAAGTTCTGCACCTATATGTCTTTTATATAGCTCCAAGGATGGTGACTCCACCACTTCCCTGGGCAGCCTGTTCCAGTGCTCAACAGGCCTTTCAGTGAAGAAATTTTTCCAAATATCCCACCTGGTGCAACTTTAGGCTATTTGTTCTTGTCCTGTCACTTGTTATCTGTGAGAAGAGACTGAACCCCATCTGGCTACAACCTGCTTTCAGGTAGTTGTAGGCGTCATTCCTAAGCCTCCTTTTCTCCAGGCTAAACAAGCCCAGCTCCCTCAGCAGCTACTCAAAAGAGAAGCTCCAGTCCCTCATGAGCTTCACTGCCCTTCTCTGGACATGTTTCAGCACCTCAACATCTTTCTTGAAGTGAGGGGCCCAGAACTGACCACAGCACTCAAGGTGTGGCCTCATCAGTGCTGACTACAGGGGGATGATCACAGCTCTGGTTCTATTCTTTCTCTCTGTAAGAAAAGTCTGGATTCAAAATGTTGGGTTTCTGACAATAACCTTTTATTCCACAAAATGAGCAGAAAAATACTTAATTCACTTGAAATCACAGTGAAATTTACTTCATTTCTAACGTCTTACTAGAATATGCTGTTCTGCTTACATAATAACTTCTATGAATCATTAGACCATATATATAATTAGGTGATTAAAAGGTATTATTTACCATCCTAAGCAAAGATCGTCGATGAATTTTACTGAAGAAAAATTGTTTTATAATTTGACTGTAACTGAAGCAAACATAATCTTCTGTTCTGCAGAATTCCTTTTGCTGTTACTAATGCTAACCAGCTGAGAGAGCCCTGCTTTGGACAAATATAGATACTGTACTAAACTCTTGCCATGTGTTCTGCTTCCCTTTCTGGAGATCACAGTTCAAGTGACTCCAGTTTCCAGAGTAGAAAAATATGGAATGGAAATATTGCTCAAAATATTATATATTGTCAAAGAGGAAACACACATTAGATCTACTAAGAATTTACTGTTAACTGTGAGTCTATCACTGGAATTTTAATACTCTTCTCTTTAGTCCAGATCTACAGCAAAATAGAGAATAACAATGCAGTCACAGTGCTACACATACACAGCTAAGACCCTGCTTCTCTCCCTAGAATTTTGCTTATCCATACCCTGCTCCTCCTAAGGCTAATGGTTTCACCCTGGTGGGGAGTGGGTTATCACAAGTCACCTGCATCTCCAAGTCTTTTGGGTTTTTTTAAAATAAAACTTTGGGATTTATTTATTTTTATTTACTATATAATAATGCCTTTTATGCATGTTGGATACTATTCTTTTGGCTATTTCATTGTTTGACTGCCAGTCATCCAGTAGCAGTGATCATGTTTGGCCATAAATACTGATCTGCACCCCCTGGTGAAGAGCAGGTTTGAGTTTCAGATGAGAATGGAAGTCAGAAAGTGAGGGTCAGACACAGCCCTGTCATCAACAGGCAAGTCCATGGTGACAGGACAGGTCTGAGTTTGAGCCTCAAAGTCAGGTGTTTTGGTCAGTGTAAAGGTCTGGATCAGTTTTATCTGGACTGAGGACAACAGTAGAGGATGTCCCCTTAATGTGCTCTCCTGGGTGAACCTGGAGGGGAGCCCCTGCTCTTCAGAAGGCTCTTCTCACGACAGGGTGTCTGCACCCCCCTAAAAGCTGGCCCTGAGCCCAGGACAGGCTGTGTGCTCAGGGCCCTGACACCAAGAAATTATGAAAATGGTGATAACTAACAGACTTTGATCCCACTATCTTTTGAAATGCAAAGCAGGCACTTCAGATGTCAGCCTTTCCAGTGTTTCATAACCTGTGGAAATGTAAGGGAGTTTTGCATATTTACACTCATGTAATTGAGATCTATTGAGTTTGACAAAACTTTTTTTTTTTTTTTTTTTGGTACTGTTTTTAAAACTACAACAAAAGACACTTAAATACCCCTGGAAATCACAATAAAACCTTGAGAGAGATGGGAGGATCTACCTCACTAGTTTTTCTTTCATTCTCCAGTTCCTCAAACTGGGAAAAACACACGTATTTTCACAACATGCAGAATTTTACCATATTTACATATGAAGATTTAATTACATGAATTAAGGTAGTGACACACGAAAAGCAATTCTCATATTATATTATCTATCCCTACTTTCAGAGGGAATACTTCAATAATATCTCTTAGCCTCCAAGAGAATAGATGATGAGCTTCTGCTTGCCAGGTTTCATTAATCTGTGGAGAGACTAGTCTGTTATACAAATATTTCTGATTATTTTTAGTCTCTAGATGAAGAAAAAATAAAACTTAAAACTACAGCTAAAATGGTTTGGTGGCTTGAAGCAAAGCTGGGATTGGGGCTATTTAAAATATCTGGACAGGTTGGATAGGGCAAAGTTTGACAAAGTTTATTTTCCTAGCTTGATTTCTAGGACCAGCTTTCATAAGAAAGCAACATGAGTGTGTACTTCTACTCTGGGCTTGCTCTGCATCCTTTTTAGGCACATTCAGCCTTGCAAGGAATGTGTGTACTCCGGGCAAGAGCAGTGCTCGCTGCTCCCAGGAGACCAGAGCTTTGCAAGTCAAGCTTTGAGCAAGCTAGAGACTAGTTGAGAGTACAATGCATGCAAAGGCATTTTGTTTCGTCCCTCTCCACAGAGTCCTTGTGTTGATGAGGATGATTCTTGTTTGAGTGAGAACATGGAGCTTCACCTGGAGGGTTAGCAATTTAAGTGATCTTTCAAAAAGATCACTGGTTCTCCCCTGAAGATTTCAGGAAAAGTAGTAAACAATTCCTGAATGTAATAGGACCACTGGCTGGAAAAATTGTTTTGGTAGAAATTGCCTGCCTGCTCTTGATGCCTATAACGAGACTTTAGGAAAGAATTGTGGAAAGAATCCAGCTATCAGTGTGTATCTACCAGCTGGAAGTAGGTTTTGCTACTGAAGAGAAGCAGAAGACTCAAGCCCTAATTACTCTGGTGAGAAGCAGTTTCCTTGCTTACAACATTAATAAAAGACAACAGAAGCTGCTCAAATATATTGGTCTTGGAAGTTTAAAAAGTATTCTTCAAGTTCAACCAAAAGAACCTTAGATACTGGGTACTCAGCCTTCAGGATTGAGCCCAAAATTTCCACCCTAGAAGGGCTTAGTTTTGGGGCATCATCCTTCTTTAAAGCACACAGTACTTTAAGGGTGTTTCGTTTCCACCTGCAACGAACATGTACACAGGAACAGCTCTGGTCTTACCTCAGGGCATGACCTTACAACATAAAAGCTTTCACTTGTCAATATTTAATTCAGCATTTACTAAATGGTAGGTGGATGCTAGGCTGACTTCACTGGAAATAATTTCACAAAGATTTAACTAGCTTAAATGTGCATCGAAGTTAATGTTGGAAATAACCCTAACATAATGAAAACATTAAATTCATGGCTCATAAGATTTTTCCTAAATGATGACATACCAGACTTGCATGTGTACATGGGAGAAAATGCTTAAAACAACACTAATGGCCAACACAGCAAAAGGTAATTATTAACCACTTTTTGTTGCAAAAGAGCTGGGAAATTCTCTACTGTAGCTGATCCAAGGGACTATTATGTCATAATCAGAAAAACTATTTTCAAATGTTCAATATTCTTGTTCTGTTCCTCCCAGATCTGTTTGATCTCCTTGTACTGATGCCCAAGTATTGGGAATTGGAGGGGTTTAAGCTAAAAAGACTACTAAATGAAAATGGGCAGTGTCCTGGCTTTTCTCTCAAAACTATGGTTTTAGCAGTGCAGGAACCTGATATGAGAATGTGCAGCCATGAAAAGACACCAAATTCCAGTTGTGGGGGTTTGCCTAAGTGAGAAGCTAGATGTTCTCATGTTCACTAGCAAAGTATTTATGTACATGCTTAATTTTCTTATGGAATTGGGTTTAAAACTAAACTGTATACTACTGCTCTGCTAGATCAGGACATTTTTATAGACCCAAAATCTAATCATCAGTTTGACTTACCAGTTTGAAACTTGGATCAAAAAGTTGTTCAGTCTGAAAGGATTAGTTCTATCACAGAACGAGCTGCTCTTCAATGATCATTGAAATAATGCTTTTTGAACATGCCTGTATTCCTAAAGCTTACATAACTATGTAAAACCTGTTTTATATTGTAGCTGTGCCAGATTGATAACCTTGTCTTGCTTATTTCTTGTCCTTATGCTAATCATGGGACACACTGAGCAAAAAGTTCTGTCCACAAATGACAGATGCTACTAAGAAGTAGTGCAGCTTGGTTTTAATTGTCAAACCTAACAACACTACATTAATTTAAAAGTTGTAAAGATCTCAGTTAAAATGTAGATTAAGATGAAAATTAAATGTACATAGGTCTGGAAGGTGTCATCTGTAACTTGTATCTGATATATAAGATTTATTTCAAATATGCTTTTCTAGTCCCTCACTCTCACTCCAATGAGTCTCCTACTTCCTTATAACCACCATGTTACAGAGACCTAACATAAAAGCCTTTGTTTTTTTCCTGTTCATTATAAGATGTTGGATTCCAAGTCTAAAGAAACTTTTAGATAAAATATATAAGAGGATCTTAAAGAGAAATACCTTCCTGTCCCTCAAAGATGGTGTTTTCTTTGATTAACACTTTGTAACTGGAGAAAGATGCCTATGTTTAGCTGAAATAAATCTGATGGTAATATCTTTTGAGAACCTCACCAAGGTTTATGTAACAGGGTCAAAAGTGATCTGTAGGAGCTGCCAGAACAATCACAGCTGAAATACAAACCAAGCACCACATGCTCAATAATCCTACTTTCCCTAAAAGAAAAAGGTTACTTCAAATCCCAGTCAGAATTTACAGTTTCAGCCAACTCACCTCTGTACAGCTACCTCTCTACCTAACACATCTTGAATCACTTAGCATCTGCAAGTTTAGAAATAATCCAACTAAATTAGCTATCAAGGTCCTTGAGGAAATGCTGGTAGGACTGATTTAACATACCTTGCATTTTCAAAGAAAGCAGAGAAAAACCAAAGCAGAGAGCACCTTTTCACAATAGAGTGTTCGTATCTCTGCTTAGCTTTGAGATGTAAGGAACTAATAGCAAAGGCAAAGTCAGAACTGCTACATCCTTGTCCTGACCCATGTTGCATTTAGTTTTTAAACTAACACTGCTATGGAGCTCCTCTATGGCACAAAACCAGAAGAGAGACAAAGTAATCTCTTTTATAAACTATTGAGGAGTTAACTACTGTACAGTGTGTTCTGTCCCAGCCTTTTAAAATCTTGTAAAAGTGTGATTCCTGACAAGGGGTCATCTCACACACTCAATAAGGATCCAACACATCACTGTTAAAAGCCATTTACAGCACATGGAATGCTGTGGGTGTTCCTCCACCTGGTCACTTGTAATCAGGTAAAAGTATATGAATGCAAGTTGTAGCCTTAGGCACTTGGAATTCAAAAGTCTAATGGTTCAAATGTGGGAAGTAAAGCTTTTTCACAGTTTGTGGCATGTGAAACAAAGACCTCTTGTATGGTATCGTAGCCATACAAGGCAGTTTGTTTTCTATTGGGCAGGAAAGATACATTGCATGAATTCCAGCTGAAGCGTCATACTATTCTTTGTTTTTACTGTTAATTATTTATTACTTCTGAAAAGGTATAAAAGAGTTAAAGCTGGCTCTGCATTTGATTCAATAATATAACTGGTCCTGTTTCAGAGAAGGCTGCTGTAGCAATTCTGAAGAGGGCTGCTTCTGAACTGCACAGAACATCACTGGAAGTGAAGAGTACTTCAGATAAGTGGTGAGTAGCGCCTAGAACTTGGACTTGATACTCTGCAGCAAATTTGGCAGTGTTCTCAAGTGGTTGACTTGGGAAGTGAGGAATAGATTTATCTTGGTATGAACCAATGTTGTGACATTTATAAACAAATAATTTCCTGTGCTAGTCAAGTACTCAGTTTCTATATAAGCATTCATTAACTCTGAAATGTCTTCCTCTCCCGATTAATAGATTTCTATGGAAAATAGCTTAAATTTTTCTGACAATTTATAGAAGAAAATCCACCAAAAAACCAACAACAACCTACAGCAAAACACTTCATATTGAAATAGAAATTTAACCTTTTTGCCTCTCACTATAAGAGATCAGATTGTGACTTGTATGAAAAACTGAAACCCAGATAAATTAATTCATCATCTTGTAAAGACACTTTTGGACTACAGATATAGGAAAAAAAGGAGACATGCATAACTTTAACCACTATGTCAACTGATTACTTACCAAAATAGGTATTTCTGGGAGCTGGGGTGTCTACAGTATTTGAGATTAACTTTTGCTAAATATTTCACTACCATAGGAACACTCTGTGTCAAATTAAAGTCATGTCCCACCTGACTCTATCAATAGTTTTTTTATTAGTTTTTTATTTATTAGTTTTAATACTGGGGCTGTTAGGCATTTTCCATAAACAGCACAAGAATAATTGTTTAGAACAGCCTCACTTGCATTAGAATAGATCTAGCTTAACAAAACTAATCAAGAAGAAAGTTGAGACAGAAAATAATCCCTTCAGTTCTTAATGAATTTCCCGTACACCTATTTTAAACAGATAGTTATGCCATTTATCAGGATCTAATACATAAACTTTTACTGACTCAGGGGACACAGAACCATCAAATGTTTCTTCACATTGGATACTCTAATTTATCTTTTCATTAATCCATGCTGGATTTCTTCTGTGTGCGTGTGTATCTGTGATTTACAGTACCAGGGAGAGGAGCACACTCATGGCAGTAGACACCACAGACTAGTGACAGAAACATCTAACTTGAAAAACCAGGAAGTTCTCAGCTTAAGTCTGTCACATTGCAAGGACATCTTTTTTGAAAGGCACAAGTGCTCAGCCATAGAAAATTTTGGCTGTAGTTGAGTAGAAAAAAAGATATCAGCACACAAACTATGAGATAGGAGTGAGATCCAATACTTTTGTCCACCATCCTCTTTTACTAGAGGTTTAGTGTTGAATCAAAAACAAAAACCCAAATAAAAGATCTTTTGAAACATGCACCTATTTCCAGTGCAAAGCATAACAAAGAAAGAAGTAATCAAGTTGGTAAATTTTGCTGTCCCAAAAGGCAACAATTATTAGATGTCAGTCTGTTATGAACTATAGGACTTACTGAGTCTATTTTGTTTATTTTTACATCAAAGTGTTTTCCAAAAGCTTTGCAATTCTCAGCCTACTATGGTGTTGCCTCTCTTAGTGCTTCCTCTTCTTCTTTTTAAAAGAAACCAAACTATTCTGTACTACAGCTGAAAGAGGTGTACCCTTAGGGGTGAAGTCCCTTTCCCTCCCTGAGAGGTTGTGTTAGTTTATAATTACAAGTTAATTTTGTCTGCTGGAGGCTGCTTTTCGCACTACCACATTTTCCCTGTCCACAGTAGTGCAATGTTGACACAGACATTATCTTTCTGTAGAGGTCGTATGATTTTGCACTTTGGAGACAGATAGGGAATGGCCACCATGAGGAATTTGAGACAGCAGAATCTTTTATATCACAGGTAAACTGTCTGAAGCTTGTTTGTGTTGTGCTTCAGGTGGAGTGACCTTCCTGTAAGTTCACATTCATCAGATCAAGATGGTAAATGGGCCTTCACTGGCTATTGGCCCAAACAGTGCCTTACACTCAGACTGGACAACAATAATTGATCTAGTCCAAGTCTTATACGTTTCTTAGTTTGGTTACATTTTGTGTCAGGGTTTTTTTTTAACAACTGTGTCTTTTAACTCAGCTTTTCTGAGGTAGTCAACTCCTTGGCAATTTCATCATAACTTAACAAATAAGGCTATTTAAAATCTGAGTCTGAACTGCTCCCTTTGTACATTTGCTTTTTGTGAACATGACAGCTTTCCAGCAGCTTTTGTTTTTCCTGACTTGCAGTCAGTAAATGAAAGCTGAATGTTCAGTAGAAGTTCAGAACCAAACCTGGATTATAGTAGGTTTATTTATACCTCTCTCAAGTCATTTTGCGGTGCCAGTCATAATGTTCCTTTTCTGTGAACTGCTGAGCCATCCTTGCCAAGGCTAACAATTCATAGGACTCAGCTGGATTACATGTCCTACAACGAACCCAATCTATGCATTGCTAAACAAACGGATGGATAAGTAGATAAGCAAACTAGCTGAAACAGAAGATGTCCCCTGGCCTGACATAAGTGAGCCTTTCCTGGTTTGTGGGTCAGCTCCTGACTAACTGTACAAGGTATGGAGCAGACAAATCTAATATGCTATGACAAAGAACAAATAATGAATGAATATTGCTGGATTAACAACTTAAGCAACTTAACTGGTACTAGCAATACAAATTTCAGGGGGAAGGAATATACTTTTCCTCACTATTTATCAATATTTTTCAGTGAATGCTGAACAGCAGCAGCAGAGTAAATCTCAGCTTTTCATTCTTTTAAGTGGATCATCACTTCCTTAGATTTTGTCAAGTATTGAGATCTGAAGATCAAGGTTCTGCTTGCTCTAATCATGTGTCTCTTGCACAAAGTTAATAAAATGCAATCGTAATATTGACAAATCCAGGCAGGATTTCAGTGAGTTCTATTCCCTCCCCAGTTCAGTTTTCAATCTCTCTCTCCTTTTTTTTTTCTTTTTTTTTTTTTTAAATGATGTAGAATGTCTGTTCTGGAAATGGTAACATTCCTTTTGCTACAGTCATGTGGGTATGTTCAAAAAGTGAAATGAGGGTTACCTGAAATATACGAGGGATAGTTCAATCTGAACACTTCCACAGATGGCGCACTGCTAGCAATTATACTTTCCAGTCACAACAGACATATCTTAAAATGTTATAAATGTGTTCTGAAAAAGTTTCAGCCACATAAAAATGAATGCAGTGAGGGAAGGCAGGCACAGGTTATCCCTGATAGTGTTTAGCTGTGAGGTTATGACTCCTTAAATGCTTAACAGATTGTTTCTGACAGAGCCTGTGTTGTTTCTGTTTTAGTGTTATGCCCCAAATACTCTATCTTGTCAGCTCTTAAATTCCACTTTGATGATGCTTTGTTTGTGTTCTGTCAGAACCTTCATTAACTTAATTACCTATATTATCTATGTATGAAATTTGAATAGGATGTGGGAGCTTCAGTGAACAGGTCTTGACATTGTTTTTTTTCATATACTTGTTAAATGTGGCATGGGGCAGATGTTTGATGATGTGACTAAACATCTCTTATACATAGTGAAATACACTTGCTGTGAAAGTTCTTTTTGAAGAATAACAGGAATTGACTAAGGCACTTTGCAGCAGAGGGAAAGGAGCTTTTTGTAGGTTTTTAGTATTGACTGCCCTGGTAGGTAGAGAGGGAAGAAGATAACTTTTCTAGCTTTAGTGTTTATAAGTGCTGTCACATCTCTAGTTTCTCTTACTTGAAGGTTAAGCCCAATTTCTTGGAACCATCTGATATAATGGCCTCAGCACTGCATTTGGCAGTACTTCTATGAGACAGGATTTCATCTTAAAAACCTCTTGCATGTGTGATGGCCTCAATACAATTTCTGTTCCCATGTGCTGTTTCACTAAACTGCCTGTTACTTCCCATGTGTCATAACTCACTGTCTTCTAGACTCTTGTCTACAAGGAAGACAACTTGCATTCAGGATGGGTCTGTCATTACCATAATGGCCACATAAGCAAAAATCTTGAAATGTGCTGTCATTTCAAGATGTTGAAACAGAAGAATCCAGTAATCCATGTTCCAAATGACCTGAACAAACTGGCAGACTGCCCAAGATCATACAATGAAGCACCGTGTAAATATCAGATCCTCTCTGAAACACCAGAAATCAGTTTAGTTTCTTAATAAATTAATATTAAAATATCCTTTAACATTATTAAAATACATAAGGTGATGTTCAGGCAAGAATTTTCTTGATAGAGCAGTAAATAAATGGACCTCTCCTTTGCAAATGTGTTCAGGCAATGACCCAGCTAGTATAAGCTCTAATAATTATTAGAATCACACCATCAATTAATCTTGACTGTAACCCAGCCATAACAATGTAGTTCCACTTGAGTGACTAAACTTCTGCAGTTGTGGTGGGTCTGATGGTTGTGCCCTAATAGTGACAGCATATCTACTGAAGAGCTTGATACTGTACCTTTTCCCTCTACTAAACTGGCATAACTTCCCATCTTCTCTTCCTCAGCTATTACCTAACAAAGTAACAGAATGGAGAACAAACAGCAAAGCAACGGTGTGATGAAAGAAACTAAGGCAGTGAAGAAAAAAGTGGTAAGTGAATTCATCAAACCATTTGCCAAGACATTTGTTTGCTATTTGGGGAGTGGAGGTAGAAAATAAGTATTTGGAACCTTATGTGAATACTTTTTTTTTTCCTTCTTCTTCTTGAGGAGTAGAGAGTAGCATGTGTTTAGTTTCTTACCAACAGTGATTGTAAAATGTCAAAAATAGTGTGTTAAGGTGAGAAATTTTGTACCTGTATTAATCACATGCGGCAATGTTATTTATATTGGAGTATGAACTGAATAACTTGCACTATAACTTGTGCTAGTTAGAGTGAAATTCAACAAAACACGTGTCTGATTCATCTCAAATGCGCTCCATGTATTCTAGAGGCTTGATTCTCCTAACTTTACTCTTTTTCTGCTTATGACCATTCAAAGAGATTTTAAATGATGTCTGAAACACCTATCAATATGTACAATAATTTTACATCTTAATGAGTAGCATCTGGCTTTCTATTCAAACACCAACCAGCTTGATCTGAGCCAATGACACTTCAAAGTTGCTGCATCATAAACTGCTTTCATAACTGCAGTGCTCTATGGCATTACTTATGTCTTGGAGAGCTCTAAGCTAGTTTTGAAGTATGTAGCATATCAGAAGTGGAAATAGCTCAGATTTACTCCAATATTAACTGCAGTCATCTGGGAACAGTTCCCAGATGCACTTAATGCTCATCACTGCCAACTAAAAGGTGTCGTTTAACTCACAGCAGCTCGAAATCCCCATGTTTGCAAATAGGTACCTTCAAACATAATAGCTGAAAGCTTTTATCTTCCCCAGGTAACATGACTAATCCCCTTCTGTTACATAGCAGTAGTGTGGTGTGTCAGTTCTAAACCTCCTAAGGCTGTGTAAGCATCCCTATCATCTTAATTGGCTACAAATCTTGTGGTATCTTCACTTCCCAGCCTCGGCAAGACGGGAAAACATCTCCCCGTTACTCTAGTGTCTTGCTTACAGGAGGGGCGCCCCGGTCTCCAATCGGGATCGCGGCACGGGGGCACCCTGCCAGCAGTGGCATCCCAGCCCCGGTGCCACCCAAGAGAGGGGTCGCGATGGACACCGAGTCGTGACATTTTCCTGCCTTGCTGGGTAAATCCCTGCCGAGGGATGGGGCCCACCGGAAAGCCACAGGCAGGGCGCCGCGTTCCGTGCGCTTAAGTTCTGTGCGCCCTTTTACGCGGAGAAGCGCGCTCGGGCTCTTCCACCCCCCAGCCCTCCCCGCATCCCCGGGCGGCGCAGCGCCGGCACCGGCCCTCTCCCCTCCCCGCTGCAAAGCCGGGGCAGCGCCGCCGCCCCCCCGGGCATCCCCCGAGCGCCCGGCGCGTCCCCTCCGCCCCGCCACCGCCTCCCGCGGCCGCGCCCCCGCGCACTGCCCCGCGCACTGCCCGCCGGAGATGCGCGGCCGCTGCGCGGGGGAGGCGGCGGCATGGCCGGAACGGTGGGGCCCGAGGGGGACACGCTGGTGGCGCAGGCAGCGGGGGGCGGCGGCCGCGCCCGCCGGAGCGTAAGTAGCGCGGGGCGGCTTTCCCTGCCGCGGGAATGCCCGCCGCCCTTCCAGCGGAGCGGGCGGGGAGGCTGGGCCGGCGCTGCCCGTGCCTCGGGGGCGATGAACGGGAGAGGGGGCGATTCCGGTCTTCTCCGGCGTGGTGCGGAGGGAGGGACGTGAGGCTGCTGCACGGGGGCTGCGGGAGCCGGAGCAGCAGCCCGGGGCTCCCCCGGGAGCCAGGCGGAGCTCAGGTTGCACGGCAGCGGCGCCGAGCCCTTCCACACTTGCAAAGTTGTTGGTGCCGATGCAGGGGAGGCCACGGCGGGCAGAGCTAAAAATACCACGGCCGCCGAGTCGGGACCCAAAGGACGGGCGGAGGGCGGCGGTGGGGCCGGTGTGTGCCCTGCCGGGAGCGCAGCCCCCGCCGCGGGTGAAGCGTCGGGAGCAGAGCAAGGCGAGGGCGCTGCTGCTGCTGCTTCCCCGCTGCTCCTCAAGACCACCCTTACTGGCAGGTCCTTAGGGCAAGGGCAGACCCGGGGAGAGAGGGATGGAGATTTCCCTCTTTCTCCCGCAGCCCCGCGGACACCTGCCGGGAGCACCAGTCCCGGTGCGTAACGGGACCCGAGTCCCGTTAAGGGTATCTGGTAAGGTTCTCCCTAGAGTCCAGCTTCCCTGTATCCATAGAAAGTCTTGGCAATATCTATTACAAAAGATTAAAACTTAGTTATGCGTGCGTGCGGTGTTTACTGCTTGTGGTTGTGTTTAATTTTAAGCTGAGAAGGGGGCTGTAACTAACTAACCAAAGTACAATACTTCTAAACTGCGTTATGAAAACTGAAGTGCAAACTGCCATGCATTAAAAAAAAAATAATAAAAAAGACAATCTGAGATTCATGGTAGCCAGCACAAATATTATACTGCATATCGAAAACAACTGGAGTTGAGGAAAACACCTTCAGAGCACAGTGCCCTGGGATCTGTGATTAGACCAAAAATGTGGACTTTCACAAGTAAGCAGTCCTCAGGGATCTAGAGGTCTTTGCTATGAACTGCCATGCAGCTTTCCTGACGGAACACTTATTGCTGTGGTGACGGTCACACCTCCCTGCCCTTGGGTTGACAGGAGCATAAGCACACGCGTGACTGTGAAGCCAAAGAACACCTGTAAAGGAGGCGTGGTTGCCTTCATGTTTCCTGGACATTGTAAAAGGCATTGTGGGTTGGGTTTTTGTCCTTCCTTTTATTAATGTTGCCACATAGGTTAATATTCTTTTGAGCAAAAGTTTAGCTTTTTTTTTTTTTTTCAATTCTTGCCTCATTGTGCTTTCCTCTTTATCTGGTGTTGCTGAAGCCTGAGCAAATATTTAAGTTAGTGAATGGGGAGACAGGTCATGGAGAAGTTGAAGTTTGTGTTTGAAGTTCCAAAATCTTTGAATTGAGTGAGTCTGAGATTTTCTGCAACAGGATGTATACTTAAAAAAATTCAGGGTATTGAAGTAGTTTCTAAACTCAACTATTCAAAACACTTGAAAATATTATGGGTATGGGGTTTTCTAAGCACTTCTGTGATTTGCCCTGCGTTATTTTCCACTTAGCCTCATGTGCATATAGTTTACCTGCGCTGAAAGGCTTAAGCATTCATTGGGACTTTTAATAAACACTAGGCTATATGTTCCAAATAATTTTACATGCAGAATTTTTCTGATGGGTCTGACATTGTTGGAGTAGAGTCCTTTAGAAATATTGCATCAAGACTACTGCATAACATTTGTGAACTTGTGTGTATTGTTTGTGAACCCTTCTGGAGCAGCCCAGTAAACCACCAGGAATTGTCTTCCCAGCATCGTTCATTTAGACTAGTAGCAATTTCTCCTAAGTGTAGAAATGTTTGTGTACAGTAGAGAAATAATAAACACCTAATATGAAGTGTTAGCCTCAGAAGCTAAATAAAGACTTATATCAGTTTCTACATTTTGTTACCAAAGTAATAGTGCGAATCTCTGTGTGTGTGTGTGTGTGTGTGTGTGTGGCAGGTTCCTTTTAAGAAGTTGGCTAATAATAAGAAATTGTGTGTGGCTTATATAATGATCTCAGCAGGATATATTTCTTACACGAGGCTTTCCCCCCCCTGCACACTTCCTCCTGACCTGACCAAAAACAGGCTGGTTAATGAACTATGTAATCCCTTAAAAGGTTCCCACATCATGTGGAAGAAGTTAAAAACACTCAGCTGTCCTACAGGTTGCCTTTTAACCCCTGAGAAGTGGCAGCTATGAGTGTGACAGACCCCACGTGTGCCAGGTTGTACTTCACAGGTCACAGTGAGTCTATTCTGACTGTGGAACCTGAGCTCTGACACATTCCCACAGCCACGGTGTGTTCACTTGCCCTGTTGTGCCCACGAGGCTGGTGGAGCTTGTTCCAACCCACTGTCCCTGCTGCTATGCCAAGTGCTATCTACACAAACCTAGTTCATACTCCAGATTTTTGTTTTCCAAAGTGAACATACAGCTTTGTGCAGTTGACAGAATGTATCGATTCATTAACCTGTTGTGAGAGATATAACTGAAGCTGAGCTTCTTAGCCCTGCTTAACCAGGTCTTCCTCCTTTTAAAAGGGTTGAGGCTTCCATGAGTGATAAGGCTGGGCACAAGTGACAGTGAGCTGTGCCTGAAATTCTAGACTCTTATCTTAGTTGGATTTTTTTAAAATGAAAATGCATTAAAAAGCCATTCATTTAAACATATTCAGAGTTGTCTTTCATGATCTACAAAACTACATTAGAAATTTACCAGCCACCAAAACACTAATCTCCCTTGGGAATGGCTGGCAGTGGTATCTTCTGCCACTGTCTGTAATCCAGCAGAACTGAGTGGAAGAAAGTATTACTGGGGAAGGTGGAAAGGACCCTGAAATGCAAAATCTCTCAGATCAAAGCAGTTCTACCTTTTGTTCAAGAGCTGATGCAGAAAAAGAAATTGTTTGCACAGGTGGACTGAAAACAGTATGAGGATGATGAAGGGAGGAGACCTGAGAAGGGAGAGGTACAGGTGTGTCACTGGAAAGAAAGGCAGGTGCGTTTCCACTGGAGAGTGTGTAGCAGCAAATTACTGTCAAAATCTTGTGTTTGGGTTACAAGCCCTAGTATGTAGGCATCATTTAAAAATTTTTGGTCACAATTTAATTAATTCTTATGGGACTCAGGGGCACACCGTCTCATGAGTTTTCACCCAAGCCAAGTCTACTCGCAGCCGCACTGTATCAAGTATATGCTACTCCTGGTTTTGCTGTGTTAGTGAAACATTGTCAACAATTTCCTTCGCTTCAATTATGCTTGTCCGACCTTTTGCTTTTTGAAGTGGGGGTTGTGGGATGCTTGCAGCAAAACTCTGTGAGGTTGAAAGAAGTTCAAATGTTCGCTTATGCCTCGGTACACGTTGAGATGCTGTCACTTCAAATTTACTGTTTCTCAGATTGACCAAGGGGAACTGTTTCAGGCCATTATTCTGTAGCAACAACATCTGCCTGCAGGAACTATGCAAGATAGCAGAAGGAGTGTTTAAAATCTGAGGTGTATTAAGTTAAAGTAAGCTAACAATGGCTGCATCTTTTCTTTCTTTTTCAGAATTGGTCTGGAAGTCTCATTGTAGCCGCTTTAACTGGTGCTTTTGGTTCATCTTTTCTTTATGGTTACAACCTCTCGGTGGTGAACGCTCCAGCAGTGGTAAGTGACTGGCAAAAATGGAATTTAATATCAGTAGAGGGCAGCCTTGTCCAGCTTTTGGGCGGTCTTCAGCATCCTGCCTTTATAGTCCCTCTTGATTACATCGCAGAAAAGGATACGGTAACTTTCCTTTGTCTGAAATCTTCTTCCTGCTCTCCACGAGGTTTTCACATAAAGTCAGTAGCTATCAGAAAGCCAAATGCAGCTGTTGAGGTGAATGGGTGCACATGGTTTGCTTCTCATTCTCCCCAAGTCCAGACTGATACTAAATCTTCTTGCACACTTTTGTGTGACAAACTAGTTTTATGATCTGACTACTGAGTACCTGGCAGCTGTATGCACATGTTCAGCAACTCCTGTTCACATGATTCAATTCTAGAGGGTTGCACAATATTTCATTCCCACAGTACTGATAAATAATGCCTCAGGTTTTCAGTTAGATAAAGGGCCTCCTCTCCTGCTTTTCCTGGTGATGTCTTATTTGGTTCTGAATTCAAAACTGCTGGGTTGACCATCTGTTGGTTGCAACATGTAGGATAGATTTGATGAATAGAGTACTGTGGAATCAGTATACAGAATTTGTGAGGATTTCATTAAAATATCAGTTATTACAAATGGAAATCTGAACATTTTGTTTTTACACTGGCTGTCTAGAGATGCTCTTAATTCAGACAAGCACAGCACTAAGCAATTCAGTGGAGCTGCAGGCAACACTTTTGAAAAGTAGCTAGTAAATTTTGGGAATTAACTGTGGAAATTCCATTTTGAAATAGTTCCTTTCCAAGGCCAAGTTCCTTTAATGAAGATCACTTATTAAAATGTGTGACTAGGTTCTAACATAAACAGGCTGTTCACCTTAAAGATGGATGCAATATTCTCAAACCACCACAAATATTTATGCAAATAATGAAAGAAGCAATATTTAAAAAAAATTATTTGATATGGACCTTTTACTTGGTAAACTGCTTACCCAAAGGACTAGAAAGAGACTCACTCAGCCTGTAGAAAATTTCAATTGCTCCCTCATAACTTCTGGGAGTTTTTTTCAAGTTCCTGGTACTTTATGTACCAATAACACAGAGTTGGATAAATTAGATGTTTATTCTAGCATGTTATGTCCAGGCATCACTTTGTCTTGCAGTCATCAGAAGATAAACATGGCTTAGAAGAAATCAGTAAGAAGCTACAATTCTGTAAGCAATGGTATTGATTGTCCTGATGGTGGACATCCTTACTGCACTGCCTTGGGGCTGTAAACAGAGCAGTGAGAATGAGCTGATTTCTAAAGTTTTAAGTACCATTTAAAGAATGGACTGTTCTCCTAGTCATAGCTCTTCTGTCACTTTCTGCAGGAGTAAAGGAAAGAAAGGATGATAGGACGTGCTCCTTGGCAACACTCAGACAGTTTGAACCATGTGATAGATTATAGTGATGATCAGAGGGTGGGTGGGAAGATTGACGATGCAGCTGTACAGTACTAAATTCTGGACATTGTGGTTAGTAACACTTCTAGGATTGCCCATTTTTGCTCGAAATCTTTACTGTGGCTTTTGGACTGAAACTGGGCACCATGCTGATGGGTTTGGTCATACCATTACACGTATGCATGAAGTCTCCCTTTTGAAGTATGGTGTCTCTGTGTTTGACTGAGAGCTTTGTGTCTTTCTTATTCATGTTAAGCCATACAGTAGCTAGGGCTAAGGAGTAGTCCTACTGACAAGGACTACATATCTGTGTAGTTCAAGAATAAAATACTCCTCTGCCCTTTGGCCCTCTCATTAGCTCTAGATTTATCTGTGTAATTCATTTGTGTAGTTCAGACCACCTTCCTGTCCCTGTTCCTGGAGCTACAGTGAGCAGGTTGAAAGGAACAGCCTGGGCTCAGCTCAGCTATGCGGGGAGCAATGAACCATACCAAAGCTTCTTGCAGCACAATAAGAGGAACCTTTGCCCCACCTGTTTTCTCCTTTATATCACTAAATCAGTCTGCTGCAGGATGACCCTTTGGGAATACTAATGGGAGATGACTAAGAAACACCAGAGGGGAGGAGCTTGTAGTTGTAGATAACAGCAGCCTTGTAGGAAGTTTTATTGGAAGTGCAGTAATTCCTATAAGTTGTAAGCTGACTTTCATTTATAAACTTATTAGGACAAATAACTTGTTCTGGTTACGTGCAGCCTGCTTCGTAGAATGTCCTTTTCTCTGTAAGATGCTGGGTATCTTCTGCCCCTGTTTACTTTGTTACAATTCCTTTCCATGATGAAGTCCTCCAGGCTTAAAAAAGGACTGTATGATACTTTGAAAAGTATTGAAAAATGTTTGACAATGATTTTTGACTAAAAGACTAAATGTTTCCAGAATCCTGGAACCAAACACATCAGCAGGAGGACTGGTCTGATAGAGGGTGGGGAGGGAGGGGAGGGTGTCACAGGTGTGAGTGGGGCTTTAGGTAAAGCTTAGTAGAGAAGCCCTCCCACTGAGTCACAAGGTGCAGAAAGGACCCCCTTGCTTTCTAAACCCTTTCTCAGATTGGAGTCTGGATGCATCTGGATACAATCTTAGCCTCAGTCTCTTTCAATGGTTTTAAGTACAACTTTGTCCCACAGGGTTATAGATGGCAAACCAGGTATATTTATACAAAATGACTTATTTATTGTGATATGTGATCAGACAAAAGACCTTAATCAGAATTATTTACTACATCACATAAAAGCTAATACTACTAGTATTGTATAGTATAGTGCATCATATCAAAGCAATTATATCAAAGCAATTTTATTAAAGCTAGGGAAAAGAAATAATTATTAAGTAGAGATTTGATGTAACTCACCTTTGGTGGGCAGATGCCTTTCTCTTAACTTCGAGGAGTATCCCCACCTTGTTTGTGACCACCATGTATTTATTTGCATGTATGTTTTGACTGATTCAGTTAGTTTTATTGCAGTTGCATCTAGAAGTGAGGCCCCATTTTTTGGAGGAGAGAGATGGAAGAGCAAGCTACTGGGTTGATTTATTTTTTTTAATTTTCAAATTCTGTTTCAGTTGTATTCTTAGTGTGATTTTTTTATATGTATTATTATTATTAAGTATTTTCTTGCAGTATATCAAGAAGTTTTACAATGAAACTTGGCAGAGAAGATATGGCTTCTCTGTGGATGAAAGCACACTGACCCTCCTCTGGTCCATAACAGTTTCTATTTTTGCCATTGGTGGCCTTGTGGGTGCCATTATTGTTACCCCAGTTGTGAAGTTCTTCGGACGGTAAGTGTACTGAAAAACTTGTATTTTCTGTAGCAGTTTCTCACTTAGTCTCTCTAGAAGACTCCACTTTTGATTTTTAAAAAACCCCTTTTCACCAGAATGCAAACTTAAGCATCTTTAAATCATGGAAGCTCATTTCTAAGAGATATGAATTTCCAAGAGTGAAATGAGTGCCTTTCGCTCTGGCCTTACTGTGCATCATTTGAGCCACAGAAGCCATTTGCTCTGAAAGGGCAGTGGGTTGAGATGTCAAGGAGGTTGCATTGTCAAGAGTGTGAAAGGAAAATAGTATAAAACAGACAGGATGTCACAAATGACTGGCAGATTCTTGTTTCGGTAATCGGCTTAGTATCTTACTGTAAGCAAACAAAGCTATGAATGTGTCTCATTTACTTCTTAACATTTGTTGTCACACAGTAATAAAAACTGGGTTTTTTTTCCCTTCCTTGTGTCGACTTAAAATACAGTCTGAAGAACTACATTAAAAGATGTTTGGTCTTCCCCAAGCTTGAGGATGTTGTCCCTGCTCTATACAATGCAGTATTTCACCAAGCCTTGACCATAGAGAATATGAGCATTTTAGGAATGTTTGTGCTGCTGGGTATTTGCATTTTTGCTGCAGGTATTAACTAGATATTTCTGTCAAATTTTTCTTTCAAACAGTCTTCCAAAGAGAATTTTAAAGGTATTTATTATTTATCTATAGCTAAAAGGGTATGAAAAAAACCCCCACCATTGCAGTATTCATCATAACTGCCCATTTGGATTTTCCTTAGTTGTAAATTTTATGTAATTTGATATTTTTTGGTCAGCTAAATTACAGGTGAACATCATCATGGAGGCTTAAATATAAGCATTAACCTCCACTGTTCTTACTTTTCTGTTTTACACTTTGACTATTTCCATTACTTTAGATTGTATTTTCCCAGGTCTGTTTGTCATTGTCCCAACTCCTCCATATCCCATTTTTCACCTCTAAGACTATATTTTCAAGTTCTTCCATTTCATGCTCACAGCAAGTCAGTATTCTCTTCTGTTACCCATTCTTCATTAGTTTATTCTGGCACTTCACCATTTGATTTTCAATTCTTAAATATTTTTCATTGTCACATTATTTTTATTTTTTTTTAGGTTTTCAATTTCTTCTGCCAAATCATCAATTTGGATTTTACACATTTGTTAAATATATGAAACTATGCCTGACTCAGACTGATTAATTCCCAGAATACTGCTCAGTTTTTATTAAAATAAAGTGAAGTAAAAAATGGGCTCATAGGGCTTGAGTTTTCAGAGAAGAACAGAACATCTTTGCATGCAGTTTGTTAAAGTCATGGCTGATCTCTGTCACAGAAACACCCTTTTGATTGAAGCTGGTCATATTTCCAGGGTAGACCTTTACACTTGCAGACTCTGCCCCTGTTTGTTATGTTTATCTCCACTAGCCATGAAAACAGCTATTATAGATATGGTGTGAGAGTGCTGGAGTACAGATGGGAAGGAGTTGTGTGGATAAAGGCTGCTCACCAAAGAGTGGTTCTCGAGTCTGCTGTTCACACTGCAGTGTGTTTGTCTTGTCTAGGAGCCCAGACTGACATATCATTATGGTAATAGAGGAGCACATAGTTAAATGTTGACAGAACAATAAAATACTTTGCTGTTAAATTGTTCAAGTGTGGGTAGGAGGATTGTGTGTATGATGAAGCTGAGCTCCATTTACACTGACACAAAATAATGAGCTAAGGGGGATCAAAAGCATTAGTCAGAAATAATGTATGACTTTAAAAAGCACACTCTTGAATCATATTACTGTAAGGTTAATAACATAATTAGCAAATTACTGGATTCCTAGGCCCTACCTTACTTCAAGGTAGATGTAATTTTTTGAAAGGAAACCTTCAAACACAAAAGCATAAGTTCCATGCAGCTTTGACACTTCATACTTTAAATTCTCGTCTAGTGAAGAGCAACTGCTGTTGTGTATCCTGAGCACCCAGGGTGATATGCTCAAGGGATTGCTTAGGCCACTGCTAGGGAGACACCTTCCCAGGCTGAGCATCACTCCAGGCTCCTCTCGTTCCTCTTGGTGCCCATGGCAGGTCACACTCAGTGCTTCAGTGGGGGCAGTGTAAGGGGTCGGGGTCAGTGTGCAGCAATTTCTCTGTGCTGTTCCTTGCTTCTCACTCCTCCTGTGCTCCAGTGTGGGTCCTCTTTGGGCCACAGTCTCTCCAGGGTTGTACCTGCTCTGGTCTGGAGCACCTTCTCCCTCACTGACCTGGTTACAACCTCATTCCATCTCCTCACAGAAACCCCTCCTGCAGCCCCTTCCCTTCCCAAACCTTGTCACAGACAGCCAGCACCACGTTTTACATACCTTATATAGATAGTAACACTGTAAACAGCATGTTTTCTTGTTTTCATTTATTTTTGGACCTGTAAAAGCTAAAATCTTTTGCTCTTATCTTGATTAGTTAGGTTGTGCTTTTCTCTTCTCTACTGCATAGCATAAAGATTCACTGACCAACTTTTTCTCAAAAGGTGTGTATTTTGTAGTTTGTATTTAAATTAGAGAGAAGTAATATCTTCAGATGAATGTATAAGACTTGTTTGACCTGAATGAACATTTTGTTTACATTTTGGGCATTATTTATATCACTTCAGCCCTCTCACAGTGTATATTTTTTAGAATAGTCTGTTTCAAATAGTGCAGTCATCAATCCTGACAGCTATGTTGTATAGACTTTAAATGAACTGTATCTCAATTTTTAACCTTTAAACCATGTTATTCATTCAGTGTTCAAAAATCACTAGGAAGCAGGAAATGTAGATAAAAATGTAAGCATTAAATATATTTCCTTTAAAAAATGTATTCCTCTGGTGTGAGAAGTTGGATGACTTCTTCGACGGGTGTGAGATTTCAAGTTGACACTTATAAGTTGAAACGAAAGAGAATGGCTGGTTCAGTTTATGAGCTGGTTTAGAAAAGAAAGGAGTGGACAGCCTTTCTGGTCATTCCTTTTATTTGGCATGGAAATTGTAATACACAGAGATTTAAAATCCTTTGAGAATACTTACAAATTTAATATCACTTCAGTTTTTAAATAAAATTGATGTATTCTCAGCCTATACTTTCAAAGTTAATGGATTCCTCATAATTTACATCATCAGTGATGTTTATCTCCAGGTAAATTTGTTTCCAAACCACTCGTTTCCTTTATATGTTGTTGTGAGTAGTACTGGGGGCTTCAGTACTGAATTGTACCTCTAGAGCCAAACTAGGACTGTGCTTAATTAGGTGACTGCAAAACCTAGTAAAGACAAAGCTCCGTTGCTTTACTGTATGTAGCTAAGTGAGGTGACTCACAGATGAAAAACATAAGGTACAATCATTCTTTTGCCATGCAATTGTGAAAATTGTGATGCTTTGTGTCAGATCAGACACAATACAAAGCAGCTATCTCACTGTGATGTGCTGTAAAGATGCCACATCTCCAGCAGATATCCCTGGCACTCTGCCTGAGAATTGTAAGACACTTCTCTTAATGCTGAACCTCATAATGACTTCTCCAGCCATTCATCTGCAGGCAACAATTTCTCAGAAAGCCACTAAATTCCATTTGTGTGGAGAGATGTGTGTAAGGTAGCAGCAATTCTCTGAGTTCTGGGTGGGTTTTCCACTTCATCTCTCTATAGAGAATCATTGCAGCAGCGCTGTGGATTCTGTATCTTTAACCACTCTTCTTCCATGTATTCAGGAAATGAGACCTTGGATGTCAGTGTTTGAATCTGACTGTCAAAGTCCCATGAAACCCTGCCTATCATTTCTTTTGTAAAGTATTTCCTTCTACAGAAGAAGCTATGGGACTTAAAATTCACTTTTGAATTAATGAGTCCCTCAAGCTTGAGCAGAAAGTTCTGAAAGATGAAAACTTAAAGAAATGCATCTGTGGGAATAGTGTAAATGAGAAATTGAGATGTTTTTAAAATTTTAAAATATACTTTTATGATTCTTTTAATTTTTTTAACAAAGTAATAGTTTTCATAAAGAATATTTCTTTTATCTGAAAATGGTTTTTTTTTCAGGTTTTATTTATCTGTTATAGAATTATTTAATTTTAAAAGTGGGAAAGACATATGTATGTCTGTATTTTGGTTAATTTGAACAATTTTTAGAAAAGAGTTGATTTTTATCATTCATGTGAACTCAAGTGCTTTTTCTAACTCTACAGGTAGGTAGGAAGTAGTTTTCCTCAATGTGTGTTTTCAGTATCATGGATTTAAGGATGAATTATAATGACATAAATATGTTAGTGTTGAGGAGCTCTCAAAGTTGCAAAAAACCTTATATAGCACTAAAACACCTGTAGTTATATCAGCTTATTGCTATTTGAAGTATATTCTCTGGTTCCTCCATAGAGACTTCTATCCAGAGTATGCTCATTTATGTTTATATTCATATACGGAATCTCAGTGATGACACTTGGCTGCTTAGGATACATAGGGTGGCTAATTGCTGTGCTTTTGAAATGCAGCTCTTTAGTCAGGTATGGTATGTTCTATTTTAAAGTTGCAGTATAGGTTTGAAACTGTATACATTTTGGTATCGTGCTGCACTTTGGAACTCTTCACAACATCTAAGAGGCAGTGTTTGTTAAGAGCTTTTTATTTCTAGACATTTAAGAATAACAACCTAGTATGCTTTGTATATGACTAGATCTAACTTCTGTGATGCTGGTTTCTACATAAACTGTCTTTTTCTTTTAGGAAATGTACATTGCTGCTCAATAATGTGTTTGCAGTGGCAGCTGCATTGTTGATGTCCCTCTGCTTGCTGGCAGGGTCATTTGAAATGCTCATATTGGGCCGCATTATCATGGGTATTGATGCAGGTAAGTTTTAGTCACATTCTACATGTCTGAAATGCCATGCATAAACTTTCTGCCTTCCCCCAGTTAGAGCTTTCTTTACACTGAAGAGGCATTTCAGGGGCTAGCTGTAGTCACAGGGGAAAACAGCAGACTAAGGGCTGAAGGATCTGGTGTTTGGAGAAGACACTGGAATGGACACTAGCCACTTCTGTCCACTCTGGTTGTTCTCCCACCTTTCCTCTTCCAGCCCCAGTAGAGTGTATCTGTTTTCACGCCACAAAAATCCTTTAGCTAGGAGGGTATAGTCTATTTATTAACACTGCTTGTTGCTGTGTGTTTAGAAGTTGTTGGATCCCATACTAATACCAGCAGGATTAAGGAAGGTTTGGTACATCACCAGTTGCCCCTAGCAATATGGTCTTCCCAATTTAAAAGTAAACCATTGAGGCACTGCAGCACAGGAATAGTCTTGCAGCTAGAAGTAAGGGTCTTAGCAACTTTTCGGGTAGCTAGATGTGAAGTCCATGGGTAGTTTTGGTGCTGACTGCTAATTTTGTCTAGATTACTACCAAACTACCAGACTTCTGGAGCTGTGTAAATATTGTCATTGTACTAACCAGAGTCATGCATTTGTTATCTCCTGACTTTGAGCAGCAGTCTCACCCTTATTTTATGCCTACTATGAAGAGTTCATTGCAGCTATAAGCTTGTATTGAGAGGAACATCTGCTGGTACTATTTACAGTAAAAATATTTCTTCTGGCAGTGTCTGCTCTGTCTGACTGATACATTGGTTTGTTTTTTTTTCCTTGCCCTCACCAGTGCTAACATGACTTTTATTGCTTTCGGATGAGCAAATTTAAAACATAAAATCTGTTCTCCTGGTGATTCTCATCTCTGAGTAACCTTTGGTGCTTCTCATCAAATAGCAGCCTACACACATTATTGTAGATCTGTAACAGATAATAAATCCCATAGTTATTAAATGGAATAAGAGTAATTAGACGTGTAGGGATGATAATTCATATTATCTCTGGATAGATATAACGCTGTTCTTTACATGTTCTTATGCTACTCTTGTGAGCAGATTAGCACTCAGACTCCTTTCAGTAGACATCTATTTCATACCTGAAGTAATAAAGTTTAGACTTAATATATGGGGTTTTTTTCTTCCTTCATAGGGATTTCCTTAAGTGCCCTCCCCATGTATTTGAGTGAAATATCTCCTAAGGAAATCCGTGGTTCATTGGGTCAGGTCACAGCAATTTTCATCTGTATTGGTGTTTTCACTGGTCAAGTTTTGGGACTGCCAGAAATATTTGGGCAAGTAAGTATTTAACGGATCTTTTCTGTGAAAGAACACAAGTGTTCTGTAAGCTTCATGTTTTCATCTTTTGACTGAGTTCTTTACAAAAGTGGAAAATAGAAACACTGGGGGTTTTTGTTTTGAAGGACTTTGAAAAGTGGTTTCCTCCATGTCTTCCACAAACATGTACTTGTGACTAAGTTTGGTAGATGTGGTCAGTTTTAACAGCTTGTGTGTGTCCATATGCAGGTCCCCTCCCCCTACTTCTTCATGTGCATTCATTTTTGCACGTTTTGGGTTTCTTTGAGTACCATGGAAATGCTTAAGGGTTTTTATGATTTTGATTTGTAATATTTTAATGTGAGGTAGAACTGAAAAAGGCTTGGTTAGAGTTTGTATGTGAATCTGAATAGGAAAACTCTTGTTTAATGATTATAGTGTTCCTTGTAATGCACTCCTAATTTTAGACTACAAAGTGGAGAAGCAGAGCTAATATATACCTTTATAGAAAGATTTTCTATTCAGATCAGAGGTGGTCTTGCTGTCATAGGCTGAGATTAACTTGGTGGCCACTGGATGTCATCATTACTCTAAATAAATGAACTCTAGGTTTGTTCAGGCTGGCATTTGGAAATACAGAATCACAGAATGGGTAAGGTTAGAAGGAATCACAGTGGGTCATTTGATCCAACCAGATACTTTCTTTTCAGTGATGAGTTTTCAAGGCAGTGTGGAGGAAATGTCTGCATCAATCCTCCTACAATAAAATCTGAACTCAGAATCCCTTCTGACAGCCAGCAAATGCAGTGGATTGTTGAAAAGTGAGGAGAGCTTGTCCTCCTCTGTCCACCCAAATTCAACTCCTTTGCAAATACATGATATCATCCTCCCTGATGCTCTTATTTTTGTCTGACCAGCTCTCTTATTCTGACCCTTCATCCTGTTCAGCTCTTCTGAAGGTAAATGGTTTGATTCAATTTGCCCTTAACTGAACAATAGATTTCTCCCCTGCCCCTTCCAAAGCAGCAAATTTTAAGAAGTTTAAAATGGCTTTTACTGACCTTCCTTGGTGGCTTCTACAGAAGTCCCTTCTCTTGCTTGGGAAGCTAGACTGTTGCAAATGAGTGTATGAAATGTCAAGAGGCCTATTTGGTTGTTTAGAACATATATCAGCACTTACCAAGTAGGGGGTTTTTTGTTTGGTGGGGGGTTTGTTTGTTTATTTGTCTGTTTGTTTTTTGAAACATGAATACACTTTTGAAGGTGGAGTGTCATGGAAATTCTTTTTTCCTTCTTAGATCTTTGGGATATTTTGAATAGGAAATACTTATTCCTTGGTTTCAGCTCATTTCTCACCTTCCTTTCATCCCCATTGTTGCTGCTACCAAATTGTGGAGTTTGCTTCTACAATCTGCTTTAGTATGAAGTTAATTAATAGTACACCATCAAAGATAAATTAATTAATTTATGTAAGAAGAAATACACTTTATGTGTGGAATTAATTCTCTTCAAGATGGGTTACATCAGCATGTAAAGGGACCAAAATTTTGGCTGATATGAATTAGCCTATTTCCAGAAAAAAATTATTGGAGGCAGCTTGAATCTTCTAGTTGGGTATGTGGGTGTATTTTTCTTTTAATGTCTGTTGGTTTCAGTCAAACCAGGATTTTCTTCCCTAGCTTTCTGTGGTTCCCACTGAACCTCCCTCAGTGGGAGGTGGTTTTTGATTTGTTGCTCTGTGGTTGTTTGTTTGTTTCTTATCAGAATTTGTTGTAAATAATACTAGTTACAATTACTTGTCTTCTATCATGGTTTCATAATTGTTTTCTTCTGAGCTCTGCCATTTATTTATTATTTGTAAATTCAGTAAATATCTAAGGGGTTATTAACCATAGTATCTAAGCAGTGATGGTTTTGAACAAAGGAGGGGCAAAACCAGAGTTGGGCATCTTGCTGGAAGAGACTCGTTAGAAAAGAAGTGGACTCGTAGCATGGCTGAGATTCTGCCTTGTAAGAGCAGGTAACAGCAACACTGTTTGTGGTCAAGTAACTAAAGGAAAGGGAGAAAAACTGACTGCACCATGTTAACACAAGAAAGAGAACTGCAGAAGGAATAGAGTGGCTTAACCTCAAGAAGAATATGGCTAGAATTACTTTTTATAATTATTGTGTGAATAATTGCATGCTGAAATTCAGCAGAGTGATGTTTGGAGCAGACTCTTGGCTAAAGTAGCTTGAGCAGAAAATTTAACTTTTAAATTGGAGCTTGATGCATTTATGTGGATTATATGAGGTTATTGCCTTCAGTGGTTCTGTAGAAGTCTCTTCACACAAAAAGAAGGCATTTATGTTGGCTGTGGGGCATAACATTAACAAGCACTTATTAACAACCTGTGATGACTTCATCTGTTATCCAGTGTAAAAGTGTTGCTTTAAACGTGGAATTGTGATAAAAACAGCTCAGAAGCACTGAGTATTACTTGAGGCAACTCTGAAGTCCTTATTGCTTTTTATATCAAGTAGGTTAGGCAGCCATAAAGTGAATTTTTAGCAGTCCTTTATTTGTCAAGGACAGTCCAGGGGAAGCAGGAGATGTGTGGGCAGCCCCAGGGGTGGTGCTGGGGGGCAGTGCCAACTTTGTCTGGGTTACTGTCTTAAGGCTGGTTTCCTATTCCTCCAGCTTTCCCAAGCTTTCTACTGGAAGTGCTGAGGACTGACAATCTTCTCATTTACTTCTAATACCTTTTCATGCCAGTTCTGCCAACTTATTCTTTTGGTCAATGGTTATTTATTCTTTAATACATTTCTCTTTCTTTCTTTTTTTGCCCCACCACCTACTGCAGTGTGTTTCCTTTTTCCTCCCTCCATCTTTGTGTTTCAGGTTAGATTTCATCTCTTTTAGTACCACAAGCTCTTTAATCTCTTACTCATCCCATGTGCCTTTCTCTGAAATAATTCTTGGTTTAAATTTGAACTTAGGAGAACAAGATCATACAGATAACACAGATGAAGTGATACTTTAAAAAAACAGAATTATATTAAATATTACCTGGTTTTCCTGGAAACTTTTTGTCTGGCATATTACAGAAATGCATTTTGTTTTACTGTGTTCTGACATATTGACATGAATTTGACAAATGTGACTCCACCCAAATTTAAAATTATAGTAAAAAAGAGCAGATTAAAAAAAAAATCTAATAATGACTCTAAAACCTAAATACAGACATTCTTTTGGATTCTGAATATATATACTTTTGTCCTATTCATTTTAAAAGGTACTAGTTTTAGAGTACCAAGTCTGAAGAGTGTGTTCCTTTAGCATGCAATGTTTAGTAAGAGTGATTATCCAAAGAAGAAAAGCTGGAGTTGTGACACTGGTCCTCTGCTGCAGTGATTTGATGTTCCTACTTTCTTTCCACTGTCTTAATTCCCTCCCATCCAAATCCCAGTAGTGCTTTTTATTCAAGATTATGACTCTTGTAGGTCATAACATATGGAAAACTGTATCTGCTATGTCTCTACTGAGGTGTGGGAAACTACCTGATGGTGAAAGCAGGCTGGCAATCAGAGTACAGAGTCTGACACCTTTATGTGCTGGTACTCTGCTTCTCTCCACCACCCTGACTGCTGAGAGCTGTGTGCCTGTTTTCATGTGTTAGCATCTTGTTTTAGTATTCTGTAAGCCAGAGTTCTTAATTCTTCAGGAAGCCATGGCAACTGTAGATGACAACTTGGTGCAGGCCCACAGGTGTGCAGTGATGTTATCTGCTGTAATGTGAGCCCTGAATTATTGCTACTGGCTGCAAGATTATTTAATTTGGGGCATTTTTGGTTGTGTTGCATGTGCAGCTTCTCACATATCTGACTGAAGGAAAAACCATATATTAAGATAAGGAGGTCTCAGATCTGTTACTTCTTCAAACACTCTCCTTTGGGTGTTTCCATTCTCTCTGTTTCTGTGATTCTGCAATCAAATCACTCAGCCCATTTTTCCTAACAGATTTTTCCCTGCAAAGCAAAGGCCAGTGCATTGGTAAGTTCAGTTTTGAAAGTTCAAGTTTACACTTACTGTCTTGGGGCAATATTGTCTGGTCTGACTCTGGCATAGTATATGTAACCTTAGGTATCACTCTGATTCATTCATTTAGTTCCTCCTGCATGTACTGTCCTGCTCCACAGGTTTTCCTTAGCATGGAAACATCTTTTAACTGTTATAAGCCACCAGACTGTCTCTTCCATTGCTTCATTTTGTTTAGTGAGTTTGGGCTTTAATCTTTCTTTAAATAAAAGAGGATTTAGTTTATGAATACATTTGCAGTAGTTACAATGTTCATATTTTTTTAATACACATTGAGCTTCAGTATCTCTTTCATCTGTGTACAGATACGTGAAAGGGGAGAAAAAATGTTTTACACTGTGTGTATATACTCAGGACAGGTACAGCTGAAATTGTTGCCTGATTCCATGCTTTCCTCAGGCTTCTGCTTTGAGCCCCCTTTCCTGTGTGTGGTGTGTAAAGCTTTGCCGAGCTGCAGTTGTTTCCCCTGGAGTTGGCCCCAATGGCTGGCTGTTTCCAGCTGCTGCTCTGGCCAAACAGCTGTTTGCCACAGGTAGGCCAGCACAAAAATAGAATTGTTTTTGTTTACTTCAGCAACCTTATTTTATGGATGTCAAGTGTTTCCAGGTAATGCACCCACGAGCTTGTGTAACTACATTGTTGCACTGTTTCATATTGGATAGTATGTCATCCTGAAAACCTTGCTTTAAATGTATCCTATGACTTATCAGGGCAACACTTTCGGAATACACCCTATTACTGCTGTGTTCCAGAGGCCAGGGCACGGAAGGTGGGGGGAAAGGAGAATAAACAGGAAAAAAGAATGCAAAATTCCTGATGGGTCCCTCTCTTGAATGTTGCAAGTCGTTTTGGTCATTCTGTTTCCAAAAGAGTGTAATCAACAATACAAGGTACAGAAGGGAGCAGCAATGATCAGAGATGGGAAGGGGCTTCTCGAGGAGAAAAGTCAGGGTCAAACAGCTCTTATGGGTAACCCCATTCTGGGGAAATGCTCAAAGTAATGAAAAACGAAGTACACCACAGAAGAATTAGAATTTGTCTTAAAGTGACATGCTGTCTTTTCTAGTAGACTTCTCAATCTTTAAATACATTTGGAATTTATCATGTGTGAAACTGTTGTGGAAGTGGTTACAGTTATGAACCATATTAAGTAAATGTTGTCTTTGTCATAGAAGGAACATGAACTAGTTTGAAATTAAACTTTTTTTTTTTTTTTTTTTTTAGGATTTTGTACAACTTTAACACATATTTGGCTAAAGATTACCTGCTTTTAAAAATGGGGTTAACTGGAAATAGGTTTGTGACACATGGTGATAATGGCCAAGCTGTCCTCTCTGCACCTGACTGGTTTAACAAAGAAATTCTGTTACTGATATAAATATCAATATCAATTTCTGCAGCAAACTGAGCTAAATTTGAAAAATTACCAATGAACTTCATAGGCACTATGCTATATGTCTAGTAAGGAAACATCTCTGTGATTAGTTCCTTTCAAGTTAGTGGTTTACATGAGTGGATGCTGCTAAGGGATAGTTGTGATTTTCTAAAAAATCAAAGTAAAAACTTCTGCAAGTGCTGTGTCAAACTCTTATTTTCTTTATCAGACCTCTTAAAATGATATATTTGATGTGATAGATAGTCTTGTATTTAGGAAAGTATATACAGGAATTTTTCATTTTGCTATACCACATTCTTTTAAAAGTACTTCTTCTCTTGCACTAAAAGAGACAGTGATGGAATAGGTAGTTCTGCAGTCTGTTCAGCTGAAAGTTGTTCTGAAAATAAGCTTTGATTTTACTTGTCAAAGCTTCATTTTCAGTGTGATTTTTCCCTTCTTATTGTTCTTTTTTTTTGGTTTTTAAACTGATCTTTCTTCCTAAGACTCTTGACTCAGGTTCAAGGATTCCTTAAAAACTGTCAGTATACAGGTGAGTAAAGAAGGCAATTCAGAATTGCATAGAGACCTGCAGGTGGACACCAGTTACAAAATGGTCTGTTGGAGATTCTCTTGAAATTAATCTTACACATTAATATGATAACACAAAGTATGAATCAACCAGTTTATATTTTTCTGTGAGCTCTTTTGTTCTGTATGGTTATCTTCCCCTTGAGCCATGATAGTGATTATAGTTAAAGACATTCTTCTTTCAATATATGAGTGAGCATTTATTTCAGAGTATAGGACAGAGAGCTCTTGTGGCAATAAGAGACAGGTGAACTCTTGCAGCAGCATGCAGGATCCTGAAAATTTAAGTAGCTTATGCCTTATACTGTTTACAGATTATAAAAAGATGTTTGTAGTTTCCATTAGAGTAGGACAAATGCATCCATTACTAGAGCATTTTCCAGGATCGTTTGAATTCCTAAAGTGCCCTGACCATGATAATTTCAAACATCTGACTGTATAGAATAAAAAACCCTTAAGATCTTCATTCTGCCTAGTTATATTGTAGAAATATAACAAAGTAAAGCAAAGTCTAGTTTGGAGGCCAGTAAGTAGTGGTGTAGTCCATAGGTCCAGTCCTGTTCAGTACCTTCATTAGTGACCTGGATGATAGTGCAGAGTGCATCCCCAAGAAGTTTACTAGAGGGTCATGGCACCACCCAGAGAGACCTCAATAGCTTGGAGGACTGAGCTGACAAGAACTCCATGAAGTTCAGCAAGGAGAAGTACAAATCCTGCACCTGGAGAGGAACAACCCCAGGCACCAGCACATGCTGGAGGCCACCCAGCTGGAAAGCAGCTTGACAGGAAGGGACTTGGTGACTTGGTGAACAGCAAGGTGACTTGAGCCAGAAACGTGCCTTTGTGGCAAAGAAGGCAAGTGGGTTCCTGGGCTGCATTAGGAGAAGCACTGCCACCAGGGAGGTGGTGTCATCCCTCTAGTCAGCACTGGTGAGGCCCCACCTGGAGTGCTGTGTCCAGTTCTGGGTTCTCCAGTACAAGAGAGACATGAATAGTCTGCAGAGAATCTAGAGAGGGATCACTAAGATGATGAAGGTCTGGAGCACTCATGAAAGGTTCAGAAAGTTGGGGCTGTTCAGCCTGGAGGAGGCTGAGCTTGGAGGGGGTCTTATCAATGTATTTAAATACATGAAGGGAGGGTGCAAAGAGGATGGAGCCAAGACCTTTCAGTGCTGTTTTGTGACAGGACTGAAGGAAACAGACACAAACTGAACACAGGAGGTTCCCTCTGAACATGAGGAAACACTTTTTTGTTTTTTTTTAAATGGAAGTGTGAGTAAGCACTGGCACAGTTTTCCCAGAGAGGTCGTGGAGTCTCCATCTTTGGAGATACTCATAAGGTGTCTGGACATGGTCTTGACAGCCAGCTGTAGGTGACCCTCCTTGAAGAGAAGGAGTGGGCCAGATGACCTCCAGAGATCCTTTCAACCTCAACCATTTCGTGATTCTGTGAAATATTAAGTGTACACAGAATTGTATAGAACAACTTAGAGTGGGATGTGGTGGGTGTCAATGTATTTCTAACGGAGACATTAAGTGAGGTATTTTGTTTATATCTATTGTGGATCCACTCAGATTATATATTTACTGGAGATGATAAGTTAACTTTTTATTGGTTCCCCAAGACAGACACAACAGTATTTATGCACATCTTTTCCATACATAATTTGTTAAGTAAAACAAGGGAAAACAGCTGTGTGTCTTCATATTTGCAAATGAGTTTCAGTTCCATTAAACTTGTGTTGTGAGACTTCAATTCCTGAAGTTTTAACAACACATGGCTGATTAGTCATATGTAATATAGAACTACTGCAGTTTTGCATTTGGGAAGAATATCCTGCAGGGGAGGATTGGTCTGAGTGTGAAAGTGTGTTTATAGAAGAAAGAACTCTATGAAGTGATATATATTTTTTAGACTTAGAGCTGAACAAAATACTTTATGACAGAGTACCTAATGTTTGGATGAAAGTTCATCATCAGTAAGGACTGCTGTCTTAAAGACAGTTGAAACAGTAGTTTGAAAAGCAGTAGACAAGCTTTCATGGAAAGATGTCCTTCAACAGATCCGAAGGAAAGAAAGACATCAAAATGCCATGGAAGTTGATAACAGTTGCTTACAATTTGTCATACAGCTTTCTCCCAATCCACTGAAACATAGTTAACATATGTAACTAAACTTAGAGCATATGTTTATACTAATATTTAAAGTATGACTTTCTGCTTCTTTTTCAGACATAAAAAAAGTGAGCATTGCCACTTATTGTAGCTGACCTAATAACAGGCAATATCTGTCTATGAACCTTATCTTACCCTGTGTTTGTTGAACTCTGCTTCAAAAGTTTATGAGCAAGTGAATGTTGTAAATTTGCCTATCTCTTTAGGGATTATTATCTGATAATATTTATAAATCTATTATTAAGCAATAAATATAAAATTATTTGACCTGTGGCTTCCTTCTGAGTGTGTTTCACTCACTGGGGAGATAAACACCATTGAAACCTTTCTCTGGATGATTAACGTTTCAGTTTTAATTTCCATTGTACTTTGTAAAATCACCCATTATTGTAAATTCATGTCCTAATATGTAAATTTGTCCTTTACAAATTGGATATTAATGCTGTGGTACATTGGTCAAGCACTGTAAGGTAGCATGCAGTCATACTGAGTAGTAGGGTGTATTTTCTAGACCTGTGTTTTTTAGTTTGCTTTTGAAACTGCTCGCAATATATAGGTATATTCCTGATTAGTATTTTGAGGGTTTCTTTTAAACTTGAAGTAAATGTCAAACTGAAATGAGGTTTTTCTTTCTTCTTCTTCTTCTCTTTTTTTTTTTTTTTTTTTTATCTAAACCAGAGTTGTTGCCATTAAAAAGGTGTTAAGATTAAATATTCAGCCATCTCGGTTGTTTTTAAAATAACATACGTGCTTTGGGCATTTTTGTTTGTTTTTCTTAACCTTGATATACCTTAGTCTGACTTTTATAGCTTCAGTTTGACAAAATATAATCACATAAAAAATGATTTGCATATAATGAAATTTCTAGATGCCCTGGAGCATTTTTCCTCACCTCCTGGTGCAGTCCCAGAAGGATACAGGTCTCTGGAGTTGTTTATGTTGCATCTATCCGTTCCACGGTGACATTGGAGGTGCCTGAGGGCCTTAGAATGATACTATACGCTTTTGTTTGAGAAATTGAATCTTATCATCCTCAATTATTTTAATAGACTATTTTATATTTTATTATTTGTGAAAGCTAACCTGAGTCTACATGCATTGCTGAAATGAAGTTTAGTCAGAAATTTTGCCTAGCTCCAACCCTCTAACATTTCTTTCTAAAGAAGCTCAAGTGCATATTTTGGCTACTGCTAACCATCCCATTCAAAAACTCACCATTTCCCACTGCTTTTCTCTGAAAGTTTTGATTTTCTTGGAAATAAATAAGCAATGAAGACAAATGCCAAATAAGTGTGCAGTAAAAATCTAGTTGTTACTCCAATAAAAAGTTGGACCAAAAACATCTTGGGGGCTTTTAACAGATATTTTAATTCTCCCTCTCAATATGTACAATATGATCTAACATGTGCTTTAATGAACAGAAAATCATGGGACTTGGACACCAGCCACTTTCAAGGCTGTTTTAAGTCCTTATCCAAAGGTGGCTTGCTCAGTAACAAAAACATCCCAGAGACTTCTGTGAATTTTACATTAGACTTGTACAACCTTAAGTCTGGTGAGTTTCTGTACTGTTTAATATCTGGAAAGAGATTGAGACTTGAATAATCTTGTTGTCAGAGTTATACCTGCAGTAGTGACATATAAAAATAAATATCCATGTGGGCGCAGAACAGAGACAAAATGCACATATTATCTAGGTTGCATCTCTTTTAAATTTGTAACCCTGTTATTGAAACACATTTTGACAAACTGGGGTTACAGGAATGCTCATGCAAAAAGAAAACTGTCCAGCAGGGATGTAACTGTGAGATTGGTGTCCTCTGCAGCCAGAGGAGGTTGTAGAGCAGTGTTTGGAGCAGTAAAAGGAAGGTAAGACAAATGTAAGGTTTCTGTACCTTACTTGAGTAGCTGATCTGAAGCTTGAGTTATAGAAGTACTCTTTTTTTCTCAGCTCCCTCATGGTAAACACCACTGTGCCATACCCTTGACTCAAGGAAGAAAAGACAGTTCTAATGCTCAGAAATTAATTCCATCTCAGTGCTCTTTCAGTCCTTGGCCTCAGGCCAGTGCAGTTGTCCTTTACTTTTAGGAGTGTTTTATGTGTCACAGGAACAGATGAACAGAGAAATGCTGAACTTGTGCAGTTTTCTCAGCTTTGCACACCCAAGTAAGTTTACTGTCCTGAGCAGGGATGTGATTTTTTTTTTGTGTGTGGCAAATGGAATATTTCTGACATGAAAAAGTTTTTGTGCCAAGTCTCTACGAGAGAAGACAAAATTCAATTGCTTGAGTATGGGCACATAATACCATTTTGATGCCCATAGGTACTTTAGACATCCCTGTGGGACTGGCAGATTTGACACAGAATATCACAGAGACCTGTATCCTTCTACAGCTGCAGCAGGAGGTGAGGTAAGATGCTTCAGGACATCTAGAAATTAGACTAGATGTAATTCTTTCTGTCTCTGTGTGTGATTATGTTTGGCCAAACTAAAATTTTGAATATATTTCTGCTTCTTAAAGAAGCATGAAAATGAAGAGATACCAAGTCACTATTTCCTGGATAATTTTGAGTATCTTGCGTTGGATGCCACAGGCTTTTGTTCCTTTGCTCCCCACATATAAAATGGATAAAAGGTGTCATTTTACATGAGAAAGGTATACAAAAACATCACTGCTGTTTATAAACTGTTTGGCACTGTAGTAATCCTACCACAACTAAATTAAACTGAAAGAACAGAGGTTTAGAAGAGATGTTAGGAAGAAATTCTTCACTGTGAGAGTGGTGAGACACCAGAACAGGCTGCCCAGAGAAGCTGTGGACACCTGATGCCTGGAAGTGTTCGAGGCCAGGCTGGATGAAGCCCTGAGCAGCCTGGTCTAGTGAAAGATGTTCCTGTCCATGGCAGGGGGTTGGAACTAGGTGATCTTTGACATCCCTTCTATCCCAAACCATTCTACATTTTTATGTTTGTGTGTAACATTTTTAAGAGAGACAGAAAGTAGAGCCTGTCACAGTTGTGTGTTTCCTTCCTCAGTCTTTTTGATCCTGTCATCCATCTCATACTGGGGTATTTAATGGGCCTCACTAGATCTTTCAAAAATGAGTACCCATGTCCAGGGCAGTTCAGCACTTCTCTGTTGAATGACCCTGTCAGCAATTCATTTCTGCCTGTTAAAATTTATGCATATATTCTTAATCTGTTCTGTGTTGATAGTGTCTTCAAATTTTATCAAATTCTTCCTAATTATTGAAAATCTTAAATGTAACTCATGCTTAAATAGGTCACCGAGCTTGATATGGACCAGTAGCTCAGCAGTCAGCAGTGTCTGTTGACATTTCCCCTTCCAATTTCTTTTCCACCTTTTAATGGTTACAATAAATTCCTTCTGCATTTTAGTTGATGATTTTCTGCCATGGTAACATTTGCTTTACTGTATTCCAGTACAGCTTAATCTTGTCTCATTTGCAGTTGATAAATCCATGTTATCCTTTATCCACTACCCTCCCCACCAGCCTTCTCTTTCTGCAGCTTTGCACTTTATTATATCAACCCCTGAATGAGTCTATGGTTGTCAATTTGCTCTACTATTTAACTGCCAGGGTTTTTTTTTTGTGTGTTCCAGCCTAAGCAAATATCCATAATGTGACAGTTCAAAATTAAAATTGACATGTTATTTGTACCAATTCTGAGAAGGTGATGATTCAGGTCCCCTGTAATTAAAATATTTAATGCTCTTTTAAGTTTTTCCTGAGATAAAATGAGATGTAGTTATTTTCATTTCTCTCAACGGTGCCTGTGTGCTTCTCCTTACTGCTGACAATTGAGGCAAACTGTTAATGTGTCTTCTAAGTCACACCTACACTGTCTTTAGCCTTTAGCTTATTACTGCTTCTGAGCATTGTCCCAGTTTATGTCCTGTCCTGTTCCTTTTTAGAGGTTACGAAACCCTCCTTTTCTCTGCTTCTTTTAGTTCTAGCTCAGCCTGATTTTCAGCAATTTTATTTAATCTTTTAGACTTGTTTTAGTCCTGCCATTTCTTTTCTGTAGTGGGATGAAGGATTGCAACTTGAATAATGTAAATTAAGATAAAAGTAGAACACCGTTCCACAGCGCTGAATAGGCATCACTTGAATTTTGAAATGGATGGAGGTTTTCCTTGACTTCCTTGACTACTGATCAACACATGCCAGCAATGCAAGTGGGGGCATATTTATGAGTGTTTACTCTAAGGTTTTAGAAGTTAGCACGATGAATAGTAAAGTACAAGTCTTCCATAGAGGAAATAAAGGAAACTCAGTGTCTGATGTGGTGAAAATGCAGGGCTTTTCGTTATACTGGCAGAGTCTGTTAGTTATTGTGAAGGGTAAGTTCAGAGTTTTATTCTTAACTTTTTCAAAATAATGCTTTTAGAAGAGTTTTTGAGAGAAATGTGACCAACTGATAAACCATACACTATGGGAGACTTTAGAAGAAGTGTGAGTTTATTCCAAGGAAGTCTCACTGGCAGAATTTTAATAATAACAGTATACAAAGAATACATTTTTTTTCCCTTTAAGAAATATTATTGATATTGTGTGGAAAAAAAATTACAGAAAATATGATGTGTTGATCAAGAGTAAGATTTTTATCTGGAAGTATTGTGAAAAATTCTAACACCCTATAAACTTTCTTGTATAGTACATAACAAATGTTTTTATTATGGGAAATTATTCCAGGCGGACAATGAATCAAGCTGATGAGTTATACTACTTGTTTTCCTCAGTTATTCTTTATAAACCAGTATTGACTTTGTTTATGTTTATGACTGTTCTTCAAGTTTTAACCTTTGTTTAGTTTTCTAGTTTTTTAAATAAGATACAGGCTTATTTGTTTAGAAACAGAGAATTCACCTATATTAAATAAAGTTCTCCAGTCAGCTACATTAAAAAAAAGAGAAAAAATGGAAGGAAAAAATAGTGCCTTGAAATCTTCATGGTAATAGAGGCTTTTAGGATGAGTTGTCTCCTCAAACTTTAAATTGTTTGCCAAAAACTTCTCAAGTTGTTTTCCCATCCCAGGAGATTTTTTTTTTTAAAAAAAAAGCACCTGTATCCCTTAAAGGGCAAGTGAAAAGTTTGGTTAGAAGATACTCCATATAGCCTTCCCAGGAGTTATTCAGTTATCTTGGGCCCCATTTCAGGTTTGGAGCATGGATTACATCCCATATCATGCAGCACATGGTGTTTTAGACATTGCTGAAGTGGGAGAATGTAAAATAAAAACTGTCAACAGAAAATAATTTGGGGGCTTTTGACCTTTAATTTGACTGTGAAAATTATATTGAAATAAAATTTACCCTGCTCTGCTTAGGAAAATACAAGCTCTGAATGGATAGATTCATTCTGATAGAGGGACAGAACCCAAATCCCTGGTGCCTCTTGGAGCTCAATCAGCCAGGGTGCAGTGCAGTCTGCCTTTGAACTAGCCAAGCTTTTGAAAATGTGCCAGACGTGATGCCTGAACAGTGGGACCACTGAAGTCTCTGCAGACTTTTCAGTTAAGAACCAACTCCCAGATTAGAAAGCATTTAATTAAATAGATGAATGCTGAACTTGGAGAAAATGACTGAAATATTTCATCTTGACATTCAGTTGGAACAGAAGACATCTTAACAACCAGGGCAGATCGAGGGTCTTTTTGCAGGAGAAAGCAATACTGCTGACACCTTGATCCTTAGGTGTTTGAACATATCCTGTCTTGAGAGTAAGCCTGGAGTGCTAGATGGGCTCTCTGCTGTCTTTCCCAGCCTCTTCCCCAAAGAGCTTGCCTTAGGTCACCCCCCATAGTTATTTTTAAATAACGAATGCATTTGAGGATGTTAACAACTTTGTTTCAGTTGATATCAAAGAAAATTACCAAACTCAAACGGTATCTGAAACTTGCTAGCAGTCAAGTAGATTCATACAGATAGTGTTGAATAATGCAGCACCTTGTGCTCTTTACCTACACAGCAGTGGGGCTCTGACAGGTTAAAAGTGCCTGGCTTCTACATGGGGAACTTCCAGAGAGTGTTCATCAGTGCTTTGCCTTGGTCAGGGTGCTGCAGACGCCTCTGGTGATCCAGGTCCTTGCTGGAGACTTCCAGCAGGTTATTTGCACATCAATAGAAAAAGTACTTTCTGTTTTATGGACTTTGGAACAGGACTGTCAGTATTTCATGTGAACATCTGAGCTAGGTTAGCTAAGTCAGGGTGGGTAACAGTAGAATGTGCTATTTTTGTTACATAAACCATCAGGACTTCTTTAAGGTTTTGTGATTTTGGACAGAAGAATAAGTGAAACCCATTTCTTATTCTTAAATTAGCATAGAAGCCAGCTTAAGAGTTGAAAGCGTTGGCTGCAAGAGAAAGCATTCATAAATATCACCTCACAGCAGTTAGCCAGATATCTTTTTTCTTGTTAAATTTTATAGCTTAGCTATCTTTTGCTCTAATTGCATTGAACTGCACGTGTTCTTTTCTGAACATATGTGAAAACTGCCCAACTATGTGTTAGTTGTACCTGCAAGGCAAATGTGTTTCATCAAGTACGTGTTTGTGGTGAGACCTGAAACTAACTTGGTTCATTGCCAGCAGCAGTGAAACACTGAACAGTCACTGTCTGCCTTACACCAAGAACGACAAAACTGCTAAACTGCAGCTTAGCCCAAGTGCTATCAAGATTTTACTCATACTGTGACAAATAGAGGACTGGGCCATATATATATACATATATATATATATGTGTGTGTGTGTGTGTGTGTGTGTGTGTGTATATATATATATATATATATATATATATTTTTCAGATCAATTATTTTAAGCAAAGAGAGAACATGAAGATATATGGAACTGTATGAAAATATTGTGCTATTTCTTTAAAGCTGATGGATGATACTGTTGTGTGTTTAGATGACTTGCAGAATATATATCTCAGTGGATATAGTTTTTTGCCTGTATGGTTGTTGATGTTGAAGGAAAGGAGAAACACACTATGTATTGCTCTTTTCCAACTTGCCTGTGTCTCTCTTTTCATTCTTATTCAGTTGATGGCTTGAATTCTGCCTTTCTTGGCCCTCGAGTAAGGTGATCTGAGGGGTAGGTGTTCAAACAGCTTCCTAAGCTCAGGAAGAACACATCACTCTGATCACTGACATGACATGTCGAATGATGAAAAATTACAGTCTTTCCCATCAAAGCTATTTTTCTTCCTAATATTGCTATGGGAGAGTATTACTGACTTATGTTTGTATCCATTTGCAGGAATCCCGGTGGCCTTACTTATTTGGAGCAATCATTGTTCCTTCACTGATACAAGTTGTGATTCTGCCTTTTCTTCCTGAAAGTCCTCGTTACCTTCTACTTGAAAAGCAAAACACAAGCGAGGCAGAAAAAGGTATGATATGTTATTTCTTGCAACAAATGGTGTTTGTTGTAGGAGTGCAGGCTGGACATACCTGATTCTGACATCACACTAAAACCAGAATATTTCAATAGGAGAGATTCTCTTAGCAATATTTTTTCACACCTTTTTCTGCTTGTCTCTCTACATGTAAATATAACTGTTGCTTTGAAGTGTTTATAAATTAAATTCTCCAACACACTAATTTATATAACATTATACACAGTGATACAGACCTAATCAAATCATCCTGCTGTTGTGGAGCAGCCACTGCATGCAGGGTATATTTGGGACTGAAAGGTTGTTTCAGTCATCATGGCTGTCCCTGTTTATAGTCTTTGCAGTTTGGTTTGTAAAAGCACTGGTTCACTTGCTGCTTTTTTTTCCCAGTAGTCACTGTGTTTGACCCTGTGCTTCTGTAACTCAACAACCTGTGTAGATCTAATAAAAACCTCATACATCTGTTTAACTGAAAATTTCCAGTGCTTCCGTATTGCTTCCATTTCGCAGACACAGACCAGAATATTTTGTTCTTACTTTAGGTTCTGGGTATAAAACAGTTTGCTTATGTTATCACAGCTGCTGTATTCTCTGCCCCAGTAAATTTACTATGGTCCCAGTACAGCTGAGAGAATGCTGAATATTTTATTTTGCTTATTATAGGGTCACACTAAAAACAGAAGTGTACAAAGAAGGACAGAGTGATTATAATACCAAAATAATAAACACAACTGTTTTACAAATTATTCCTAGAAGCTTCATTTGAATATAACCCTTAACATTTTCAGTCATGAACTAGTTGCTTGCAAAATTACTTGTAAAGTGTGAATCAACACCTGAAACATAAATTTAATAATCTTTTAGCATGGAATTATTGCAATTCTATCCTGTTTATTCTGTTATGAAATTAAAAAGCTGCCCTTTTTCGTTCTGATGGGTTCTCTGCAAAAGAAACTCCACACTAATGAAAAGACTCCCATTGGAGAATTCTCTAAATATTGGAGCCTCAGACATTTGGAGATACAGTTCAGTACTTAAAAAACACCAGCACAAAAGCAACAAGGCTTTGGGGAGAGTTCTTTAGCTTTACAGAGTTAGCAGAGATTTGAGGAGGCAGAGAACAGCTTTTCCAGGGACCATGAAGGAAAGGGTTGGCCTGCCAGCTGTGGTCAGAGTGCCCAGCAGGGATGCAGGACCCAACTTGGGGCTGGCTGTTGGGTAAGTAACTTTTGTAGCACCATGGCTGAGCTGGGAAGAAATGCCTTTGGGTGCCAAGTTTAAACTGGCAAATTTCTACCTGATAAAATTGTAGATGTATTTTCAGAGCTGGCAAAGTGCCTGCATCTGCAGTGCTATTGCATAATGTCACACTTGTTATGAGGAATTATTGCAAATCTTGCTACAGTACTTGGAAATCTCAGCAGACAGTGAAACTGGGCCTTTCATAGGTAGAGTTTAATAATTGTCAAAATATGGCAGTAAAATAACACCATCTGCCTTGAAATTCACACCATTTACTGTGCTGGTAGTGGGCCAACTGCAGTTTGGGATGTTTTCAGCATACATGTACTGAAAATAATTTGAAAGCCAATCCAGAGGTGTTGGAGGTAGATTTCAGAGTAGAAGAACGCAGGAGAACAGTTATCCGTGCTTTATTTGGTAGCTGAAGGGAAATGAGCTTTAGCAGTTGGCTTGCTGATTACAAGAGGATTGATTTCATAAGCCACCTTAAAGTCTATAAATTTAGAAACTTGGAGAAAAAAAAGGAGAATAACCATGCAAAAAAACTTTTCAAAGTAACTGCTTATCAATAGAAGCTTTCAGACTTGATTAAATCTAAAAAGATAAAAACAATACTGAGATATGTTGTAGTACAGAGTGAAACTCATCTTGAGTGTAGTCTATGGCAGAATTCACAAAATAGGAAGGTGAATCAACAATCAAGACAAACCATCTGGATGTTTGCATTAACAGCAGAAATGGATGGAGGAAAAGACTAAGTATTAGACAAACTAGAGGAGTTGTGAGTTATTAAAATGCCCTTTGCTTGTAAGTCATATAATGACAAAGTGGTATTCTCCATTTTAATGATGACTACAGTAATGTTTTTGAATTATTTGCCTCTTAGCTTAAATCTGCTTATTAATATTGGAAATATGCAACTCTTTCTTCTGACTAAATCCCTTTTCCTTCCCCTAGCAGATCAAGGCTACTCATGCAAATACACATTTCACTGTGGATTATACCTTGTTGGTGAAATATAAACTGTTATTTGTAAAAGGTCTGCTGTATTTAAGGCAGATGACTACATTAGTCTTTATGAAATACTCTAAAATGTGCATGTATGTGAAAGCTCCTAAAATGAAGCTGACAACATTAATCTTCCTAATTGTTTTAGAGGAATAACATCCAGTGGGATAATGTAGGTCATTGAGTTTCCACAAAGTTTTGTTCCTGCTTCCATCCCCTCCTTTTTCTTCTCAGTCTCAGGAAATAACTGGTCTATGACTACCGAAATACAAGCAGTCTCAATCTCTTTACTGGCAGATGTCTTTAAGGGGCAAATAAGAGACTGTATCTGAATCCCTGAGACCAAAAGGACCTGAACCCTCTCTCATATTCCTGTCTCACTGTTGAAAGTGGGAGAACTGATTTATGTGTTGTGAGGGGAGAAGAGTTGACTGGAGCAACAGCATCATCTGTAAACCTGCTTTGCATAAGAAGCTAAAAGTCTGGTAATGGAGCTCCATCCAGCTCCACTTTCAGGTCCCGTAATTAATATTCCCCTTACTTGGAAAGAATAGAGGGGACAAAAATGTTTAGTATTTAACTGGTGTGATCCTTCTTCATAATGTTGATCAGACAGCAAAGGAGAAATGGGTATTTAAGTGGTTGAAGAGAAGGACTTTGGAAGGAGATTGTGGGAATAAAGAGTAACAGGGATAGCAACAGGAAGAAAAGGAAAAACCTACTGCTATAATTACATTAAGCTGTTTCCCATCCAAGCTCTAGCACAGTAAGACAGGAATTTTACATTAACTGTCCATTAGTGGCACACCAAGTGCACCCCTGATCTGTGACTACTGATAAATAAAATCAGGAGTAGTCACGTGATAAAATGGAACACTTTTTATAACTAACAACCTTGGTTATAAACACTTTCAGTTGGAGAGCCGAGGTGTCTCTTTTGAAGTATAATGTTACAAGGAGGAAGCCTGCATTTTCTATGCAGCTACAGAAGCAGGTCATGTAAATCAATAACGGCATTCAGCTGGCATCCCAGCTTGCTAGAGAACAAGTGTATTGTTATGTCCTTAGGGTCAAATAACTTAGATAAAATGTCATGGTAACATCTGATGGTGATGCACAAAATCTGTTCATCTAGAATGTTCACTCATACAGTAAAACTCCTGCGGTTATGAAAGAAGCATTACAATAGGTAAAACAAGAAGTGTAGATTTAAATTCTGAGAAAGATGGATTAGGGTTGATACCTTTCCATGTGATAAGAGAGTAAGGCCATTCCTGATTTTAAAAAGCAGGTAGCTAATTTTTTACAAGGCCCCTCATGGGGCCCACAGGAACAGGAGATATATTAAACCCAGTTACACCAGGAACAAGTTACTGCAAACCCAGTTCTTAAAATGAAGTTGTTATGATTGACAACAAGGATGTATACGATTTATTTTTGTTTATCTGTGGGGGTTTTTTTGTGTGTCTGTAAGCATTATAAACTATTCTTACTGAAAAGGAAGAGAGAGTCATGACTACTACACTTGCTTATGATAGAGGCTCCATCTCAGTTGGTTGCTGATTGCCAAAAGCTGGAGTGCTTGTGGTGTGTCTGATTTGTTTTTAAACTTTTCTTAAACCTCTTGGGGTTTTTTTATGATGGATATTAGGTTCACTGTACTTTAATGCAGCTCTATTTACCAATTCTTGTGTTGTTTTAGGGTGGCATGTGGACATTTTTTTTATCTATGTGTCTTGACTAGTTTCAGGTAAACATGAAAAAACAGGCCTACTGATGGTCTGTGAAACCAGACATACAAACAGGTGGTGATGTAATCCTTAATTGGATGATAACTCACAGAAGATCTGTGTGTTCTTTACTCAAAAGAAGAAGGAGGTGACATATGGGAAAAGCCTATAGTGTTTTGCTTGCAAATATGTTTGCTGAGATTTATTCTTAACTTTTGCTATGCTACATGCTAGTGGATAATATTTTCTAGATTTAAATAGCATTATTATATTAAAATGCCTTCTAGCAACATACAACTAAATTATTTTTTTGGCTATACAGTACTCTAATAAAATTAGTGGTACATGAAAAGAACTGTTTTTCCACTTTATCAATGAATTTTGTGTTGACATGGAGTTACTACAAGAAAATTTCTACATAGGCAATTCAAAAACACTGAAGTTGGGTAAACTTTTTGCAAGTGCTGAGGCAAACAGCAAGGCACCCCATATGTCTACCACTGCTCAGAACAGCAGCCAGCTTTACAAGGAGATGCCTGACTGGGTCCATCCAGCCCAATATTCTGTCTCCAACAGTGGCCAAGGAAGACGCTGTTTAAGCAGAACTTAGACAAAGCTTTATGTTACACTGTGTGTGTGACACTGGGTTTAATATACTTAATCATCAGGAAAGTGAAAGTGAATGTGTCCATGGGAAACCAATGACAATAATACTCATGCAGCTTTTTTTTTTTTATTTATTTTTAATGGCATAAGCCCAAACTACCTGTGACCACTTCTTTCTCTTTCTGCCTCTTCTTGTGAAGGATTGGTACTATTCTGTAAACCATGCAATAGCATTTTTATCCTTTAAAAGCTCTTCTCAAAGTTTCCATGATAATTCTGTATGGAGGATAACAACTGCTTCTGTGCGCTGTCTTGGAAGTACTGCAGTAGAAAAAGAATTAGTACTTCCCCATGTAGTTGAGTTCTTGAGTGTCCATCTTCAGTTAATTTAAAGGCCTGGTTGGTTTTAAAGGTGATACTGACTGACTTTGTTCAGATCTTTGGACTACTTTCAAATGCTTCCCCTTCACTTAACAGAGTTGAAAAAAAAAAAAAAGATGGTGTAAAATGGAAGGGTTTCCTAGCTCCTTTCCCCTTGACTGGAACCATCCACTTCTATTGCTATTTATAAAGGCAGTATCCCAAAATTTGAAAGTTGAGCATCTAGGACCTTCTAATCAAAGGGAACTAAACATAAATCTGGGAAAGGTCTAAAAGTTGCTAGAACTGCAACTCCTTAGGCGGTTTTAAGTGTTACATGAAAATAGACTGTCTGCTTCCCCACAGAGAGACACAGACAGTCACAAAGGGAAATGAGTCAGTGCAAGTAAAGGAATGACTGCTGTGCTTCTCCGTGCCAGTAGTGCAGGGGTTTAGAATGTGGAGTGCATAAATTGAACATCACACATTGAAAGACCTTTGAGTTTTCCCGTCTCCCTCCTAATGCATAATTTATTTCCACATTTATTATGTATAAAATTTTAATTCTTATGGTACTGAAGAACTAGTAATGGAAAAAAATTAAAGGTATAGCAGGAAAATGTATTTCCACAAAGATTGTGTTCTCTCTACTCAAAATTATGCATAGCATTTTCTTAGCATTTCTTGACTTGCTGGCGATTTCAGTACTGTCTCTCATAGGATCATTCTGGACTAAAATGTACAGCACACAGCTGGATAAAAACATCATATGGTCAGTGAGGAATTGGCTCATTGGTCAAGCACAGAGGGAAGTAGCGAGTGGGGTGACATCAGACTGGTGACCTGTCACTATTGGAGTTCTACAGGGCTTTTTCTTAGTCCCTGTGCTCTTCAACATCTTCACTTGGATGCAGGACTGGAAGGGATACTAAGCAAGTTTGCAGATGACAAAACTTGGAGGAGCTGTTGTCTCCCTAGAAGGCAGGGAGGCCCTGCAGAGAGACCTCAGCAAATTAGAGGTGTGGGCAATCACCAACTGCATGAAGTTCAACAAGGGGAAGTTCCGGATTCTGCACTTGGGATGGGGCAACACTGGATGTTCATACAGACTGGGGAATGAGATGCTGGAAAGCAGTGCCAGGAAAGGGACCTGGGGTCCTGGTCTAAAGCAAGTTGAATGTGAATAAAGCTATTGGAGACCATCCAAAGGAGGGCAAAGAAGATGGTGAAGGGCCTTGAGGGGAAGCCGTATGAGGAGCGGCTGAGGGCTATTGGTCTGTTTGGTCTGGAGGAGACTGAGGGGAAACCTCACTGCAGTTACAGCTTCCTCATGAGGGGAAGACGAGGGGCAGGCACTGATCTCTGCTCTGTGGTGACCAGTGATAGGACCTGAGGGAATGACCTGAAGTTGCATCAGGGGAGGTTTAGGGTGGATATTAGAAAAAGGTTCTTCCCCCAGAGGGTGGTTGGGCACTGGAACAGGCTCCCCAGGGCAGTGGTCACAGCACCAAGCCTGACAGAGTTTAAGAAGCTTTTGGATGGTACTCTCAGGCACATCGTGTAACTCTTGGGGATGGACCTGTGCAGGGCCAGGAGTTGGAGTCAATGATCCTTGTGGATCCCTTCCAACTTAGCATATTCTGTGATTCTGTGAATTTTAAGTATCCATCAAAGTTGCATAGTGGCATTTACAACTCTTGAATTAATGCCACAGAAGGCAGAAAAAAAAATCAGTTGTCTCTTTTTCCTGCTTTGTACTTGGTAATTTTGGTAACTGCAGTTATTTACTTCCTGGTCCCTCTAGAAATACAGCAGGCTCCCTTGTGCAGAAAAGACAGATTGTTTTATTTTTACTTGACTGCACCTATATTTTTGACTCGTGTGCCCTAAAGTAATGCTGAGGATTCTAAGGACAGGAAAAATAAAGAAAATTGTGCACTGACCTAATTTACACTGATAAACCAGATGCTTAAAAATCTGAAAGAATCTTTTCAAAGAAGTGTATGGTGGTATATGTCTGGTTGCTCTCATCTGCCTGAATTTTTCTTGATCAATGCTGTAATAGTACTGAGGAAAGTGTAGTTTTAAGACATTGATTTTATAATACCTTAGACACACATTATTCTACTTTTACATTTCTTATCATTGTCTTTAAATACATCACACTCATTTTAATGAGTGCTTAGCATGTTATTTAATATAAACCAGGCAGTGTCACAAGGACAAAACTGAACAGCTTAAAGTCTGGGTTCTGAGGTCCAAATCTGTTAATTCATTGCTGATTGTACAGAAAATCTTGTGCTGTTTCTGAAGGATTTAAAAATTCTGACCTCTCTTCTCACCAGAGAGAAACTGATTATCACAGTATATGAATGCTATGAATTGACTCAACACCCAGAGGTGGTTCATCCCTTAAAAAAATCCCATTCTTCTTGTTAAGCAGTCACGTAGGACCCATGAAAATGCATTAGCAGTGCTAAGTGCCTGAGAAAATCTTGGCCCAGAGCTCAAGTTAGTACCCTGTGCCACCAGACTGGGAGCCAGGCAGAATGTGCAGCATTGGGTATTCACCAAAGTGACAGAGAGGGATGCTCCGGGGTGGCCACCAGTTCATTTGTGTGACCTATCCCTCACAACACTGAAAAGCCACTAATTGTCCTTTTCACCCACTGGGTAAAGTTAAAATTCTGTAATTTCAAAACCTAACTAGACTCTGGACATTTTAACCATGACTAGTCAGTATCTCAGGCTCTCTTGATCATCCAAGTGCTTTTTATGATCCAAAAGAATGTTAAAGTACTGAAAAATGTGCTCATCTGTTTATATGCAGTGTTATGCAAAGCTGTGGATAGGAAGAATTCATTTGGCTCTTGGGAGAACTAAATGAACTTATTCGTTTAATAAAAATAACAATTTTAAGGGACCTGCTGTGTAAGGGATTGTTTTGAGAGTTAGCATCCTACTGGGTTGTAAAGCCTTGTTGCAGGGGTATGTGTAATGTAATTGTTTCTCCATAGCCATGCCGAGATGATGAGTATTTTAAATATCTCTTAAAAAGCCAACCCCTGGGGTATATTCATGAGATTGAGAGAAGAGTATCATCAGCATGTACGGTATCTGTAAAACAAGGCTGGTGGAGATACACCACATCCATTAGGAGGTATCTGTTTGTAGTACCTCTTGGAGGAGGTGTGAGATGGAAAGCTTTTATTATTCACAGTGAAAGGATATCTCAGTAGGTCACCAATGTGCAATTCTAAATGGTATGTTTCTGGGAAGATGAGGTTGGTTGGTTTCTTACATTTGCCATGCAAGTTTGCTCCTGTGTCTCCAGCATTGACAAATAGAAAGTCTGCTCTGGGTAATTCTCACTTATATTAATCATCTTGACATCTTGAATTCCTGTCTAAATGCTAGTAAAAACAAGAGGTAACATGGAGAGTAATAGCTATTTCTTTCAAATGTCTGCCTTTTCTTGGTTTACCAGACTTTCATGTGTTTTTACATCTTATTACTTCCCTATCCAATCTATCTCCAGCAATGAAGTCAGTTATATTGTTAGGCAGCAAAAGTAGCCAAGTCAAATCATGCTTGGAGCTGCTTTGGTATTAGTTTTTTCCAAGTTACACAGGGGTTTCACTCTGCACTGAACCTTGGGCTGTATTATATATGAAATCATGTAAGGAGAGATCTTGTAGGGAACCAAATAATTTATATTCTTATTGCAGTTTCTGAGACCAATAGCAGTGGTGAGCAAGATCATGCCTAGAGCAGAATGGTATTGTTGGCAGAAGAATAATTATCTTGTAGCCCATGTATGTCTCCTGATCATGTCACACATTTCCATTTTGAAAAAACAAGCCTGTTATGAATGCACATAGTGCCAAGTGTCTGGCCTAAAGTACGTTCCTCTCTTTATAGCATTTCAGAGATTCCTTGGGAAAGATGACGTGTCTCATGAAATAGAAGAAGTTTTGGCAGAGTCTCGAGTCCAAAGAAACACCAAGTTAGTGTCGATACTTCAGCTCCTGAGAACCCGTGCTGTGCGATGGCAGGTCGCTACCGTGGTCGTCACCATGGGCTGCTACCAGCTCTGTGGGCTAAATGCTGTAAGTGTCCTTCTTCAGGCCATGGCATCTCTGGGGGTGCTTCTTTCCTTAATGCAAGGTTTGGGCTATACCATTCAGCAACCTTTCATTTTTTGGTTGTTTGTGATTAGTAGTGATTCTGTAACAGCAGCATGTTGGGAAGATCCACAGAGATCTGTATGTTTGTTTGGGGTTTTTTTAACAAGAAAACTATGAGGGAAGCCATGTTGTGTTTACTTAGAAGGAATACATTAAAAGATTGCACAGATCACCAAAGAAAGTGCACAGCTTTAAGTTCTGATACTCAAATCCTCTCTTTGTGATCTGATATGGCCCATGTTTATTCATAGTCTTTTCAGTAGATATTTCAGCTTGGATTTGTTCAGTTCTGTACTTAGAGAAGTCAGCAAAAATCCCTATAAGTGATTTTTAAGAAGTTAAACTACATGTTTAATTTTGTTATTGCTTCAGTATTGCTACCTTGGAAAGTGAAGCAAAAGAGGAAAAAGACATTAAACAGTCAATAGCAAATCCTTCTGACCATTAATGTGTCAGAGACTAGTGTGTATCATAAGTCTCCTTTTCCATCTGTCTGAGCCTATTGCATCAGCTATGAATGGGTCACAGGACAGTTTAGGCTGAAAGATCCCTTCATCTGCTCCAAGCCCTTGCTCAGAGCAGGACTGACTTCAGGGTTGGCTCAGGCTACTGAGGGGTTTTTGAAGTTGAGTTTTAAACCTGTTCAAGGGTGATGAATCCACAACCTCCCTGGGCAACCTGTAACCAGGTGTTTACACCACTTACACTGTGAAAAGCGGTTTCCTTATACCTAGTCAGAACTGTCCTTGCTGCAACATGTTCTCATGAAGCACCTCAAAGGGGAAGGGCTTTTTGTCATTGTTAAAATGTGTTACTTGCTCATCTATACAAAAGACAATGTTATTGCTGCTGCAAGGAGCTCTCACTGTAGCTCTGCAGCATACTTAAACTATTTTTTTATCCAAGGGCTAATGAGAGTACTTTTGTGTCTATGAACACTAGTTCAGGCTTATCCCAGATGTATATATATACAGCTTTAAAAACCCAAACACTAATTTGTCCAAGACCATTTAAAGGATCCATGCAATTAGAACTCTGGTATCTGAAAGTTTTTTACAAAATGCTAGGAGGGAATTAGATGTTTTCATCTTGTGGGATGAACTATAATAACATTTCTATAGGTGCTGTTTTCTTCTAATGGTAGGATTCAGTGCTAATGACAGGCTATTTTATTCCTCATTGTGGATAAATTTTTGAGAAAAGAAATAGAATTATCTTGTCATCTGGTCTTTTTGAGGTTTATCAGTGCCTAAGTGAGATAAAATGGCACATACAGTAAGAAACAGACTATTCAAATAATGAAGCAATTGGTTAAAAAAAAGTCACAGCTAACTTTTCAGGGAAAATAGAAGAGTTTTGTGGCTTTGAGGATACTCAATAGATGACAGCAATTGTCCAGTATTCTGTGGCAGAACAAAGTCACACTCTCATAGCTTCAGTGGGTTGTGGGTGGAGAGTGAGACATGTCCAGTCTGAAATGGATGCCAGAGTTATTTAAAAGTGGCACTGGGTGGCCACTTTCTGAAAATATGCCTCAGAAAAACTGTCTTTGTCAGGAAACCTATGTGTTGAGTTGGCTATTTCAAGTCTTGTCTTTTTTATTATTATTTTGTTTGTCCTTCCATGCAATGCCACTAACATGAAAAAAAAAGTTTTTCACACAAAATTTGTGTTCTGGAATTATTTAAATTGTTGTTAGTAATAGTTGATAGTAAACCCAAGCAAATTATAAGATAGATCAAGAGAAATAGCTGGACCACTTTGATTAAGGGAATAAGCTTCAACAACTTGTCTCTTTTACTTGACTTTTCTGGCCAATCTTGCTCAAGTCACCTGAAGCTTCAAGATTAGAGGACAGGTCCAGATGTGACAACTATTTCTGAACCTGAGTCTTGGTTTGCCTGAGTGCATCTGAACTAACCTGCTGGGTGTGAGCCAGCACCAGCCAGGTTTAACTGGCAGTGAATGCTCCTTCTCACTCGTCACTCCCATCATTTGCTTTGTCTGTAGTGCTCTGTTAGTCAGTCTGGTCTTTCCCACAACTACCATCTGGACAGGGCATATGGGAAAGTTGGAATTCTTTCAGGCGAGAATCTCAGGTTGTTCTCCAGGGAAATTGCCAACTGGCAGACTTCTATAATCATCCTGCTGGTATCTGAGAACACTTGTTTCCTTTTAAGGCTTTTACTTTAAATAAAAAATTGGTTTGCTTATAAACAGTACATTTGTGTGTTTCCGCATGGAACAGAAATCATGGTGAAACTCTGATCATATTAATGGTTTCAATTATAACAAAATACCAGACAGTCTGACCAAAATTGACATAGAAATTTTATTTTGTATTAGTCTCTTTTCATATGATAACATTTATCTGATACATCTAAGTCATCATAAATCTATTTATCTTGCACCATTTTATCTCAGTTCTGAAGAAAACACAAAGCTATAGTGAAGTTTTCACTGGTGAATTTTATTCTTTTTCACATCAAGGACTACACATTACTTTAAGGGAGTCATTCCCAAAGTGGGATCCCTGAGCTTCTGTCCTTAAGGCAGAGGGCTGTATTTCAAGGGGAAAGAAATTATGCTGGGGCTGAATTTGTGTAGCAGTGCATGTTTTCAGTATGCAAAAGATCTACCATAGGGTGCTCTTCACAGCTGGTATGGAGAATATACAGCACCGGGTTGTGTAGGAAGAGAGTATGCCATGTGCCACTGTCTCTGTTGTCCATCTACTTTTTGAACCTCCTGCCTCATTTTCAACAGCTCTTTAATTCCAAAACTTTTAGCCTAATCATTAGCTAATTTTGTTAGCTAATGAAATCAATAGCTACCAAAAACCATGTTAGAAAAATAGCTTAAGTGACAGTAGAACCATCATCACTAGCCTAGCAAGTATGTCTAGTTAGTTTGCCAATGTATTTCTTTCTTTAATGGTACACAGGCTAAAAAACATTCACTTTTTTGTCGTGAAATGTGTGCATTTTGTTAATTTTTATCCTAATTTATTTTTGTGTTGTTACAGAGAGTGTCTTTGCTCTACCAGTTTTTTAATCTTACCATCAGTGTCAGTCATGCCCTTCTGTAAAACCACTTGCAAAACATCTTTTGTTCTAGTTGTTGCATTTTGGCAAATTACATTCAGGAGTTAACTGTTTAAGTGACTCTTTGGCCTCTTTCCTCTCTTCTAAGGTTTGCATACCTGCAATATCTCTGTCATTTTCAGAAACTCTAGCTGCTATACAAAAGTGATATCAAGAATGAAAGGCTAAGTCACATAATTTCTAACGTTATAGCTTGAAATAAATCTTGTAATTTGTAGAACGAAGAAGAAAATTATTTTTATCACCATTTTTGTGCCACCTTGTTACCATTATATACTGTGTAGGTATATGGGAAGTGAATATGTTGTCAGAGTACTGGGTCTTCAAAAAATTATCAGTGGGCATAAACATTTCAGAGGGAACTGGGAGCTGATCCTTGGTTTTGCTTCAGTCCATGCTCTGTGTCAGCAGCCCAGTGCACAGTTAACACCAGCACATGCTAATGAAGGCAGATTACTTCATATGGAGAAATTTGCTGCCATTATTTCTCATCACTGTTCTGGTGAAAGCTGATGTGCCAGCAGTAGGCATAAAAGTCTTCAGTCAGCTTCTCTTTATCTGTAGGGTAATAAGATGATTTTTTTAGCCCTTGATGTTTTATTTCAGTTTGGTTTTGGGTAAGATGAGTTGGATTTTCTCCTTTGATCTGGGACAACATCTTTGCTGAAGGGCTAGTTGGGAATTGCAAATTACTTTTTGTTTTACAAAACTCCTGAGTTAGTATCTTGATGAACAGGTGTAGCATGTGCATAATATGCTGGCAGGCAGCAGGGTTTTCCTCATGTGATTGTAACACTCCCATTCATCAGACAAACCTTTTGATTAGCCCTGCTTGCCCGGTTAGGGTGTATCCCATGGATAGCATATGGGAAAAAATATCACTGCTACTTTTATGCTTAGTGCCATCTTTATCTCTGGCTTTTAGTTTTGTTCTCCCAGGTAAGTTACTTGTGATTTAGAACTTTATTTTCTTTTGATAATCAGTTGTTACAACTGTTTTTCATTTTCTTTAGTAAATCAATTATCTTTTCTCTCTTCAAGGCAGACTCTCTTTCTTGCATGCTTTTGGCAGCCAAAATATTTAGCTAGTTATATGCTATCACCATTAGTTAAACATAAGTATTCAATGGTTTTCAAACTTTATTTGTGATGTGAATGGGGCTTTGATGATTACCAGACTTGTTATATAAGAACATTGCCACTGTATATTCTCTGCCTGGATATTTTCACCACTGGATATGGTTTTACTGACCAAACATGATGGACTTCCTCTAAGCTATGCAACCTGTGTTTCTGCCCAATAGTGACAGCTACTTCTAGCCTACGATTCATTGCATCCTAAAAACAGCTTTTTACTTTTCACCAAGCAACTCTCATTCTAAAAGTATATTTTCTTTCTGTGGATAATAGAGATTAGGGGGATGGCTTGACTGCCAATGTCCACACTGCTGTGAGGTTAAAGTAGAGATAAATCTCACGCCTTCTGTCCCAAACCAAGCAGCTTCTGCAGTGCCTCCCAACATCTCTGTTTTCTCCTCAGTTGTTATGTGTCACTAAAGTATTCCACAAAGCTACATGAACCTGCTGATTAAGCAGTGTGGCTCAGCCTCATGAAACATATTTGTATCCTCTGTTCAAGCTTAAAGTGAGTTTCTTTGATTTACTCCTAAAGTGAATTAAGCTAAATTGAGTTAAAGCTGTTTGTAATTCTGCCTGGTTCTGCAAGCAGAAGTACAGCTGCGTTGTGACTAATCCACCTGGAATTTGCACTTTCCCTTCATTTGTTATGTCCAGCCCTTGGTCATTTGGGAGCGCTCACAGTTTTAACAGGTCTGGCCTCTGGCAGATGGTTCAGTTGAAAACAGATATATTGTTGTTCAATCCATAAGGATTAATAACTCATTTTATTATCTCTGATACAGATCTGGTACTACACAAACAACATCTTCAGTGAAGCTGGGATCAATCATGAAACCATTCCCTATGTTACACTGAGTACTGGTGCTGTTGAGACTCTGGCTGCTGTTTTTTCTGTAAGTATGGTTAAAAAACCCATTAAAATGCTTGATATTTAAATAACTGATTTTATTTTTGTGTCTTGGGATGGTTTTTTTTAAGAAGATGGTCTTTAGTTTTAATTCCATAGAAGGAACATAAAAAGTTGCTCAATCCTGAGGTGCTTTGTATGAGTGAAGAGGAAGAAGGCAGAAATGGCAAGGCCTGAAGTATATCAAGTGGTAACTCATAAATTACTTTACCTGGTAGCAGTCTATTCACATCTGAGAGTCTTCTCATGTGCCTGTTGGTAAGCAGAGTGTTGTTCGAGAAGGCTCAGGCACAGTACAGCTGGGTGTGTTTAGTGTGGTTTGCAAAAACAACCACCCATGTTGGTGGAAAAGTGAGCCAACGTGGTAGAAAAGGGTGTCCCACATGCTGTTAAATTCTGCTCTCTCATTCACTGAGGACAAGCAGGCATCCTTTTGTAACACATGAGCTCCTGCATACATTATGGATCTTTGCTCTGCACTGAATGTAGAGGAAAATTTTAGTAGAAAAATATCATCCATGCACACTTTTTTCTTTCCAATTTCAAACTTGGAAAGTTACGTAGGGGAAAAAAGCCCCACTGAATGAGCAAACCTGAAAGTTTTAGTAGGTGAATACATGATTAATTGCTAAAGGAAATACATTCCTATTTGCACTGCAATAAATAAGAAGCAATGGGAGAGGTCTTTGGAATGAAAAGCTGCAAACAAGCAAGTGTTCTTTTCTTTCCCTGATAAATTTTCTCTTATCTTCATATATTCTATACCAGCTGTATTTGCACAATACTGGACACACTAGCCAAGCATTTTTAAATGTCAGAAGAATGGTTTTGGAAAAAGAAAAGTCCTCTCCTGTGGCAGAAACTGCTTATGACCTACAAAATGTTAAGCTAAACCCAGCTATCAAGTATATTTTCTTATAGTCTAGGACACAGGGACTCTAAAAGGTCACAAATATATTCCTCTCATCTTTTTGAATTTTCACAAATCTATTTCTTGCCAAACTATCTATTATTTTTCTTTTTAATTAAAGAGACATTGATTCTATTACTCTTTTTAATAGGTGGAAATAGGGAAATATGGAAGTCCTTACCTCTTACAGTTTCTTCTTTATGATACTGCACAAACACTTCTCTATGTAAGATATACGTAAAAATAATAATGATGATTCTGCCACTGATTTAAGTGAAGAATATGCCTCTTTTATGTGAAAAGAGATGAAAATTACATGGAAATGATTCCACGATATTAAAGCCATTCTATAAACAGGGTCTGTCATCTGTGCTGTCAGTTTGTGGGGCTTATTCAGAGCACACTGTTCATATATAATGAGGTGGATGTGTCTGCTTTAGCTCCTGCTATGTGTGGTAATTTTTTATCCTCAAGAGGAGTGTTTTTAATATTTTTTCTGTTTAAGTGACCTGCTGTGCTGCTGGAAATGCTGATGTGTTGATATATCTTCTCCCATCAAATTTCTCATTCCAGAGATGCTGCTTTGTAGACTTAATTTTATTTCAGTAATCTTCATAAATGTTTCATTGCTTCTGTTTAAAGGAACAACAACATAAATTTAGTTTTTCAGTTGAAGGTTTTGCAGCTTATTTATTTGAGTAACTTCCTCTAAATTATTTTTGTACCTAACACTGAAGATGGGAGATTTCTTCTCATCCTCAACCTCTCTCAGTGACTGTGCCATTTTTGTTTCATCTATTTGACAACATTAAAAGTTAAGTCAGGTGTGCATGCCTTTGGTACTGCTCAGGGAAGAAGCATGAGAAAGCAGGAAGAGAACTTAATTTTCTTGGTATTTTTTTAATATACTGTTGCTCGCTAATAGAGGTAATCAGTAATAGAGGTACAGTTTTTGTCCTTCTAAATGAAATAGCTATTGGAGAGGCCCAAAAGGAATCATGTACTATCTGTGATCATTATGCATGAATTTGGTGGTCATGAGTCTCTAAGCCTCAGTAAGAATACTTAGGTATTGATGAGTTCCATTGATGAGACCCATATGAATGCCAAAGGAAAAGATTAAAATAGATGTATTTCACAGAGAAGCAAAGTAATATTTAGGAGATAAAATAATGAAACTGTGAAAAATTTTGAAAGTCTCCCTTTAATGTGCCTTCTGGGAGCAGCAGCACAGTAGTAATAATGTTGATGTGGTCCATGAGGAAAGGCAAAACACATCATTTTTACAACTCTGTATTGACTCAGATCACTTGATATGCCTGCTAGTAGCATGCTTTGTCTACAGCTCTATCCCTCTTCCTGTCAAGCAAAAGCCAATAAACAACACATTGAAAAATGAAACCCATGTATAACTATTTTCCTTACATTCATATAATTTGACTACAACTCCTGCTTACACCAAAAGTTCCTAGTTCACTTCATGAAATACCTGTGTTGCAGCATTCCACACTTGGTGCCCTGGCTTTTCTCTAAGGAGACAATATAAACTTTCTGTATGTTTTGTGGTTAATTGTAGAGAATTCCACCCATTGTACTGAACACAGATTTAGTTTAGAGGACTGACTAGACAATCTACCTTTTCATGAGGGGGCCCATTAATTTCAGCTTGTTTCTGAAGAAGTTTTGTGTCCTCTGGAATGAATGGATTTGCTACTCATAGGCATGTTATAGCAGTAAGTTATCTAACCTGATGCTATTCTTTGAAGCAAGATAGAATATACCTAAATAATTCTGTGTGTTTATTAGAAGTCTGTTCTATAAATTCTACAGAAAGAGGATTCCTCAAGCTTAGTTATCCTTCAGTAAGACTGATTACTATGGCTATTTTCTAACTTTAAGTAACTGAGGTTAATTTAATTTAGTTGTTGTCTTACTTATAGTGAAAAAAAGAACAATTTGACAGTGTTTTTCTTTAGCAAGGCAGCAGGGTGAATGGAAAGGAGACAGAAGTAAAAGTCTGAAAATATTCCCTCCCTCCTCCATGAAACCAGCATAGAATAGTAAGGGATTTTATTCAAATTAAGCATCCCACATCCAATTTTGCCATCTGTGGCATCACATTTGGTCTTCATATAATGTTCACAGAAAGAGACTAGCTGTGACTATATTGAGAAGACGTTCCTTAAGCATTTCCAGTAAGGTGATGCACCAAGGTGTTGCTAAAAACCTGTGACAGAGAAAAGCCATGTGAAGGCAGGAATGAGTTAAAATACATTTCATTACTAGACCATAAAAGAATATAGGAAATCCTTTGCAGTATCACACAGAAGTCAAGAAAACCAGCCTTCCTAGGAGAGATGATTTTATTCTGCTTCAGGATGTCATGAGAAAGAGCTCTGAAACTTGGTCTGTGATTCTTTTAATGTTAATAAATCTTAACATAGGAGGGGTTCCCTGCTTAGGGCAGGGCTTATCTTAAAACAAGGGCACTCCAGATGCTTCTGTAGATATTCTCATTCCCAACACATTTTCTCCATGGTTTCCAAAGGACAATGCAAGTTATCTCCATTGAAACTCTGTGGCTCTACTGGAGTCAGAACAGGAAGAGAGAAGTTCTAGTGACAGCCAGTCATGGCAAGTGAAGAAAATGGGGTGACAAATACTTGAATCTCACGAGTCCTTAGGAAGTTATAATCTGATTTTTAGTAGGACTTTTAATGCAGTCACATGTGACACTGTCAGAACCAGCCTTCATCTACCTATAAATCCCAAGAGGATTTAAACAGAGGAGAGTGCAAGAATATGGCATTTCCTGCTCTTTCTCCCCTTACCCAGACAAGCTGTTCCTCAAGGATTACAGGAATTTGAAGGTAATATCTTGTCCTGTATAGCCTGGATACAGTCAGTAGCAGAAAAGAGAGACTGGCCAAGCAGCAGCTGAGTTCATGGAATCTATTGCTGAACAAAGTCATGCGGGCACATTTTCACTGCTGGGTGGACTGCAGTGTGGCTCTGTTAATGCACACAGCCTGAATGCAAAAGTGATCAACAGGGTTGATTTTAGACAAAGACATTATTCCTTTTTAATTGTTTTAATACATGTGGACTTCTGAATAGGCAAGGATTACACGTGTTGAAGTGAACATGTAGTGTCTTCCAAGAGAAAAAGTCTCATTATGAAGGTCCTCCTTACAATGCCACTCCTAAGATGCAAGGTGTTCATGGTTAAAGGCTGCATTTATGTAGTACAAATTCCTTTACTGGATGTATTCAGAAATTGAAAGTTTTAAAGTCCTATCTCCTGCTACTGGGGATTAAAAAACATTGTCTTGGGTAATTTTTTATCAGTCTATTCAAGATGATCTGCATCAGGGCATTCAAATACCATCATGAGAAAATAAAGCCCCAGCCACAATAACCTGTCATACATAAACTAAGGTTGAGATCTAGTCTAGCTTTTATAGCATGAACATGACACAAGACAAAATTTAATCCTTTTAACTAAATCATCAAGAGAATGAGCTTTGCTTCAGGAACATCCACAGTTTACTGAAGGGACATAATAGGAATAAGGAAATGGGGTGGTTTTCTGTTGCCCTAGAGGCTATTGCCAAGCACTGCTACAGAAGGTGTGTAGGATCTTATCCTGTCACAGCTTTAACACAGACATAGGCAAATTGATGTGAGAGCCTGGTAGGCAGAGATTTATTTAAGGTTTTTGCTTACGTGGTCAACCTTGAGGCTAGGCTTCTAAATTCCAGTTAGCGTACTTAAACACAGTAACTCTTTTCTTTGTTTTAAGATGTGTAATTCATAGAGTACACTAAGGGATATACATCAAAATGTAAATTAAAAAAAACCCTCACCAATTTCTAATACTCAGTCTGCTGTTCTGCTCCTTCTCCTGGATGCAAAGATACTATACATTGTGTCATAAAGTTATATAAATGAGACTCTTCATTTTAATCCTGATATTTAAAATGAAAATAATAGTGCTAGCCTGCCATATTAAGTCTGAATGTAGTCATGCAGTCTAACTCAGACCTTCATCCAAAATACATGAGAAAGTGTGGCTACTACTGACATTAACATACAGAGCAAACTTCTTCACAGAGCTGATGCATCAAGAAAATCTGAGTTTTCTTAGTATAATTTAGGGTCAAGATAGAAGTGGAAATAGTTTTCAGTGACCTCCTGCTTGGGCTCTAAAACTTGCTTTGACATCCATTTTATCCAGAGAAGCTTGTCTGATCTTTTTCTATGCACTCTGCTTTCATTATGTCAGCCCCAGTATCTGCAGCTGACTCAAGTGAAAAGGTTGACATTTGCTTCTTTAACTTTATTCACAAGTGTTTCCTGCCAGACAGAAGTAAGCTGTGTGAACTGTTAATGTAGTTTGCATACCAGTTGCCTTAGTATCACCAAACATTTGTGGTGAGAGAATGTTGGTTGCAATATTTTTTTACACATTTTCAGTAATTTCAGCTATGTTAATTGTCATGACTGGGCATAGGGTTCTATAAATGCATGTTTATGATCCCACATAAACAAGTATCAACCTACACAATTTGGCACATAACTCAGTGTGCTATCACTGAAAACAGTTTTAAGGTTCTTTTGTTTGTACTTGAACATATACTGCATTTATTGCTACTTCATTTACTCTGTTATATAGTGTATTTTAACTTGTTATAGATCTTGAGTAGGTAACAGCTACCAGTGCATAGTAGTGGAGCAGTCAGAACTATAAATACTTGAAACCTGGTGAATCATCTTCCACTTCTCATGAGTCATAAGCATCTTAGTCAGTTTTGCAAGATAACAAGTTTTGAATTTGTATAATCATAACTAAAATATTAAGTTGTTGTCTGTTTATGACCTCAAAACTAGCATTTTTTTCACCATAGAAACTTGCTGTTATGGAAGAAGTGTTAGACCTTGCTTTTCAAGTATTGCTGAATCCTCAGAATGGAAATTATTACAGGATTCCCAGCAACTCTGAAAAAACATGGTGTCCCTGTGAATAAGGACAAAATTCCTGATTACTTTTTCCTGTGAAGGAAGTTGGTCCATTCCATAAATCACAAGAAATGTCACCAACAATTGTAATTATAAATTGTTTGGGGCAGAAACTACAGGGAGTGTCCATAAGCTGAAGCATTCAAGTTCCTCAATGGTTCTGTATTAAATAGATAGTATTGATGAATGCTTGGGAAACCTGGCATCAGCTCAGGAAAAAGAAAGACATGGACTTGCTTGCACTAAGAGAAGTATCATCCCTTTCCCAGTTTTAACACAAAACCCACCAGGTGGTATAACACCATGTTTAATCAGACCACCAATCCAGCACTGAAAAAAAAAGAAGAGAAATTGACCAGTATGTCAAATTACACTTGCACCATTTATTGCTGAATGTGTAATTAATACCAAATTATATGACAAGCATCTGTTGCAGAAGTCTCTGTCTTACAGACCCATCAAATAATTATTTGTTCTTCAGAGCCATAAAAGGTGTCTCTTGGTTAAGCGTATGTGTGATGCATGACATTTCCATTGAAAGTCTGTGACTCTGCTGTGGGTCAGAACAGGAAGAAATATGTTCCAGTGACAGCCAGTCATAGCAAGTGAAGAATATGGGGTGACTTGAATCTTGAGAGTTCCTAAGAAGTTATGTTATAATCTGCAAGATGGATTCATTAATAATGGTAGAAAATACTTGCGTCTTGTAGAGGTTTTGACAGTGAAGCAGTTGCAGTTTTGAAACATTTGGTTCTCGTGAGCACAATGTGAGATCTTATTATTGTCAGTGCCGGTCTTTTAAAAATTCTGTAATTCTGTTGTGGAAGCTGAGGAAACTGTCCAATTGAATATATTTCATCATTAAAAGAAACATAGAATGCTATGCCACAGAGCTGCTTTCAGTGTTCTGCAGTGTCACAGTGCGTATCTCCAGTGGGAAAGTTCAGCTCAGGGTACAGGGTCAACATGTGTTGAAGCCTATCCTAATATCTGCTGGTGAACCCCACGCTCAGGGAGAAGTTCTTGCCACTCAAGGCATTTTGTCCCTGGGTGACTTGTACTTTCCTTTAACACATTTCTCCTAGATGCTCACAGTGGAATGGTGTGTGCTGTCTCCCAGAATTAAGGATATTACTCCAGATTTCATTTTAGTTGCTCATTTTATCTTTTGCTCAAAGGATGTGTAGAAGATGGACTTGAGTCTCCAGTAAATAAGCATAAGAAAAACAGTTGTGTGAGCCTGACTTTAGCTTATCTAAAGTGATACATCTTTGGCATCATAAAATTGTTTGATTTTTCTCATAAGAAAACCAACTGTAATTAATAATTTTAGTAGTTATCAACATGAAAATTACATCAGCTTTTATGACCTAACATTAACCTATTTTAATAAGTATTATCCTATTTTAATGTCAGACTAGCAAAAATAGTTTCATATTACAGCTTTTCAAGAAATTGTTCATTGTGTTCTTCTCTAGTAGATTAAGTATTCAGATTTTGTGACATACTCAGGTGTTAAATATAAATAAAAAATGAACATGAGTGCACAAGTATCAGTGTTACAGGCACTTGTCTAAGCAAAGTTTTCTGCTGGGTGGATTTTTTTTGTCTGGATATTCTAATTACACTGACTATCAGAAATCACAACTAAATATGCTTGGACAGAAAAGGAATTTAAAATTAATTTTAGTTTAATAATTTAATCTATGAAAAAACTTTAGATCTTAAATTTTAAACCTTTTAAGCTTACATTCAGAGAAATGTGGAAATTATGAAGCAGTCAAAATGCAGAAGCAAGAGACTATAATTTGTTTAAACATATTGACATTTAAAAATTACATATTGTAAGAATGTTATTATAGATATTTAGTGTGAATTTGTAAGTGTAAATTCAATCAGTATACAATTATTTATGCCCTGACAAAAAAATCAAACTTCATTTAGTTATCATCATATTAATTATTTTTTTATAGTTAAAAAAATCACTTGTTTTATTATTGAATTGTTGCAGAAAAAGTTAAATGTAGTAATGACTTTGAAATCTACTGTGCTAATGGTATTAAACTTGAATGTTCCGGTTGCACATTTTTCTATCTATATGGTAATATTTGTTCTGTAGTAGGAAATCCAGGCATAAAGCTAGTACCAACTACAGCTTTGATGGTTTCCTTGTTTTTTCAATGGTCTCAAATAAGGATGCCATGCTGAATTGTTCTTTCAAAGAGGTTAAATTGTGCAAACATAATTGTGAGCATAATTATGTACATGTCATAGCTTATAAATAATTTAAAATCAACTCTCATGGTTTTATTTTTGATCCTCGTATTTGCTAGAACATATTACGTGGTCTGAGTTCTTCAGTGCTGTATCATGAAAGTCAAATGCCACTTTTTGTTTTCCAGGGCTTAGTTATTGAACGGCTCGGGCGCAGACCTCTTCTAATTGGAGGGTTTGGGTTGATGATTGTCTTCTTCTCAGTACTTACTGTCTCCCTGACTTTACAGGTAACCCTACAGTCACTATATATTTTCACTGTCTTCGGCCTGTTTTAAACATATTTGATACCAGTTTCCTTCGACATTCCTACATGAGCCAATCCTTTTATCAGTTTGGCATAAGGATTGAAAGGTCTCTTTTGTTAATTTATGGATCTCTTGGCTTCAAAGTGCTATCATCAGTCACAACACCTTTTGCGTTAAAAAACAATAGGGGCCTTTTCACATTCAGTCTCCCTAATTCAAAAATATATGCATATCATGAACTATTATGAAGATAATTTTACCCATAGTTGGGTGAATAATTTACTCATGTTCCATGGGTTTATTTTTGTTTGTAATTCACTCTCTCTGAGATTTCTTTCATACTTTAGATGTCATCCCTGTTTTAGGTTTGGATTTTTCTTTCCCAGTAGTGAGAAATTTTCATGTTTGTTGTTTCTTTCAAGTTAATTTTCTGTTATTTGTATAGGCAGTATAGAGACTTAGCCTTTGGGGAACATTTGCACTTAGAGGAAAGATGGGGATAGACTTTTTAGCAGGGCTTGTTGTGATAGAATGAAGGTAATTATTTTAAACTAAAACAGGGCCAATTTAGATTAGATATAAGGAAGAAGTGCTTTACAGTGAGGGTAGTGAAATTATGGAACAGGTTGTTCAGCGGTGGTTGAAGCCCCATCTCTGGAAACATTCAAGGTCAGGTTGAAAGGGGCTCTGAACAACCTGATAAAGTTGAAGATGTCCCTGCTCACTGCAGTGGGTTTGGCACTAGATGAGCTTTAAAGGTCCCTTCCAACCCGAATAATTTTATGTTTATATGATTCTAAATTCTCAGATATTATTAGCACTCCGTTCCTCAGCTGTTTCAAATGATCAGAGGAGGATTATTAAACCAGTTTAAACTCAGGCCTTGACTAATTTTTCCTTGTTTGGCTTACATTTGCATAACAATGCCATTTGTTTCTGTTCCTGAGGACTTTTAAGAAGTAAAATTGACATATGCAATGACATAGGTTTGGGTGATCTTTCATGAAGTTGTTTTCCTGCTGTTGTTGATTCCCATGTGGTGCCATTAGGCTGACTTTCAAATCTCATTTCTTGTTTGACAAGAGTCATTAAGTCAGTTTGACTGGCAGGTGTGTGCCATACCACTGCAAAGATGTATTTGGCTTGTCTGTATGTACAGCACAATAAAGCTTTACTTTACATGCTTCACTCAGGGCAGCTGTAAAACAGCTCTCCTCCAGAAGAGAGATGTTATTTCAAGTTTTGTATGCTGAATGCAAAATTCTCTTCCAGATCTTTTAAAACCTTTTTTGATGTGTGAGGGCCTTCAGCTACTGTAAATCTCTGAAGTCTAAATGCCTTTGTGCCTCAATCTGTTAAGTATTAGAGATTTGCTTTGAACAAAAGACCAGGGGAGAAATAGGCTTGATCTCAGAGGAATCTATACTTTGTATTTGCTCCTTCTCTTTCTTGGAGACCTTGGATTTGCTGCTGGAGAACTCCAGGTTGTGACATTCTGATAGATCTACAAATTTTTTGGTTAACATTAATGCCTAGGAGACCATTTTTTCCACAGATCGAAAGGAATAACCCAGACTGGAAGAAAAAGAAACTGGGTCAGAAAATGGGGCTCTTTACTTAACATTATAAAAAACAATCACTTATTTTATCAAGAATATTTTTACAGTGTCATTCGAGGTGATATGTTGTGATAGTACAGTTATATATGTCTTGACCAACTTTTCAAAATTAGTGAAATTCTAATAAAAGTATCATTTACACTTTGCTGAGGGAAAAATCCCACCTGCTGGAGAAAGAAATGGGCACCCATTTTTTCCCCCATCTGTTAGTATTAGACTCAAGCATACATGATTAAGAACAGTGTTCTGTCAACTCCATAGAAATTGCTCATCATATTCTTATCACTTAGAGCAAAATCTACTTAGAAGTAACAGAAATATTGCCTTGGGAGGAAAATAAATTCCCTCAAAGAAGCATTTATAGTTTGTTCTGCTTTTACCTCTACCTATTGTTTGCACAGGCTGAAAATCCCTGGGCTGTGGCTTTCCCAGGTTTTGCCAAGGTTCAGATTCATCTCTCCTACTGACTGGCAGCCTGTCATGTCTAGTCTTCAGCCCAGCCTTTGACTGGTGAAGTTTGAAACTCTATGGGCCATCATAGTTGCTCTTTTTAAACATGACTGAAATACCTGAGGAAGCTGGAAGGGCTAAATCTGTTCAGTGGAAAGTAAACTTGTTTTCCAGATTGGCTTGAACTTTAGCACAAGAAGTTGTGAATTTTTAAAGTTCTGACTTCTGTATTGCATGAGCTTGTCTAGTATTTCTCTACAGGGATTCCATATTTACCAAGAATTTTAATACAAATCATCTAATAAGGTCCTACAGAAATACTGTGATTCTCTAAAGTAAACCTAGACTAAATTCTGAAATAGATGAATATTCATGGAAAACACTATCTATTATCTGTGATTTTTAAAAATATTTGTGATACATACAATGTGCTTAATGTGAATATCTTTTATCTACCCAGACTACTGTGCATTGGCTTCCTTACCTCAGCATATTTTGCATCCTTGCAATCATTGCATCATTCTGCATTGGACCAGGTATGTCTATAAATATTTTTTTCATGTTTCTTGTACATCGAAGCACAGATATTCCCTCTGCCATGTCCTTTCCCATCTCTGCAAAATGACTGTGAGGTGTTATAGAATAAACTCTGGGTCTTGGTCATGCCCCTCCTGGCTACTGCAAAAATTAACTCTGTCCTGGCCAGAACCAGGGCACAAGAGTATAAAACACTGGAAAACTTCACTCAAAAAGGCCATGAAATGTTCATCCCTGGGGCTAGTCAAAACCCAGCTGGACAAGTTCGTGAGCAATTGCCCCTGCTAAGATTAGCTGAACTCCAGAAGTCTATTCCAGCCTAATTTACCCTGGGATTCTAACTGAATCATATCTTTGAAAATGCATTTTAACAGCGATGCAAATCCTTGCCTGAGTGTAGTATTTCTCTAAATAATATTACTCCAGCCTTCGGATACTTTAAGAGACTGCAGTTATCAAATAATGAAATGTTAACAAACAATTATTTGCATATAGTTAGACAGAAATGTAGTCCAAATTCAAATGACATACAGACTAAGATGTCAAAACAGTGCTTATGGTTTCAAAGATTCTCTTACAAGTTGTCCTCCACAAAAAGGTGAAAAATCAGCTGCTTTGTAGGATTTTTTTTCAGTTACTCAGCTGTAAACCAGAAAATAAGAATTCAGCTCCCCTGAGTTCTTGGAGTTATTTTCATGACTATTTATTGCCTCTTTTTCTTTGTAAAGAGTTTAACATTAAACATTAATCAACTGTTTATACAGCTTTATCACTAAAGTGATCTAACTGATTGATTGTGGTTTATTTGGGGAAAGAAAGAGTTGCTGATGTTTAATGTGACTCTAATGAAACACTGCTGTAATTCTGTGGATCCTCTTCTGGAAAACTGAGGGAAAAATATGTTACTTTAGAGGAAAATGGGGAGAATACCAAGATATTCCTTTTCTCCTTGTTTCTGGGAAAAGATTTTGTTTCTAATTTCTGTGCAAAATATTGCTAAAATACTGAAAAAACTATTGCAATCCCTTTGTCCTTCTGTAAGGAAAAACTCAGGTTCAGCTACATCTGCTATAGTGCTGACACATAGACTGAGACTGAGGGGTTTTTTTAAAGAATTCTGTGGAATACAACTGTTCTTGAATTTTTAATACTGTAAGAATGTCAAATGTTGGGTTGAAACGTCTTGAAAATGTCCCTTCTAGTGTTTTAAGTAGCTCAGACAGTTTAAGTGCAGCTACTTGCAACATCTAGCTTTGGGGTGGTTTATAAACTATAAATTATAGTTTGAAAGAAATTGTAGGGCTTTTTTTCCATATTACAGGTATGTTCCACCCAGAACTTGCAGATTTGCAGATGTTCTTACAAGTTATATTTTAAACATATGAAGATTAACTGTCTATATTTTTCCTTCACCTCACTTTTCTTCAGAATGGATTCTGGTTTCCTTCATTTGGCTTCTTCCCCTTGACTGATCCTGTTCAGGATTTTTTCCTTGTAACTTACAATCTCTTCAGAGCAAAGTGTCTGCAGATACATGCAGGACAAACAGCTTTTTTTAAATATTAGTTATTCTTTCTACAGAAATTCTTTAAAATCAAATCTCCTGTTGTGCTTTATTCCTGTGCTCATTGCTTTTAAAGCCAAAGAACATTAATAGTGTACCACTAGCTAACTAGTTGGCCTCTCCACCTTTGCTGTGTCATATCTGACAATAGTGCCAGTAGCACTGCACAATTATTTGCTTTTAATGGCAATTTTGGTAATTGACATTTCAGCTGTTGAGAAGAATATATGAAGAATAATATTCTGATTCCTCTACAAATCAATAGCAATATTTTAATTGATTTTCAAGTCAGATTTAAAAGGCAGTTTTATCTTCAGATTTAACTTCTCTGTTCTCTTTAGTGAGGCTTAGGAGATCTGAACTGCTTTGCTACCTCTTAGCTGGGCAACTTCAATTATTAGCCACGTTTTAGGATGTTTGAATGAGAAGAGAGAATTTTTTTTTCTTCTGAACCAAGAAAATATTACCAAAAAGCGAGACATCCACTTTATATCCACTGTTTTTTGTATCCTAAGACACAACTTCAATATTTGAGTGTCAAGTTTTGTACCCCCATCCCATGCAGGAAAGGCATCAATAACCTGCATCAAGTCCATTGGAGAGTCACCAAATCAGTGTCAGGACCCCTGTGAGAAGGGACTGGGTGAACTGGACTTGTTCAGACTGGAGAAGTGACAGCTTTGGGGACCGAAGAGCAGTGTCAGTACGTGTGAGAAGGGTGTTGCAATGCTGGAGCCAGTCTCCCGCTGCTGCACAGTGAGATGCTTGAAAGACAGATTCAGAGAGTCCATAAGGAAGAGTTTTTGCTTATAGGCAGTCAAGCAGCCTACGGGGGATATTGAGTCTTTAATTACTACACAAAGATCAAAATCGAGTAGTTTGTACTTCTGCTTTTTTTCCAGTGCAGTGGCTGTAGGAAAGTGTCTAAAGTAAAATACAAACAGGGTTAAGTGGGTGAGACATTTTTTCAGAATCAGAGCACATATTTTTCTGTTTAGGGTCTTCCTGAGGCGTAGTTTCTAGCATTTTCATAGTCTTCCATGAATTTGTTAATTCTTTGTCCAAAACTGCAGAATTTTAGCATTCTTTGGCAAAGAAAACTACATGTCTACCACCTCTCATGCACGTGTCCTTTGTTGTTCTTTGTGTGATGCCCTCCAGGTCTTGCAGAAACAGAGCAACTGATCCCCTTCCTCCCTCTTTGACTTTCTTGTGGTCTTGTAGACTTTTACCTCATCACCCCTGATTTTTCTGGTCTGAACAGCTATATCTTATTGTCACCTTCTCAGTGATATTTTACGACATGCTTTTAGCAGAAAAATTTCACACTTCAATATCTAGTATTCATTTGCAGCACTCTGGTAGTTTAATGAGACAAGATTGAAGTTCGGGTATAACTTTCTCACCTTTCTGGTCAGTAAAAGGGGGTTTTTCCAAGAAAACTGAGGCATATTCTTTATTATATAGCTGCATATTTTTTTATATTTTCAGCCTTTTTTAGAAGTTTTGCCATTTGTTTGTATTAGTTAAACAGATTCTATTGTCCTGGTGTAACTAATGCTCAGTATCTTCATTCCTCCTGTGGTTATTCAGAACATTTCAGCATACTTCAGAGTAAAACCATACGGTTCATAATGATTCCATAGGTGCAGATCTTGGGCAAGGATGACATTAGTTTGTGTTCATTGAAGTATTGGTACTTGGAAGAATTATCCCATCTGAAGATAGTAAATAACATGAGGAACTGAGTTCATAAAAATACTGCTCCAACTTTCTAAAGCATAAAATTGCTTTTAAAAGTACAATATTTTCTCTCTTCTTCAAAGATCTGAGACCTTCTCAAGAGCTTAGATGCTGTGCAGTCTTCCACTTTCTGATAGCACATGAATGAGTCCCATCTGCTCCTTTACAGCTAGGATCAGCTGTTCCTATAAACTGTGGAGGGAGTTTATTTGTTTCATTTTTCTGAATTCAGCTTGCAGATATCTTTGAGAACTGAAACAGTAATGTTAGCAACAGGGATGTTCAGGTGTGGGGTTCGGTTCTTCATCATTTTTATGAATAGGCAAACAGAAGAAGCTTTCACTTCCTAAAAATTAAAGGGACCCTTATGCGCAAGATAGTCAATCTGTGATGTGGAAGAAAAATACCCTTCAAAAATGCGTGTTGTTTTATAGATTATATATATATATATATATATATATATATAGATATATATATATAGGGAGAGAGAGAGAGAGAGAGATATTTATATATCTGGTTGCAGAGAAACATATCGCTCTCCAATATTACTTTTAACTATGGGAACATGTTAGTAAATAATTTTATAGTTTCCACTTCCATAAAAGGGCAGAAGCTTCATGAAAATGGTTTTTTTTGGTCACACGGTTGACATGAAATAAATATAGGACATATTTCAGGTGAAGAATTGTCATCCAGCAAAGAGTAAATAGAAAGAACTGAGGGGATTGGTTCTGCCTCCCAAGGAGACAACAAGCAAAAAGCCAAAAATCAAAAGAGAAAACAAATCAAAGAAAAACAGTAAGAGAACATTTTCAGTATCTCCAAAGAGCATTTGTTTTTTTCAGGTCAGGCATCATGAGCAAACGCATTTATTTGTAATGCCTTTATTGAGTGGATAATAATGTGCAGCTCTGTGGAAATTTGCATGGTGATAGATGGGCTTAGGTACATGTAAAATGTCTTCCTTATTTAACTTTGCCTTAGATAATCTTCAAGGAAACAGGAAAAGCAAAAAGTTGTCCCCTTTCTCAGTTAAATCCATATGACTCCCTGTTCATGGACACTGAACATTGTTGTGTTAAGCTGTGCAGAATCAATATCTTTCTGGAAAGCCACTTTAAAATCTGACTTAAAAAGATTTAAAAAAAATGAAAAAGACAAAGTTCTGCTTATTTTTAGCTGTTTTCTTGAATTCCCTATTCACCCACTATGCCTTTGCAACAGTTGCTGTGCCAACAAGTGATTTTTGATTTTTCTGGGAGAATTGAAAAATGTGCATTGTAGTTTTACAAACCCTGCTTGGCCCCTTTTATCTACTAGCAAAATAGTTAAAAAAAACCCCAACCAACAAACAAAATGAAACCAACAAACAAACAAACAAAAATCCCTGACCCAGAATATGTGCAATCCAGTTTCCTGATTTGCCTGCAGGGATGTGACTCTACTTGTCAGTGAGTCTCTCATGCATTTTGGAATGAGAAGCTTGCAGTCCCTGTCTTTGATGTTTTTCCAATTTATATAAAACAATTGAATGTTCATTCTCTGAACCAAATAATGCCTCTTCTGCCATGTGTCAAGACGTGCCAGATGGTGGAACATGTGGAAAAAAAACCCCATCGACTGATTAACTGGGGATTACAGCAACATTGGCATGGTCTTCTATATAACCTTCCTAGTGAAATAAGCATAACAAAAATACAGTCAAGACCTTGAGAACTTGGAAACTTGGCATAAAGCATTTCCATGCATTATCTTTGTATGAAGAGATTTGTTGATATTTCTTCCTTAGAAGTGTATTCTGTTTAACACCTTTCTATAGAGTTTTGATAAATGGACAAGGATTATTGCAGAGAAGGAGAAGGAAAACTGTGGTGAGGGAGGCTAGATATAATGCCTTTCTTTAGCTAAATGGAGAGATGGGAGGAGGTAGACTGTTTTAATAAAATACCTGGCTTTGAAGTCATTTTCTTTAAACAGCGCCTCTCAGAAATTGAGTGATTATTGTTTCTTTCAAGTCTTTGCAAACTTTCTGGCTCTGGAATCATGGTGAACTGGAGCACTGGGCTTATTTTATCATTGGAAATATGCAGAAATAGCCCCCAACCTATTGTGGCAGTAAGATCTGTAAAGTGCTTGTGTAGCACTAGTGCATTGTCCACCCTTCAACCACTGCAGCTGGGAGGGAGGTCAGCCACATGTGTGCACAGAGTGTGTCCAGCAACGTTCCTTCTTCCATCAAACATTCCCCAAGAGTTCCTTGGCCATTGGAAGGAAAAAATATCAGCTTTTATTACAACTAACAATAACACTGAGGGAAGTTACAGAAATCTGAGGATATGCTTTTATATCCATTGCCTGATCATGATACCTCAAGCCATCTTTGTGCTGGGGATTTGTGTTATTTTGGTGGCACTTCAAGTTTGAGATTAGTGATTTTGTTGAAATTTGACCTAAATCTTCCACATTTTGCCCATTTCTAATAATGGGACATGTATACCTGCATGAGTTGAAGGGAAAAAGAGAGACTTAGAAACTCAGAACATGGTGACAATTTAAGGATGTCTGAAAATGCCATTTAGCTAACAGAAAATACAAGAATAATATCTCTAAGTATCACATAGAAGATTTCCTCATAGTTGTTTATATTTTATCTAAGTAATTTGAAAGATTATTTTTTTATATTAACACTCTATACACCTTTTTGTACATGTTTTCTTAGAGACCTAATTCATATTATTGTCATGCATTGTCTCTCTGTATTGTAATGTGAAAAATGCTCATTGTCTTCTCACATGTCATGTCATCATTTTTGAGATGATGACTTAGAGCTGAAAGTTGGAGCACAAAAGTGCTCTTGCAGTAGTTAACACAGAAAGGCTGCAAAGAATGGCTACTGTGAAGGTGAAAAAAATGGGTTTTTATATGAAAAAGTGCAGAATAACTTCATAGTGTCTAACAGAAAAGGGTGAAAATATGATTGCTGTTTCTAAGTACAAGGGCAAAAGGGGAAACACTGAGAAGCGAGAATAATCTGAAGGCAAATGTAGCTGCAAAAGATAACAACAAAGACCCAAACTTAGGTGCTAGCTGGACATGAATAAATTTAGAATGGAAATAGGAAGAAAACTCCTAGCTACTAGAGGAGCTGAGTTCTGTATCAGCTTCTGAATGGAAACAGTAAACAGAGAAATGAAACAAATGTATTTTATAAATTAAAGACTGCCTGAAACAGTTGAGGATTGTATTTGGACCAGATTATCTAACCGAATCCTGGATTCCTTTATCTTCAAGTCGTGTGGTCTTCATTTATGTGCAAGTGAGATGCTTGACCCTCTGTAAAAAATCTTACTTTGTTTCAATTTGCCTAAAGGCCCCTGGTGTCTGCAAAGATGCACTTGTGGTCCAGAGGGACTTTCTAGCTGGTTGTTACATGAAGCAGAGCAGCCACTGATTTCATTTCTATCAATAGCTGTGATTTTTAAATCAATGGCACTGGAGTGAGAAGAAAGCAGGAATCTCTGGGTAAGTCTTAGGCAGTGGCTTCAGGCATTCTGACTTTACTGTCTTATGCCACATAAGATCTTAGACAGGTATTCTGGTCTTAAATCCTGTAGGTATTTCTGTGGATGAGTAACATTTCCCTCCAGAAGTCCTGCTGAGTTCAGTGGGGCATGAATAAGGCTGAATTTAGTGTGATCAAACACGAGTCTATGAGATTTTGGTTCGATTCCTACCTTTAAAATATGCTTCTATTTACTATGCATAGGGATGGCAAAATAAGATCAGTGGCATGTTTCCAGTCACAATCTGATCACAGAAAAGGGAAATAAATAAAATTCACACTCAGAAGGAATTTGAAAAATAAGAAATTTTATGGTAGCAAGATCTTCATTTTTCAATTGTTGCTTTTATAACAACTGCATTTTCAGACACAGCTCAGAAACATTAACGAGTCAGACCATTCCAGGAAAATGTTCCACTTAGATTTGTCTCTTTTTTTAAGAGGTTTGTCTTATAATAGAGTTTTATAATATTTGTCATGGCTTGTGGAATGTGAGTGAAGTCTTCCCTAGCACATCTGAACACAATAGAAACCTGATAATGGTCTATTCAGTGTGTTAAATCAACATTATAAAGTAAACAAATGAAAACTCAAAGGAAATCATTGCTGTGCCCCTAGGTGTATAAAAGATATTTTGGTATTTAAAGTTTAAATCAGTCTATGCTCTTGCTCCAAATGCCAGTGTGCAACTGTATTGACAGCAGAGCTGTTGTGATAAAAGGGTCACTTTTAAAGTCATGAGGTTTTTTCAGTCTGAAATGTCATCAGTGAAGAAAATAAAAATCAGTTCTTGTATGTGAAACAGAAACAGAGGTGTGATAGCACACATGTAGACATAAAAGTACTGGAATGAAAGGCAACATTGCCATTATTGCCTGAAACCGGCATTTGCAGAAGTTTTGTGTGATGTTTTAGCTTCTCCACTTAGAGTGGGATGTAAGAATTTCTAACTCTCGTGGCCTCCCACAGAGGCATTATGCTAGTCCACTTTGAGAAAAGGGTTGAGCTTGCTTGAATGTAAAAAAACATTTTGTACCAGAAAAGTGTATGATGTTAAAAAGAAACAAATAAACCCATGTTGCTCTATATTTAATTAAAAAGCAGTAGATTTGAAAGCTTCATTTTCAAAATGTCTTTTATTCTCTAAACTAGAAGCCATTACAATCTTTCCAGCAGATATATGTCCTTTGATAGTGCCAAGTAGTTCCTGCATCGGATACAGAGAATACTTTTGTAGAAAAGAACCATTATTTTTCACAGGTATTTAAGAAAAGGTTTGGTTTGTTGATAATTGTAAGGCTTTTGTGGGCACAAGAGTAGATTTAAAACATGCTGCAGCAAAAATGTTAAATTCTCCATGTGAGTTACGATTCAGTTCAGGAACTTGCACTAACCTGGAGACGGGGTATACCAGTCTCAGCAGAAGATTCACTGAGGGATCTCTGGCCCCATCCCCCAGCCCTGCTGTGACACTCCCTTGCTGCAGACGGCCATCCATCCAATGCAGGAGTCCTTAAGATTGGCCTTTTGGCCTCTCAGCCATCCTGCCCTGCCTTATTAATGCCAGTGCTTTAATCCGTGTGGGCTGTGAGGCACAGCCACGGGAAGCCTGATTTACCTTTACTTTTCTGGTTTTCTCTAGCAATAGAAAAACCTCCTGCCTACACTTGGGGGCAGAAGTATTTTCAAATACTTCTACTGAGTCAAGTAGTTGATAATTTCTCTTTTGATTATCTTCAGATTATCAAACCGAGTTTTTGAGCTGTCAAGAAAAAAAAACATAATTGTTTTCAATCTGCCCACATCTTCATTGAATATTTTTTTCCAGAGAGGAGGATACCATGCCCTTTAAATATATTAAATACAGTGTCATTCAACATATATTTTGGGATTAATACCTGTTTCATATTTTGTTTGAATTCTGCTTGCTTTGAGAGCGGCATAGAGTAAATATGTAGCTTTTAACAGTTCTGTAGCAGAAATGTTTTCAATTCTTTATAATTAGTGGCAATTCTAAAGAAAAATGAGCCCTCACTATTTGAAAGGTAATTGTATCTGTTGGATAAAGGAATTGCTGGAGGTGACACCTGGAGTTCTTAGCAGCAGGAAAACTTACGAACTTTACCCTTCTAACAATAGATTCTACAAATTATCTTAATTGAAGATTTCAAAATGTGAATGCTTTGATGCTTGACAGCGCTCCTCCTACCTGAACTAGCAGCTTTTCCTGAATGATCATTAATTACCTGCTGATGGTTCTCAACTCCAACACTGAAGAAATTTACTGCTGGAAAAATGCACCCATGTGTTTTAGAGCTTCATGTAACCATGAAAAACTGATTTATTCAAAAGATGTGTAAGTGACCTAGGTACATTATTCACATTAATGGGGACTGGATATGGAAAACCTAGTTAAAAAAAAAAAGTTTCTTCTGTGGATTAGTATAAAATATTTATACTCACAAAAGTGCAAACTAATAAATATATAGAACAGTAGATGTAGAATTAATGACTGTAAGACCATAAAAATACTTTATTTTCCTTGCACCAAGGCACAATGCACAGCAAAGAGGAGTTCTCTGTTCATCTCATCTATTTCTGACTAAGCTCCATGGCTAACATCTAAAAGCAAAAGTTTATTAGTTTTATGTTGCAATGAAAGTTGGTCTAGGGTCTAGACAGTGTTTCTTGGTAGCCAATGTACTGCACGAAATGCTAAATAAACACCAGTAACAAACTCTGAGAGATAGAAAGTAGGTCAGAAGGACAAATGCATGAACAAGGGCAGTCAGATAATGTCAGTTTGACCAAGGAAGCAGTTGTTTTCTTAGAATCACCAGATGTTACCTGTCCTACTCCAGAAACTTCATCTTTTTGGGAACACACAGTTATGCCTTTGGATGCTTCTTTCTGAGTTTCATCAAAGGAGCCTTATATCTTTCCACAGGAAGATTGTAACTGTCTTTCTTCAAGCTGATGCTTCTAGTCAAAGGACATCTTCTGACTCTCTTCTTTTCATTTCTGTTAGGTAGCAAACAGATACTGCTGTTTGTTATATTTGTTTTGAATATCAGCCACAGTAGGGAAAATAAAATATTTTTATTGTCCTACATTTATTAGTTCTACACCTACTGCTCTTCATACTCTGTCTACCAGCCTGTAGAAGCTACCAAATTCTTTAATTACTGGCATTTCAGGCAATGTGTCCTAAAAACTTCCATCAGTTTCCGGAAGTCATAATCAGTGAAGACATGGTCCATCTTAAACAGGAGAAGGACAGGAAAAACTCTTTGGTCCCAGCTACTCTGAAAATTTTGTCCACTTTTTTACTCTTGGAGTTCTTGGGATGATTGCAGCTGTAAAATACATAATTGCACTGGTAGTACAGTTAATTTGTTTGTGAAAACATTTCATGGGGAAGCCTGACATGCCACACTGAGTTTGCAAGACTGTTTGAGCTTGCATAGGGTCACAGCCAGCAGCATTTTGTGTTAATGGATTGTCAGCCTGATTTCCTGACAGGGAAATTATGCCTGGTGGCTTTATAATTCTTTCAGAAGATTATTGTCGAACTAACAAGCCTGGATTGGATAGGGAGCTGGGTTTTTCCCTTGTTTTCAGTCCTGACGTAGTGATGCGACTGTATGAATATTTCGCTTACCTAGGACTGAACACACTGGTGAGTCTTTAATTCAGGTATTTCCCCAGTACTGCAAACTCTGTAGTGGATGAATATGTAAGGGACACTTCTGTGCTATTACTGAAGTAAAAACTCTCTCATCATTGTTCTCATCATTGAGATAATTGTTTCTAATAGTATAATATGAACAGAAGTGATGTTAATCTTCATTGTTACTGAGAATAATTATAAACTTAATTCTATGATAAAGACACATAGCCCAGTAAAACATTTTTTTTCTTTACCTTCAAATAGAAGAACAGAAAGTCAGGCTATAATTAGGGCTACAATGTGGTGAAGTGAGTCTGAAAATATAGAAGAAATGTTTAAGAGCCTATTTGCATGTAGTTACAAGTTGAGTGTATATTTTAATTGTATTTTATCCTTCAGTAGCTAAGCAGAATTATAACTGTGAAGCAAAAAGAAATGCTGCCAATTACCACAGTAGAAATCTAATGTTGGTGTTCAGTTTTTGCAAACAAAAGTCAACACAAAAAAAAAAAAGATCAAACAGCAACAATAACAAAAATAATAAAAATTAACCAAATACCCAAATAGATTGAAAATGTTACCAAAACACACACACACACAAAAAGATGTATTCATTTTGTTCAGAACTTGGTAGAATGGCCTATGTACTGTTGGTTTCTCTTATGATAAAAAAAGCAAAAGCTAGGAAAATTTAAATATCTACCTCAGGCTTCCAGCAAACAGCTATATTTAAAAGAGAATTGTTTTAATTCATGTAAGGAGTAATATCTTAGAAGTACTGAAATTATTGGGGTTCATCAGTTATGCAGTAATTATTTTGCCTTCATTGAACAAATTTTCAGAGAAAAATGATTCAGTCAGTAAAGGACTGCTCATAAAAATTTGCTTCAGAGCACTGACTTATGGAAATAAAAAATATAGAAAAATTCTCTAATTAATATTGAAGAGCGTGAGAATTCCATTGAAGAGGAAATTATCAGATAGTTTAGATAAGGGCATTCTTGTGTCCTTTGCATTACAAAATTGCAGGGAATGTCAGCAGTAGAAATAGTTACCTAAATGGACCAAGAAATAACGGTGTGTGGTTTAGTACATTTTATGTAATAACCTTGCTGTTGTATGTCAACCATTTTAGTGTAAATTACCTGAGAACCAAGAAATAACATTTTAACTAGTGATATTATGACAGAAAGAATCAATATTTTTGGTTTGCACCATTGCTTAGTTTGTTGCTTTGTATTTACCCTGAATGATAATGGGTTGCCTTGCAGCAACAAAGTTCAGAATATCTCCAGAACTGGCTTCCTATATGTTAGAATAACAGGTTTTATAGGTGCTAAACCAAAGGCCAGTTAATCAATGTGAACAGTCTTTCACACAATATTGTATTTAAAACTAGTATTTTCATAATTATAGGCACTAATTATTATATTATTGGGTATTGCAAGGGTTTGTATCATTTGTGTGTTTTAATTTGATCTTATGGATTGTACTTTTGGTTTGCTACAGACTGACACAGCTTTAAAAGTTATTTAAGTGGCCTTTAATCTAAGGCAGAAGAAATTCAAATGGTACAAATTAATGTGGTTAATGAACTATACCATTTCATACAAGCAAAGTGCCTGTTTTGCTTAATTCTCCTGTGGAGAAGAGCTGGAGAGAGATAGCAGAGCCTGTAGCATGAGGCTGTGACTCAGTACACCTCTGTCACACCTTCTGCTCCCAGTTCCCTCAGAAGGATTAGCTGGGCAATGCAGCTGTCATGTCTGACTAATGTTGTGATTTGGTGGGGTATTATTCTATCAAATGCAAAGTACAAGTTAAAATAATCTTAGCAGGTGACAGAACATCTCTATAAAGATTGAGATATGTATTTTGCAAAATTCTTATGCTATCTATAGACCCACAGAGAAGGAAAAAACTCAGTAGCTACATTGCATCGCTCACTGGTAGTATTCCTGCAGTATATTTTCCTGTGGGGTTTGGTGTGGATTTGGGGGTTTTTTTGGTTGATTGTGTTGAGGGGTTTTTTTATTGTTTGGGTATTTTTAATAGCTAAAGTCTGGGTAGAAACTAAAAGCCTTTTGTTCTCTCACTGAAGAATATTAGGTTGTTTTTCCAACAGTTACCTTTCACGATTTTTGCCTCACTTCCATTACTTCTCTCCCACAGTTGCCCTCTAGAGGGCCCTTGAATTGCAAAATAGCAAAACTTTTAATTGAGACTACTTTATCTTCCAACCCTATTGGATATATCAGTCTTCCTTACATACCTTGCTTTGCAGACAGAAGGCACTTTGCTTGATCATGCCTAGAACTGCACAGACATTTCCCCCCTGTCCCAAGCAGAACATTGTTGTAAAGTAATTGCCTGTTTTCTCAAAACATTTGCCTTTGAAGATTTCTCTCAAATCATGGAATTGTAAAGTCTGGGAGCTCTTGCCCTAATCAGGCTCTGGAGATTCCCAGACTGCCCCCAGTATGGGCAGAATTTGGGGTGCTGAGTTGTGCAGGGGGTCATGAGGCTGGATGGCCATGGGTGGCCCCTGTGATGGGGCCAAATACCCTCTGGCTGCCACGGGGCCACTGCCTGAACACACAGAGCCATCACTTGGATGGCTATTGAAAGATTAGCTGCTGGCTCAGGGAGAGTTCCTTTCTCCTTACTGGTTCTTAGAGCACAAAGTTTCCATCAGCTTTAGAGGTGATTTACAACTGTAATAAATCTCCCTGGTTTGTATTAGGCATTTATTCTTTTGGTAGTCTTGTTTCATAAATCATATATATATATATATATATATATATCCATAACTTTAATTTCCATTTAGGCGCTGGATAAAAACAGACTGAGGAGTTCATCATTTTCCTTCCTTTTTCATGTATTCAGACTTTTGATGACTCATGTAACTTTTGCTAAGTAGTCTTTATATGCAAATGTTCACTGAACAAAATGGTAAATATACGTACTTTATTTTTCAAAAGAAAACATGTTAATGCTTGTGCAAATGTTAATATATTTTTGAAAATCTGTAGTAAGGATACCAGAAATATTTTTTTCACACTAGCATTCCAATTTCATGCGTAAAAGAATACTGGGTTGAGAGTCTGGATTTTTACCAGCACAGGACATTGATTCTATGTAACTGGACAAATTACAGAGAAAAGTGAATAAAATACGTAGATACAGAAGTATTTATGAATGACTAATTTTGTCATGTGCTTAATCTATTTTCATTAAACAGCTTATTCATAATCAAGTCCTGCAATAAGACATTTGTAGTTTCCAATAGATGTAGCATGCTAACAGATATAACTGGCACTGCAGTATGTTAAGAGCTTCTTCCATTATGGTCTCTGCAGCGCTGAAAACAACAAAGTATAAGAAATTAATCACTATAAGTATGTGGTCAATGCATCCTCTTTAAATTCATGTTTGGAAGTTACCTTGCTGAAAAACTCCTACAGGAAATCCTAATATACATTTTTGGTTTTGTCATCAGAGCTAAAATAAAGCTAAAGTTGTCTGGAAAATCTTCCAGAGGAAATGCCAATGCCAGGTTCATCCTCCATGAGAAAGTTCATCAGGTAGCTTTTTAGTGAATTATTTCACCCACATTCAAATACGTGTTAAAGTTGCAAAACTCACGACAAAGTTCCACAAGTACAGTGGTTTGGTTGGATTGCTTTTGGGGGTGGTTTTCAAGCACCCATGTTTGAACGTGGGCCAGTACAAATCCATCTGCTCTAGTGATTATGTAGGGTGCCTTGCACACAGACTGACTCTCTAAGGAGTGCTTGGTTAGATGCCATAATATTGTGATCTCTGCAGACCAGATCCAACTTACGTAGTCGATAATACAGCTTCCTTCAACCCCAAGCACGTAGATTTCTATTTCAAAGAACACTGAGTTCCAGGGGAAAGGAAGTCCTTGAACACGCCTCTGACACCTTGAAATGACTGAGGATGGAATCCTGGGACTGTAGGCTCAGCTGATCTCAGGTGCCTTCACTGGCTCTGTCTTAAGGCTTTACATCTTTCCTTCAGCTCACCCAAATTCCTTTTTCACTCCACTCAGTTTTTTACAGTGGTATGGCCCTCAGCAGGTATTCACATGCTCTTCTCTTCATCCTTGTTAGGTTGGGTCTGTGCTCTTACAGGCATATAACAATATACAGCATTGACCTGGCTCCATTCAGCATCTTGTGTTTCTAGACCTGACCTGTCTTTCACATAACTCTATTATTTTCAGGCTTCTTGATTCCTTGATATGACTTTCTACAGAAACTGACTTTCTCAGTTTTGTGATGCTATGGATAGGCTTGTCTATACCATGAGAAAGTCGGGAGGTCTGTCTGTGCCACCCTTCCCATTCCTCCACAGAACTTTTGAAAGTTATTGATGATTAACAGGTTCTGAGAAATTATGTTGGAATTTCAAGGAACCTTTTGGAACCTTTTCCAACATAGTTCCCATGTACTTTTACTTCCATAATATTTATGCTTTCTGATAAGTTTCTTTTTTTTTGTTTGTTTGTTTGCTTTTTTCCTCTCTTGTACAATGTGTATTTTTCCAACCACTCTTTCCAACAGCAATTTTTATTATACTGACAAGAACAGCAACACCTCTATAGATTGTCCTACAGCAAAGGTATGACAGAATAAATAATTATAAATAAGTGTTTCCAGTCCTTCAGTTCCTCTCTCCAAGGGGAAAGGGTCCTGGCAAACTGCTGCCTCATATGGCATTTGAGACCTAAGTCAGTTGCTGACAGACAGGTGTGACTGCTGCCATTTGAACCCAAATTCCAAGCGTATGATAGGATGGCCACTGGAAGCCATCCAGGATTGTTAGACCAAATGTTGCTTGAATTTTGTTAAGTTACACATGTTCAGCTGCTTATTCTACATATAAGTATAATGCTGCTGGGAGAGGTAATTTTTTAGTCACAGACTTCTGATACTACATATGTCTTGTAGCTGCAGTTTGAAAGGCCTAAACTCTCCATAACTCAGTTTCCTATGTATAAAATAGGAGTAAATAAATTTGTTTGCTCTCTACATTTTTGGTGTAATTTGTACTGGCAGTCTCTGGGACTCAGCTGAAGCCTTTGCTAACACTTTAGATATGTTCTTACAAGAAGTCACATTAGCTCATGAGGGAGAAGAGCTGTTTGCTGCATCATGTTGCCTTTCTTTTATGCACATATTCATGGGCTCTGCATCTGAAATATCTAGAATGGAAGAATATCTGATAACACGTGTCATCTGTATGTCATGTCACATGTTTACAAGTTCCTATCTCACACTTCTCACAGGACAGCTTCTGGTGCATGTGTTTAAGCTCAGTGCCACTGAGCACAAAGGGCTACATGGCAATGCATTGCTATAATGCACTTACAGATGTAATCACATATATCCAAGAGTAAGGGTAGTGCAAAAGATAAGCACGTATATCAAGGAAAGACATGCAAAGAGAAGAAACAGTGGGTGGATAAGTCTTTGGTGGTGTTTTCCTCTTAAGTTATATATGTTTTGGAAATCAGGATTGTTACAGAGGTTTTTGAAAGTAAATGCATCTGTAAATATCTTTTTGATTGTTCACACTAACTTGTTAAAATGTTTAAAAGAGAGGAAGGACTTACATAGTACATGTGTACGTGGATTTTGCCTACAAAGCTAAATGGTGAGATAGGTAATATCAGCACACATGAGGACCTAGAGGTAGAAACAGGTAGAAGCAGAATACTGATGTTACTAGGTTTACAAGTCACCAAACTGTAGTGAAATAATTCTGCAGGTAGATATGTGTCTAATGTGTAACATTAACTGAAATATGTAGCAAATCAGCAACTACAATCCATGTTTTATTCTCTAAAAACAGAAATATTTCTTTTGCAATATCTGATGGGAATGAAGGAAGCCAAAGATCATAAATTGAGGCTTTCAGCTACTAGACAGCTTCTTCCTGGGGGTTACTGTGAGGCCAGCAATATGCCAGTGCTGTACAAAACAGTCCACTGCCTAAGTGGAAAGAAACATGAGTGACAAATGTGGTATTCAACTGAGCTTGCTATTATGGAGGTCAGGGTCCTTGGCTGATGGGAGAAACAGAGCTTGTCAGAAGTGCCAGCAGTATATCTAGTAAGGGAGTGTATTAAATAAACACCATTGACAAGTATACTCATAGAGAAGCAAATGTTTTGTCTTTTTTAATGCTGAAATAAAGTGGGTAGTAATTATAAAAGAAGTCTTTAGTCCTTTTGGAGCCATATTTCCAACTGTTAAGGTCTAAAAGTATTTTGGAGAAATTCTGAATTTTCAGAATTTCAAGCATTTTAGTAGAAACAAGCATTTCTACTTTCAATAAGCAGCAGGTCACATGGTATTCTGGAAGCTGTTGTGTGGATTGAACGCTCTGTTATGGGCTTGTCATCCCTGAAAAGAATGTAAAACAGGAGATGTGATGGCATGAAAGCAAGAAGTGTCACTTCTCTGAAGTATAACTTTGACAAATCACATTTTACTGTCTCAAAAGCCCCTGCATACACCTGAGCAGAGCTGCAGAGCAACGCTAGTCGTGGAGGTGTGTGACAGGGAGCATGTTTCTCTCTATAAGACAAACCACTGATGGTAGGGGGAGTTTACTAAAACCACTGTCTTGTTGGACCCTGTTTCAGGTGGGATTCCATTTGTCCTCACTGGAGAGTTTTTCCAGCAGTCTCAGAGGCCAGCCGCATTCATGATAGCTGGAACAGTCAACTGGCTCTCCAATTTCGCAGTCGGACTGCTCTTCCCTTTCATTCAGGTACTCAACATCCTTGATAATTGATATGCTATGGTATGGCTGATACAGTGTGACATACGATGCTGGAGCAGAATATTCAGGTAATAATGAATGTCCTGTTATGGAAGTGGATGACATTTCCACCATGTTTGTGATACAGTTCAGCTGTGCTACCCCCATGTCTCCTTGTTTGAATGTATCAGAAAAAATTGTCATGCACTAGAAACAAATATTGTAACCATGGACAACTCCCCAAATCCCCCACAGAAGCAATTAAGCTGTGCAGTCTGATGGCTGTGTCTGGGTTTATGGTCACTGACACTGATTGTCACTGCCTTTTTCTTCAGCCTTTAGGATACCCATCATCTGGTTTACACTATGCTTTGAGAATCCATAGCAGTCTCACTGGGGAATAGATGCTCTCTGCACCTCCCTCTGTAAGCTTGGTTTCACGTCTCTTATTTTCAGCTTCTTTTGTAAGTCTTTTATCTTTAGATGGTTCCTTCCTGTTGCAGCTTAGTTGCTGCATGGATTAATCTGTTCTTGTCCCAGCTTCTCAAGGCTTGCAAATCCACTGAGGAGAATAATAGGGGCAGAGGAAGGGCACAGGGAGGAGCAAACCCTCTAGGCTACTTGCAGGTCCTCTCACCCAGGAGAGAGATTTTGATTTGGTCTTCAAATCATTGCAGAGGAAGAGATTTGAGTAACAAGTGCTACTGCTGTTTGTGCCTTCTTACAATAGAAAATTAGATGATACTGCAGTATCACATGCCTAACAGTATTTCCAGATACTGGAAAGCTGTATCATACTCCAAGACTTTATTTATTCATTTTCATTTGACAAGTAGAACTGCTTTTACTAAGTAATATGGTTTTAAATTATCTGTATGAGATAGTTTAAGGGAGAACTTGAAAACCTTATAAAGCCTCACCCTTGATCTAAGTTTGACATTAATTTAAAATTTCTTCTAGAAGGAAAAAGTCTCTAGTAGTTTTGATTACTTGGATCACTTTCAAAAGTCAACATGACTATAAGGGCTGTCTTCCCCAAACTTTCCAAACCCTGCACTCTTACTAACTGCAATTAACTCACTACTTATTAACTGCAATTAAACTGCTCAGAGCTACAAGTTTTAAGAGCTTCTTTTCATGCTTTCTGAAATCAGTGAGTGTTTTCCACCAGTTTCATGGTGAAGGCCTTTCCAGCTTAGACACTTAAGGTAAGATTTTCAAAAGGAAGTAGAGACATAATGCCTTTTCCACTGAGGTCATTAGAACATCTACTGGATGATAGAATAGATAGACAATAGACAATTGGACAATTCCCTTGTGTTTTTGAAAACCTAACCTCAGTCATCAGCATTAGTATAGTCAAGGAGGCTGCCACAATCTCATTGAGCAAGTGATTGCTTCTGTGTGGTGTAATGGCTTCTTCTTCAAGAACATGGGGACTGACTATTTAAGCAGTGTTAGGTGCTGCCTTCCAGCCCAGCTGGCCAGGCACTAGCAGTCCCACCACCTGCCTAAGTAGCAGCTGGGCAGGGACAGAGAAAAAGGTCTCAAATCTAGGGGCATTTAATGAAAATACTTTTATTTGTTTGGTTTTTATTTTACTTATCCAGAAACATTTAGAGAATAATCACATTTCTCCAAAATTGTAGTTTCTGTCTTCTGCGCAAAACTGAGGAGTAGCCTGAGCTCTGGTTGGCTGCCAGATCTGTGTTCATGCAACTCAGAGCACTCCTTCTTGTCCTGCTAATCCTGCCTGACAGATCACCTGGTGAGAACTGTTTAAAAAGACCCTCAGTAAATTCAAATAAAAAGACAAACTACATTCTCTAATTTTTCATGTGCATATTAAAGCTTTTCACATGATTTAGTATGCATCCTAATGAAGTAGTCTTGGGGAATTTATCATTATGTGTCATAAAAATGTCCTGGTTTGTGATTAAAAAATTAACCAGTTAATTTTAATGAAGGAAAATTTTATTTTCAGCTTGAAGTGGGGTTTTTTGTTTGTTTTTTGGTCTTTAAAACAAAAACGAGAAAAAGCTTAGAGTATGCACCTAAAGATGAAAGCAGTGTTATTCAGACTTTGATTTTTAAAGCTTTTTCACAAGATCAAACTAGAACATCTCCTGTTTCCTGAGCTTTCGCTTTTTTCCTATTTCAGTCAACCTTATTCTCAAAATTCAGTGTATGAGTCACCTGTTTCTTTACTGAAAGGCAATATCCTCTTCTTTACAGAAAGGCAATAGCCTCTTCTTAGCTCAGTTTATAAATCTAAATCAGAAAAAGAAATCTTTAAAGTATCTTCACAGAATGAATGCCTGTCTGTATATTTAAATACTAACTTGATTCCTTGAAAACAGCAGCCACTTTTTTTTTGATCATTGGTGCACTTCCAAATGTTTGGGCAACAAATCTGTTAACTTCAGAGTTACTAAAAAATGAACCAGTAGTTAGCTCTCTAAATGTCACCAATTAACTACTTTGAATGCTTAGATTTTTGCCCTTCAACCATCTGTAGATAAATATAATAAAACTATGCCTTGAGTCATACATTAAAATGTATGGATGCGATTGAAAAGCTAGTACACAGGTCAATTTTTGGCAGATTTAAAAAAAAATCATTTAAATATGGCTGCTGTTCCAGCCCTCATCTGTACATATTTGAGGTGCTGAAGCGTGAAAAGGGACACTTGATAAAGCAGAAATTATAATTTATGTATATGTGGAAATAGGTACAATGAGCTGAAGCAGGCAGAGGGGACAACAAACTACATCATCAGAAAAGTATAATCTAAACTGCTGGGAAACCTCTGGTGCAGTAGTATAGGATTATGTTAAACTAATACTCTTCATTAACAGTAAGTTTGCAGTGACAGACATCTGTAAACTGACAGTGTAGTAGGACCATAAATTACATCATCTAGAAAAAGGCTCTGTTTACTTTTTGTAATGCATTGTGTAAATATAAAAAAACCCCATTACTAAACATTAATAATTAGCAAATAATTTCACAACATTTTTTTTCATTGCATGTTTATGTACTCATCTCGTATTTCAGGTTGTTCTGTTAGATTGTTATAAGGCACTTAAAGACTATATGATAAATTAGTATTGTAGGGTAGGATAACAAAGCAGATTTCTCCAGAATTTTTCTGTCATAATAATTTCTCTTTTCCCTCTCTTTTGTGCTCCTCTTTGCTGGTCCTTGTGCCATCCTCATTCAACTGGCCTTCAGCCTGATGAGTGTGCTGGAGCAGGTGGATACCTCTGCCAGGCTGCTCCATCTCAACAACAAAACTGACTATCCAGAGCCCTCTTTTTCTGCTTTCCTGCCCCACAGAGACAGCTGCATCTTTATTGCTCCTCTGGTTCTCACTCTGTCCCATCAGTAATTTTCCAGAACACCTCATCTTCGGATTTTTCTCCTAATGTCAGTGCTTCCAATAACCAATTATTGGTTAGAGAGGCAAATGACAGAAAAGGATAACAAATGGCTGGGTGGACATTATGTCCCCCAGAGAGTGTGCTTTTATTAGCTGAGTTTTTAAGTGAGAAACTCAGACACGGTACTCTGAATTTTCATGTGTCACCTTCATACAGTCTCTTAATTTTCTTTATGGTTGAAGGCACCTGAAAGAAGTAAAGTACAAATTATCGTGAACTAGAAATTAGGTAAACTTTGATTGTCTTTTATTTTGAGACTAGTTAAAGTATCTTGAGAAAGAACCTGCTTGGATCTGTGATTCTGATGGAGCTCAGTATCGTATCAGATAAAGATGCTACAAGCCTTGTAGCCTTAGTTCAGATTGCTTACCAGTACAATGCAAAGACCCATACGTGTTTATTTTTTAGCCCTTTCAGAAACAAATTAATTTATGCCCATAGTAATATTTCTGAGTCACTGTCCTTCTTTCTGGAGGCTCTCTTGTACTTCTGCTCTATTTCTTCCTTATTTTCACACTTGAGATTTTTCTTCTCATGCCCCAAGAGTCATTTACTCAGCAAGATTGTCTTTTGGTTTTCCTTATTATTTCCTTACTGTGTAATAATATCCCCTGACTTTTTCTATTGCACAGCATAAGAATTTGAATAACAAAGGCGTGCACAGAATCCTGTGCATAGACTCCCTCAGCCAAGCTATTTTAAACTCTTCCTAATACATCAGATGTTTAAAGTAACTACAGTGCCCCTACATTAAGGGAAATGGCGAAAGTTCCCCTCAAAGACAAGAAAATGAAATGTAGGCTATCAGAAGGTAGGATGTGCAGAAAAAAAGGCTCTTAATTAGAAGCTACCCACTTCAGATATGAAATATAAGGATCTGTTAACTTTTTTATGAGGAGAGAGTGAATATGTGAGGGTTGGGATTGAAATGGCAGTTCATTTCTGAAAATGTCTATTTTTTACTTAGAAAATATGTTTCATACATTATACTACAGTACTCTCTCCTTCTTCATTGTCCTGCACTTTCAGCAGAACTTTAAATTATGCCTGGAACTGAAGAAGGACAAGAGGTAAAGGACACAAACTTTCTCATCCATTTGTTTCACTGGATTATATCAATATTATAATTATATCAACGTCAAGTCAAATGTCTACATGAATAACAGTTTTGCTGCTGATCACTTTTGTAAGACATCTGACCATTATCATTTGACCTCATCACTTCAAAATCCTGTTTGCCCCCCATCTCATGACTCTAATCGTCATGGCAACTTCCAAGTGCAAGCACCCATTGCCAGTGCCAAAGGGCTGTGACATTGCTAGTTGAGAATTTAGAAACTCATTTGGCACTTGCCAGAAGTAGTTTTAAAAATATTAATATGCTAAGTTTATTAAATTGATTCAGAATTTGTTGGTCTGCTCATATATTTTGTTATATCTGTCTTAGAATATCTATTTTCCTGTTTCCAGTATCACAGTCCTGCTTAGAATTTAACCTGTGCTACAGAATGTGTGAAGTCTGTAAACAGCCATCATTACATAGCACATAATGATGTTCTTCTCAACTACTTTTAGATTTTTCCAGATTATGGTGTTCACAGCATGTAAGCTCTTAGCAGGAATACTGTTCTCAGTTAGATGACTTTAAAAGTGGCACTCTTGGGGTTTTAAAACGAAAATGAGAAATCTGGTCATTTCAATGTTAGGTTTTTTATTTGCTTCACTTTTTAGCTTGAAATAAAACAAATTCTTTTGCTCATTCATTCTGGGCACTTAAAATCAGTTCATATTTGTAAAAATTAAATATTCTTTACCATATTATTTAAAGGGAGGTGGAGGAAATTCTTGTACATTCTGCCCCACACAAGCCGGGAATATGTTTATTAAACTTTTCCTTGTGAAAACGTGGCAAACTTGCACCTACTTATTCATATCCCTTACTTATGCAGCTCTGTGTTATCCCCAGACTCAGGCCTGACTGTTTGCTGTGCTTGGGGTCTGATTTGACACAGTTGCCCAACTCCTTCAACTTTGATTCTTTTCATGTGTCTTAGGTAAATCACTTCTTTGGTTTTAAATGCAAAGCCTTGATCAGCTGCAGAAAAGAGTAGATAAAAATGAGCAGTTCAGGATTCAGCTGGCTGGACATTTGCAGAAATGCTGTGTTTTAAATGGAGTCCTTAGAAAGCTGATATGAAAATAGAAGGTGAAGCATTTAAAAGTTTATGCTTAACTATTCAATATCCTAAGTAGGTGCTTCCCTCAGGAGATTGCATCGATAAGTGTCTGATGTTCTCTTGCCCTCCCCTGTGCACTTGGGAGGGCAGGTGACCTTCAGTAACCCACAGAAAGCCTGGCCTTTTAAAGGTCTTCACCTGTGTATCTCACCTTGGCTCTGAACAGATAGCTATCAAGAGACAGAGCCGTTGTTATTTAGGAAACCACCTGAAACTTCGGACAACTTTGAACCTTGGATGTTCCTGCAGGAGGTCATGCTTAAGGAAATGTTAGGAGAAAACAGCTGCAAAACATGGATTGTTATAGTGCTTTGTTCTGTCTTCCTTCTGACCTTTGGGTTTCAAACCATGCTTGTAAAAGCCTGGCTCCAGGTCTTGCTAAGGAAATGTGTTATTACCTCTGGCAAGCCTCTCTGGTGTTGGGGGAGGAGAAGCAGCTTTGTGAAGGTGGCAGCCTGTTCTGAGCCTGAGCAGTGCGTGCAGGTGGTCTGAAGAGACCTGCCTGAGTGGATGTGGCAGAGGGGTATGGATGGGGCTGGCTCAGCTTCCTGCATGCCCAGGGGTGATGTTGCTGGTGCTGGGAACTGAGTGAGGGAGTAACCTGTCCTTATGTAAGAAAGCAGAAGTAACAGAAATCACATACTTCTTTTGGATTTATTCTGTATTTAGTTAGAACTCCATTCAGAAATGGCTTGCTCTTCTTCTTTCCCTGCCATTCCCTTGTTCTTTTAACCCTCCCCTCCAGCTGTTTGGATGTGGTATATTTTTTTAAGGAGTCAAGCTACTCTTCTGGTAGATACAAGGATTCAAGTTTTTGAACACTGAGGCTTCTACCCCATGTAGTTAGTGAAATAATGTCACAAAACAGAAAAAATGTTTACCTTTTAAATTTTATCCTATATATTGCCATTATTCTTGTATCACTGACAATGCACACATAAGTAAGGAATCTTGAGACCATGTCCATTGGCCCAAATACAGCATATCTGTGTTTTGTTACTGAAGACTTTAATTGAAGTCCTTCTTCAGTTTTTCACTTTCAGCACAAGATAAGCAAAACTCTGGGGGTTTAGGTCTTGAGTAGCAGCAGCACAGTCTCATCTCTAGCAATTTGGGAGTAAAATAACAGAGAGAGACTATGGATTAGTCAGGAACCTATGGAGATTACAGATGCCAAATACTAAATGAGAAATACAGTTTATTGGGCATAATATAAATAATATTCAATGTAACATTAATAAGAGAAAATATAGTTCTTTCATGGAACAAAGGCAGATCCATTTTCCTGTCAGATCTGTCTATCAAGTACCTTTTCTGTATCAGCCATGGTTCAATAATGCTGCATTTACCATTTTCCAGGACATTATCTTACCTTCTGGACCCCCTGATGGGCACACCAGATATGGTTTGGCCAATCTATTACCTGTTTCACCCCTCACATCTTTCCTCGAACATCAGGCAATTCAAAATATAACAGAAACAGATAAAAATTAATTAAGAATCTAGGCTGGGCTGTATCCCACCCATGTCCCACTAAGGGTTTTTACTGAGTTAGGATCTGTGATTTAATGTTTTCCTTCCCCTTTATCCTGTACTTCTGTTCTACATCTTTTATCAGTGTGCAGTGCAGGTAGACAGTTTTGTGCTTACAACAAGTAATTTAAATTAACACATGATGTTCTTCTGTGTTAAATGCAAGTTTGGGTGATATGACTTGAACTCCAAATGAGTTACAAAAAGTTTATGAACAAGAGTGGTTTCCTTCCCTGTGAGTGTAAAATAATAACCAGCTGTAAAGAAACATTATGGCTGAAGACTGGCTGGTCAGAAAACGGCTTTTTGTGGTTACCCTACAGTGTTTCTATCTGGGAATTACGGCTCTATTGGGCAAATCCTGCTGGACACAAGTGCAAAGTCTTGTATAAAACCTATAATCCCCACTTGTAGGTTTTAAAACAAAATTTAACTTTTATCTTATTCTCCGTGGAGCTTCAGTTGGAGGTCCTTGAGGGCTACTTCTTAAGGGGTAGCAGAAATTAAGGAGAGTATGTTTATTATCAATAAATGTAAATACATGATGTAAAATAATTGCAAGTAAAACATGGACTCATGAGAGTGTTCAGTTCAATTAGAAAAGGTTTACAGACACATGAATCAAAGAAGATAATAACCACTAATTTACTTAGTTTCTGGACAGCAAAGAAATAAAGAGAAATAAAAAAGGTGGGACAAGGTTGTGGCTGCACCACCAAGAGATGCAGATAACTTGTTGCATTTGGTTGCCAGACTTATTCATATGAGGCATTAATGGTTTGTTTTCATCATGGAGAATATTTATTCATCGAAATTTTAAAAAGTTAAGAACATGATTCTGTGTTGAAACTCTACCATTCAGCTGAACAGTTATAAATGCAGCAGATCCAGATGTAAAATTTGAATTCTTAGCATGACCGGATGATTTATGAGGCAGTGTGAAATTATTTTTTCCTGTCTACTGTATCTATTTGCTTCTGCATCTGTATAAGCGTGAATGCCGGAATAATTTCCCTCCACATCACCCATGCTGTTTGACTGTGATTGCCAAGTTGCTCAGGACTCATGCTTCTAGGATTTAATAAAAAAGCACTGATGATCTCAAGAATCCATAGACAATATCGGAGAATGTACTTTCCAGTTTTTCCTGTTACAGGCAGGATTTGAAAGGCTGAACTAGGTAATGAATTACCCAACGAAACATAAAACACTCTGACTAGGCAGGCTGGCAATCAACCAGGATATTAAAAAACAGCTGCAGGAGAGGTTTTTTTCATTTTTTCTTTCTTATTCCCCACAGGAATTAATGTTCTTCTTGCACATTATATATGATGTATACCGAGCAAGTGAAACATAAAAATAGTGCTAGGAATCGCATACACCTTGAGCAGCCAAAGCAGGGAGTTAAACCATCCTGCACTGTAGGACTGGTGTAACTAACAATGATGGGAGTTTGTTATAAAAATGTGCAAAATCAGGGTTGATTCATTGTCTGGTTCTGTCTTAATTGTTGCAGTTACATACCTTTAATGGCATCAATAAATATGTATGTATAGGAAGCCCCATTTATTTCCTCTGTCCTGAGTGATTTTCCCTGGGTTAACCTCAGCCTTGCAGCCCCTGAGGTGATGTGCAAGGAATGCAGCTCTCCTTGGATTTGCTGTTCATGACCTCACACAAAGCACCACCAAAAAGTCACCTTATTTTAAGAGCTGGAGAAACCCTTCTTGGTTTAATTCAACCTTGTTAATAAAAGCAAGTCAAAAAATATGGTTTCATTGGACGTTTGGTTTCAGGACACAGTGTAAATTTATAGGGGAGGAAGGGAGGTTTCTTCAAAGGCTGGCAGTGGCTTGACTTGGAGCCACAATACCAAACCTCTTCCAAGTTCAACAAACTGCAACTGGCAATATTGTAGTTATCAAATGGTGGTTTGGTTTTTTTTGGTTTTTTTTTTTTTCACAACTGTACTATTGAAAGGTAACTGAAAGCTGTTATATGATATAATAATCACCAGGCAAGAAACACTTACTTTGTTTCAGTGAACTACTACTCTTATTAGTTGGTTGAAGCCTTTATAACCAATTTATAAATTCACTTCTTTGTGTCTACTCTCTTTATTTTTGCAGTGAAGTAAAATCCAAAACACTGAAATACGGTCTGCATTTTGTTTTCACTTCATTCTTTATGATTTCTAGCGTGAAAATAAATGCATTTTATGCATATTTTTTTTCCTGCTGTAAGTTCCCATAGCCATATGATTGATACAAATGTCTGCCATTCAGGTTTCCTCCTTGTTCATTTTGCAAATCTCAAAGCCTGTAACCACTGTGATGCAGATGCCCCTGGTGATGGCAGCGTTCCCATGGGTTGTGTGCAGCTGCACAGTGTTGCAGAAGCATGCTGTGGGTTTTGTACCCAGGAATTGAGAGGCAGTGAGCAGAACAACCCAATGGAACATCTGTCTGGATTCCAGCAGTGCCACAGCAGTGCCAGGCTCAGCTGAGCACTCTGCAGGAGCCCTGCTGCTACCTGCTCTCCCCGCACCCGCAGTGCCTGAGCTCAGCCTGGTGTGTTCCAGCATCGCCTTTGCCAGGAACCCGCTTTTCTGTCGACATGCCACTGGCAGTGTTGGAAGAACCAACAATTTGTGCATTTTTATAAACTTCTTAGTGCTCTGACTTGCAGTGAATGTCAACATGTACTGTACTTGGTTAAAAATTGCTCCATACACCCCATTTTTTCTTTCAAACCATTCCTGATGTTGCCTTTCCTCTGGATTTTTTTCCCTTTTGCAACGACCATCTCCTTTGTTTTCTATTCACAGGCTGGTTTACAGACCTACTGCTTCCTAGTGTTTGCTGGCATCTGCTTAGCAGGAGCGGCCTACCTGTTTTTTGTCCTGCCTGAAACAAAAAATAAGACATTTCATGAGATTAGCCAGGCATTTGCCAAAAGGAATAAAGTAACTTTAGAAATGCAAGAAATGAACCACTACCCAGAGGAGAGGAAATCGAGTGCAGAACAAGAATCAGACTTCACATCTTCAGTGGACAATGGTGAAACAAAAAAAGGGTTTGTGTAAAATCAGGGTGCTCTGTCAGGGGATGGGGAAAAACATGCTCTTTTCATTTATAGCAGTGTACAACTTGTATTTTTGATGTGACATTATGAACTGCTTCCCCAGTGAATACGGTTAGAGTGAATATGGGTGAATCATTAGCATCTGGAGTGATGGTTGAGGCAATAAGAGGCGGGAATAGTGGCAACTGACTCAATAAATAAGAGACAGGGTTTTCTTGGCACCTGTGAAATAGGTGTTGTGGTAAGTGGGATGGGAAACATGGACTTGGAGAAGTGAAGTGGCAGTGGGGAGCCAGAGTTGTGAGCAGCAGCTTGCTGAGAACCCCTGTGTGCTCAGGAGGAGGTGTGCATGCCATCGCCAGGAGGAGGAGGCAGCAGGGAAAAGGGAAGAGATCCCAGGGGGGGTCTGCTAAGAATTGATGCAAGCGAACCTGAAATAGTGCCAGCATGTATTTCTCCACATTCCCCAAGATAACTTCAAGTTGCACATGAAAACTGAGGACTTGAAAGAAGACTCACGACACTTCTCTAACCTTCCATTCCTTTTCCAGCGATTTTCACTTTCAGTTGCATTTTCTGAACATCTCCCACCTTCCCACAAACAGGCAGCTCTGGGTCTGAATGAGTTTCCATGTCTCTCTGCTAAATCCTGATTGACTAGTAATAGAGGTGCCTCTAGATTCTGGGTTTGTTGGCACTGCATTTCTCTGAAGATATATATTTATATAATTTTATTTTTTAATAATAGACTCAGAAGCTTTACTATGAAAAGAAAAAAACTAAGCCTCATGGTGAAGTGAGAGAATACTGATGGCATGGGCAGGGCATAGGATTAAAACAAAAAAATCAAACATGAAGTGTTCTGAGGGTTGGGGGTTTTTTATTGTTTTGCTTGGGGTTTTTTGGTTTTTTGTTTTTCTTTTCAAATTCCTTTTAAAACAAGGCTTAGGAGCCAAAATTTCTCTGAGACTTGATAACTTAACACTCAGATCTGTCCAAAGGAATTTGGGTGCCTATTGCTTACTTAAACACTAATTTTCATTTGGGCATTAGATTCTGAAGCTCCAGAATGGTTCACATTAATAAGTTTCTAAGCTGTTTAATGCTTTGTAAAACTGCCTAATTTTGTGACAGAAAAACTCATCAGGGTCTTGGTGGTTAGGTGAACCATCCATGGGAATTTTTTTTTTTTTAATGAACATCATTTTTACAGTTTGTAACTTTGACAATAGTTTTTTCTTGATCTTTCTAGGTACCTGGATGCTGAGGGGTAATAAACAATTTTAAAATACATAGCTGTTTTATATTAGAAGTCAGTAAGTCTTAGAGCAGCTCTCAGGTAGGAATAAGATACAAAAAGAAAGTGCAGGATGTAGGCAGAGCCAACTGCTTCCAGAGGTTATATTTACTAATTCAGAAATTCATACATTTGGAGCATTTTTGTGAGAAAATTTGCATATGTATTACTATATTAATATATCTATTCCAACTATAAATATATATTAATATTAATGGAATAATATTAATGGCTCTAAGCTGAAAGAGGGTAGATAGAGATTAGATATTAGGAAGAAATTCTTTACTGTGAGGGTGGTGAGGCACTGGAACAGGCTATCCAGGGATGTTGTGGATGCCCCATCCCTGGATGGGATTGAAGGCCAGGTTGGATGGGGCTTTGAACAATCTGACCTGGTGGAAAGTGTCCTTGTCCATGGTGAGGGTTTGGAACTAGAGGATCTTTAAGGTGCCTTCCAACCCAGACCATTCTATGATTCTGTGATTTATATTCATATATTTATATACACACAAAATGGAGAATTGTTTTCCAATATCTGGGGGTTTTGTCTTATTTCCCCAAGTGATAAGCTGTTTTTTTCTTTTTTATTACACTGTAAATTACATTGTAAATTAAAATCAGAGATCCTAATGTTCAGCTGTTACTACTAAATTATATATATAGTTTTATACTGCGGTTTATTTGTATGTGGCATATTTACTGCACATATTGTAAGCTGACCCAATAGGCAACGGACAAAAATTGATGCATGCCTTTATGCCAGAATTTATGCTTTTTTACTGGGATAGAGGTATAGCAGTAAAAAGGTGAAAATATATGTGAGAAAGAGAATTAAGAATGAAAAGTAAAATTTAGGGTTTTGGTGCTACTACTAAGAAAGAAAGTGAATCAGGATTATACCTGCTGATGATCACAGATAGAAGTTAATCTAATGTTGTGGAGAAAACTGAAGAAAAATGGTTTTTTTAATAGCCACTTATAAAATGATATACATAGCAAATGAAAATATTATCTTTCAGTGCCTGTAGTTCCCTATTCCATGTGTTACTTGAGGCTTGCTAAGTGAATGGCTATGTGAAAAATGAGTGTGAATGCCAGCCCTCCCAACAATTTCAGGAAGAAAGAATTCCTTTTCTGCCTGTAGGGTGAGATTGGCAAAATCAGACCCTCTCATTCAGCTTGAGAATTACCTTACATTGCACTAACATGGTATGACATGATCTGGTTTGAGTCAAGGTGGAAAGATTGGAAACCATTATTATTAGAAGAATTTAGCACTTAGTGCTGTTCATGAATGTACATTATAGACATTGTTGAAAATGTTACCATTGGATAACTTCAATTAAATATCGTGATGACCTGATGCAGCAGTTTATGGGACTTCTGCAAGAAAATAAAATCATGTTACAGTTGCTTACAGCTGCACTTGTAGCCCAGCTTTTAATCTGTGGGCTCAATACAATTTCCTATTACAGCCCAAGGGGCTTGCACAGCATTAACAACAAGGGGTCATGTTTCTCTCTTCTCCAACCCCATTTGCCCATCACTTGCCCTTCCTGAGATGGGCACACACTTCCTGTGTGTCTACAAAGAAAGCTGCTACAGACTGAGTGTGCCATGGGACGGTGGTTCCACATCTCACCAGGGGTTTGTTGGCACCCCTGGTACAACTTAAAAGCAATTGCAGTCTCCAGACCAAGCTGATGCTTTGCTGGCTGGCCAGGGAAGGTGGCTGCAGTGTTCTCTGCCTTAGACTGTGGAAATTTCAGATGTGCCAGTACTGCATTAACTTTCTCATCTCTGACCCTAATGAGATTTCTATGTTGTTTAAGTTGTTCCATAAAGTTTTTTTCCATTATTACGCTGCTCTAGTTTCTTCAGCAACAAGAGGACAAAACGGAAAAATATCAGTGTTTCATCATTTGGTTTTTCTTGTTGAATGTATCAAACTGTCTATAGCCTGTGTCTTTGTCAGCGAGGATTGTGTGGTGCCACGTTCTCTTTTCCTGTCTGTGACATTGGGGTGAGGTACTGCAAGGTGGTGTTTGTATGAGTACCACAAATGTGTATTATCAACTATGTCCATGCATAGTGATTGCAAAATAAACCTTTGGAATTAAAGTAAAATGATGCAGATTTTTGTTCTGGGTGAATCTGAACCTCTACAGCTGCACATGTTTCAACTCTACAGTTGGGTGGTTGGGAGTTATAGGAAGAAAATCATCCCTGAATTTGTATACTTTTTTAAGCATAATTTACTTTTTTCCCCCCTCAAATGAAATTCCACATGTCATTCTTTCATATGTTTATATTGGGCTTTAGAAATAAAAATACAGACATCAGTGTGAGGAAAATTAGTAAACTTGGTTAGTGGTAGTAATAGCTGTTTATAAGAATTGTTGAATCTGGTGAGGCTCTTTTGAAGAAAGTTGTCCTTCGCAATGGATAAGTTTGGGTTGCTAAAGGTCTACTTTCTGATGAGAAATTCAGTCAAAAAACTATTACTGCTACAAGGATATGCAAAACTTGAAATCTGAAATATGTATAAAAAGTTGAATTTCATACTTCAGTTTTTGAAGCCAATTTTCTCTCCACAAGGATCTTCTTTCTAGTGGGGGAAGGTGTGAGTAATAATCCATATGGGATAATTTTCATCTTCAGAGTAAAATGAAGGGGAAAAAAAAAGTAAAAATGCCCCACACTAAAACCAACTCTTTGAAATTTGCTTTCTTTCATCTGACTATTTTTATGGGCTTTTCCTTACTTTCTTAGGAAACACCTGCGGACTTTTAATTTCAGTCTAACTCCAGTAAACAGAGTTCAGATACAATCTAAAAATCTGAAATACATAGACCCCAACTGAAGCAGATTTGCTAATGTAAATATTCATGCTCTTAAAGCATTCAAATTTGAGTCCATATTTAATTCTCTCTGCAAGTGGTTTTAGTTGAAAGTGAGCCCCTGTGAAAAGGTGAAATTCATGGCAAACACTTGGTACTTGGACTCCTAATCAAGTTATCACAGCTCAGTAAGCAATCATGCACAGCCTGAGTCACTACAGCCCTCTTCCTTGCAGGCTAAGCTGCACTAGCATTGCTTTTTCCATGACCTAAGAGAAACACAGGCAGTGGATAATTGAGCTCTTTCTTAAGATGTTCCCTCTAAAGCTTCACTACTGTTAAACTCTTTTAAACCTAGGATTTGAGTTAAAAATAACAAACAAAAAAAGTGCTGAAGAGAAGCTTTCAGCAGATATTTATGCAGGGATTATTGAAGTCAACAGAAATCTTCTCCAGTGGTTTCAACTGCTGAAATGTACCCAAGAAAGACATGGTATACTTACAGGAGTTCTAAGCTTGGGAAACCCTGAACATTTTTATCTTCTTTATAGCAAACTGATGGCGTGTTTCATCAATCTGGGAAACAATATTATTATGACAATGATGATGATGATTATGATATGATGATTTTCTTCTGAGATTGGGAGCAGGGAGACTGGTTGGTTGATTGGTTGAAGATTTGTTGGGGTGTTTTTTTAAGTGAGAACATTAGTAGTCTGGTTCATACACTAAAGAAGAGTACCAAGAGGGAGACTGCTGGAGTTGCTGGCTGTCTTAAGATGATTCCCAAAAGACTGAAAGTAAAATATAACTCTGCCAGACCCCTGAAACATAATCCATTAAGAGCATGATCTTGTAAAGGTAGGAGAGAATTTGTCTGTTGCTATGTAAGCTCCCATGCAGAGACATTGATTTTTGTTTCATTTTCTCTTGTTCCTCTCAGTTAAAAAAATCAATCAAGCTAAATGCAATGCTCACTTCTACATTTGTTATACCTTTTGTTTCTGACTTTTTCCACCCAATTATATAAAAATTTTTACAGTTCACATTTGAAAACCAGACAGCAGCAGTTACTTAGGAAAAGCAAGCATGCCAAAGATTACAAAAGTGATAAATACAATTTTGTCTAGGCTGACATTTTCAAAGATGGATTCAAGAGTTAATTACTTAAATTCAAATTTCATATAATGTCATCTATTTGAATTAAACTCTACGGACTATGCACATGCATATGTGTATATATAGAGGGACTTTAATTTATCCCATCAAAAAGTTCAGCAGTTTTAATTCTTACTCATAAAAGTAATTGGACCATTTGGATGCTATGTCCAGTTGTGAACTAAACAGGTCAGACACACTGGGATCTAGACACTTGCACAAACAAACTTCTCTAAAATTTGCATGATCTTAGATTTGGAACAGTTGTCTAGCAAGGCTGTCTCCTTTTGGCCAGCCTTAGATTTTTCATTTTGCACCTCTCTAAACCATTACATAGAGACTACTATGTTAATTTACTTACATTTATTTTGAGGCATCAAAGGAAAACATCAAAACTCTTTTCATCCAACCAGAGGACAATTTGTACTGAAGATCCCTGGGAAGCAGGATGTATTAGCATAGTGCTTGGTCTGGGCCAAGCCAAATATACTCTTCCAGTATCTAGTGATGCATTTTGTACACCAGAGTTCCTCAGATGTTTAGTAAGGAGGTCTCATTGCCACCCACTCCTTTCTTACCCCTCCTCTATCCCCACCTTCCCCTGCCACAGGCTGTGCTTGGCTTCTCATGCCAGCACGCTCCAGGATGAGATGTGCCAGCAGATCTTTAGAAATGACATGTTCATCAACTGAGAAGTGAAAGAGCATTGAGAGGTGGAAAGGTGAGGGTCCCTTCTCAGCAGGAGGAAAGCGGGATACTGTGCAACCCATGGCCCTCTTGCAGACAGGTATGGCTGTATGGCTAAACTTTGCTTTGTAGACTTCAGAGGGGACATAAACGATGCAATCACAAGGAAAGTGGAAGAAACTCAGAGTTTGTGACTGAGCAGCTGCTGACAGAGAAAATCCCTGTCTGAAAAATCATCCAAGTGGCTTAGACACTGCTGCTGTTGATTTAATTAGTATAAAATACATGGGTAGGCATCTGAGGTATCCTGAGCTAATGATAAAAGCACTGCTCACTTTGCAACAGTAATCAAAGAAAACAAAAGGCCAAAGAGATAGGAACGGACATCACAAGAAAAATCTAATGTTACAACTCTCTAAAAAGGAACGTAGAAGGAGGCAGATTATAATTATTTTAAGTTTTCTAATGGAATATGCAAGTCAAAAAGTGTTAAGAAGAAGCATAGCCAAGGAAAACAGAATGCAAGACAGATGGATGGCTTGTTTTTACAGTACATGACACAGGACTTATTCAATGGGCAATTAAAAATTAATTTTAAAGTAATAGAAAAATTTAAAAATGCAAAACCAAGGCTGTAGAATTCATTGGCACAAATTAGAATTAATGAATTTTTATAGGAGTAGATATTTAAATTTATGGTAACTTTCCTGTTTAAGTTAGGCACCAGAAATAAATAAAAGAAAAGCTACAACTAATAAGATATGAGAAATTTCTCTAAGGAGCTGAGTTGCCTGTAATTGGCCATTAGATCATACTTTCACCTTTTGAGATGTACAGATAATTTATAGACACAAGATGACTTTTTGTCTGGATCATTGCTCAGACATGCTGTCACAATTCCTACAGGTTCAAGTGAGCACTATTTGCTGACCCAAATACAACAGAAGTGGGAAAATCCCAGCACTACCCAATAAATAAATCAGACTCTAAGTCTCACATTGTTTCAAAAAACAACCCCAAACCCTAAGTTTTTTCCATACGAGGGAACTTTCAGATTAAAATTGAAACATTATGCCTAGTGATAACCGAGAAATTGTGTGCTGAACTTTCTTTGCTCTTTCAGGAGCTTTGCTGCACTTTATTAACTCAATTTCACATAGCTGTTACTTGGTACAAGTTTCAGCCTCTTCCCATTGTTCACAATCTTGGCTAATAATCATCAGAAATGAGTGTTAGTAAGACGGAAGGAAAATGATAACAATTTAGCAATAGTAGGAGGAGAATCAGCCTGTCTGGCAAGCTTGTGTGTTTTCTATGAACCAGGACAGCTGGCTTCGATTATTTAAAAAACATAATACATCTTTTTTTTAAGATATTCTCAAACTATTTACTAAATGGGATCAACTTTGCAGTCCAAGCCAGCAGCTCGAAGAACTGGAGTTCATATGGAGTAGATGATGTCAACATGTAGGATGTAGGTGGTGCTGAAGAAATGATCATTCTGGAATTCAAAGTTGCTCACAGCTGTAAGACAATTTTTTGTTTTAAATTTAGAAGTGACAGAAAAATTGTAACACATCGTACATGATTTCACTGTCATTAAGTTACTCAATACTACTTAAAAAAACCAGATTTTGGAGACAAAGGCATTTCTTTTTTCTTTTAAATGAAATATGTTGACAATACTTTTTCCTGTGCACAATATTAGATCATGGGTGCCTATTTGATGGCCACTTTTGATCAGTTATACCATGAATGGTTTCACCAGGCCAACAGCAGAAAGATCTCTCCTGCTCCCCTTGACAATGCAATGTCTTTTAGGTTGCTCATACTTCAGGATCAAATGAAAAATACAAAAATATTCAAATATAAAACCCATTCAGCTCTGGAGCTCCAGACTATAGTTCCTTTAACTATTAAATACTGCAGGTGGGATCTGAGGTATGTAATGGTGTGTGTTTTATCCTTCCCTTCCATCACAGGTCAGGATTTCACTCAAAACTTTTACACAGCATTGACTATTCACATAAATGCTTGTGGCGCTATGAAAATGATTGATTATCCATGTAAATGAGGGGTAGTCATAAGGCTAAATATTATCAGGACTGGGTCCTTGTTTGGTAAACAGCAGATATTACCAATCTTCCCAGTCTGCGGCCCTACAGATTTATTATGGAGCTCACCAGAATACTACTGCTGCCACCTAAGAAGAGTGACATTAATACCATTGCTACAGTTTGCTTTCTGCTTTGAGAATGTTCTGGGCAGGAATTAGTACAATAACCAGATTTGCCCTGAGTGTTTGTCTCTAATATTTCATCTGACCTACATGCACAAGTAGACAGCGATCTGCCCTCCTTGAAACTGATTGGGCTGGACCGAGTTCCTACGTGTTGTCACTGCTGGCAGCAGATCAGAGATCCAGTCCCTCTCCCTCAGGCCAGCAGAAGTGTTTGGTTTAGTCCTTTCATAGTTACTTAAAGGACAAAAACCTTACAACTTATTGAGATGATACATGGTAAATGCTTAATCTGCTCTATGACCTTCTGTGCTTCATAGTTATGAAACAATATTTGCTTTATTCTGAAATTTTTGGTATTTTCTTTGTTCATATATGTGTCTTTCATAATAAAAGAACTTCAGCCCTTGCCTCTTTCTAGGTCATAAAAACCTGGGAGATCAAATTCTCTTGCATTATAAAACCAAAACATAACTTTGCATGGTATTTATTTAATAACTCATCTTTCAAGGTCTATGCTTTTGTTAGCTGGATTCAGTGGATGCCATCAGAGAGCAAGGATGAAGCAGCACTAGAATATGTCATAAAAGTCCATGAAGGTGGTTAAGCTGGAAGAGAGATGAGTCCCTCTTCCTGCAGCTGCTGCTGTTCTGGAAGGAGCCAGCTCACCTGCAGGACAGCATTGGGGGCTGTGAAGCTCCTACCACATGCCAGGAGAAAGAGCAGCACCTACCTTGCTGCATTTTACTTATGTTTCCAACAGCTTGTCAGACAAAAAGCAAACTGTGAAGGGGATGTGAGAAGCAGGAATAGCAGTTAATACCAGGCTCTATCCAGCCAGGCTCTGCCAGCTGACTCTCTGACCTAAGGTGCATTCTTAGCATGTTAGATTTAACACACAGCAAATATTTTTAGCCTAAGGAAGAATTACTGTTTGGAAAAAAATTATGTGTAATGCTCAAAAGCTAGCTTATCTTCAGGTATGACAGCCCTCTGACAATGACACGGCAATCAAATGCCAGTTTGGTTAGACCTCACTCTTATCTGGTGGAGTAAATACAGTTCTGTCACTGTAGTGAGTAATGACTCTGCATCAGATGTATCCTGGTGCAAAACAGAAGGAAAAATATAAATTAGACAGCTAGATATTAGTCAGTTATTACTTTTATATATTCAGCAGGGTATGAAGAATGCTCATGGGCCCTCAATGTCTTCTGTTGTTATGATGGTAGCTGATTTTTTAAAAATAATTATTAAAATTAGATAATTGCTCTTTCCAGATGTCTCTTCTGCAGTATATTCAAATAATAGTTATGCACAGAGAAACATGCCCCTCAGACTCAAGGGAAGCCTTGCTTGTGGGTCAATAGTGCAGCTATGTGATTCATTTCCAAAATTACAAGTGCAGAGATTTTTTTATTCAAAACAGGGAATATATATAAAAATGTTCTTTCATTTTAGTCACTGCTTTCAGTTACCAGATCCATTTCCAGAATAATGGAAATCACATGCACAGTAGGGGAACAATTATATATGTATTTTCATGCAGAGTTCTTTATATTTAGATGCTTATATATATAATACAACTTTATGTGCCCAATAACATTTTAAAAATTTAAATTCCATATTCTAATACCAATAAATCAGTAAACTGAACCTCTTTGCACATGTGGATTACATGTCTTCATTAAATTGCACAAACTAAAGCACTTCTTCAGACAAGTTCACAGATTTTTAAATCATTTTTGTATCTGTGAAGAGTTTAGTGGTTTGCTTTCTTTAGTTAAAAAGAGAAGTTCTACAAATCATCACTGGAATAGTTGTAGTTCTTGAAATATAAATGCAACTATGTGCAATTAGTAAAGACTCCACATCCCTGCTGGTTTGGGTTTTCCTACATTCATTCCCAGTTATTGATGTAAAGTCTGTAATAACCATCAAGGTACTCCTGTTCGAGCTGTCTGTGCAAATCCAGGGCCAAATAACAAAAGATTGCAAATCATAAGCTCTTGCTGAACTTAGACTGACTTTAAAAGCCACTGAAACTAAGTTTTTGTGAGTTATTTTCAGTCTGGTCCTACACAGAGCATGTTCAAAGCTTCTCACACAGCTTAACTAACAGCTCTGAATGCCTCATGAATTTTTATGATCTTGTTAATACTGAAATAGTGAAGTTCTTTATGTATTGTTTAGTTTATATTGGCAGTGGAATAGGGAGTTATATTAATCTATTGATGCCTGAATCTTTTTCTGTACTCTACCACAAGGTTTATAGAAAAAAAAAAAAAAAAAAAGTGTGTGATAACACAGATTCAGAGTCTTTGGAGTTTGACAGCTAAAGCCTAGGTTTGCACAAGATTAGGTGGCTCAGGAACAGTAGAACATTTTTTAATGTAGTTCTCCAAAGCAAATCCACTGTTTTTACACAAGCTGGAACTGTTCTCCTTGTTTGAATTGGCCAAACAGCTTTAGAGCTGCTCAGTGGGTACTCTCAGTCTTCCTGACCAGGTCAAAATCCTGGCTCCTGATGAATGTTTTCAGAGGAACTGCCAAGGATATGGAGGGGGAAATCACATTCTTCACCCGACATGTTGACACCATTTCAAAATGACACCAACCCATTCAGAACATCCTTTTTCTTAGTCTTGGCTTCTTTTTTAAGCACAATTCCCACAGCACCATCACTTCTCAGAAAGTTCCAGCCCATTCCTCATATTATCCACCAATTGCATTGTTTTCTGCTTTTTATCTGCTTGTGCCCAATTCATGCACAGTGTTTTTCAGGTCTGCAGTCCTGCAGGTTTTGATGGGAATTGTGATTTACACATTTTCACTCAGTCTTCAAACCCACCATGCATGTTTGATCCACTACTCAGGGTTCATAATGAGATGCAGTTCACTCTTGGAGATCACAAAACAAAGCTTAGCTGATGCGAAATGAAACCAATACACAGAGTCTGACAATCACAGAATCACTTAGGTTGGAAAACACCCCTAAGACCACCAAGTCCCACCATTAACCCAGGTCCAACACTAAATCATGTCCTTAAGTACCACCTCTACATGTCTTAAATACCTCTACAGCTTCCCTGAGCAGCCTTTTCCAGTGCTTGACAACCTTTTGGAACAGGCTGCCTGGGGAATTGGCCAAGTCTCATCTCATAGGTTTTGAGGAAGAAGTTTTTGTGGTGCTGGCAGACATGAGCCTCTGAAGAAAGAATGAAAGAATCAGGGCTCAGCATAAAAAAATCCACCACAAGAAGAAAATCCACATATATATATGAGGTTGCTGCAGAAAGGGAAGACATAAACTGTGCTCTTGCTGGATTCAATAAGAACTAGTGGGGTTCGATTGCAATTTCTTCTTTTTTTTCATACCAGTAAAGTCAGTATGACAGTAGAATAGATGTCTGTGGGAGCTGGGGAAGGTTTTTCTGGTTATGCTAAAGAATACAATGTAGAAAGGTGATTTAGATGCAATTAATCCCTGTCTAAGAAGGCACTAGAATACTATGGTTCTCCCATGGCCTTATGCAACAGTCTTCTGGTGTTCACAAGTTCAAACTTCCGGACTTCAATCATTGGCAATGTGATACAAGGCAGGATAAATTCAACTGTATCACAACAAGACTGTGAACAGCCAGAAAGCACATAGTGAGCAGGAATGTAATGACAATTTCTCACACTTTTTGAAGTGCCCTGAATTCCCCTGACCCTGACTGGGAGTGAGCTGTGAACAGGCAACTCTCAAAGCCATAGATGAGACATAGGTGTTTCTAACTTCATGTGGAATAATCTGTGCTTCAGCTCATCTTTCATCTTTTTCTCTTTTTCCACACTATAATCAAAGCCTTTCAGTGCGATTTTCTTAACTGACAGAATACAAGAGATAATTGTTGAATTTTTGAGTGACTTCACCCAGAAAAACCTCTCTCCTCATAATCCTGATAAATATATTTCTGTCTCCAGTAGAAGCATGCTATATTAATGATAGTTTTTTTACTTGCTCAGAACTTATTTTACCCTGAAATTGTTTTACAGTGCAGCAGAAAAAAAGCCATAGCCATACTGAGAGTGTCACTTCTATCTAGCAGTGCTGGAAAATGTGGCTAACTGCTCTCATCCGAACATTATCCACAGAGCCAGGGTTTAACTGTGCTCCTCCTGACTGTGATGGAAAAAGTAAAAAAAAAATTAAATCAATAGGAATAGGAAAAGTGTTTTAATTAGCATCTCAAATTCAAAATGCTAAACACATTGATCTGGAACCTCTCTAGTAATTACAGCTGGGCATCACAACATAGAAATGCCACAGCACTCAGTTACACTGTGTTTTAAAGCCATGTTGCAAAAAAAAATGAAAAAAATAAAAAACATTGCTGATGAATTTCATTCCCTTGGCTCAACTTTAGTGAAAGCAGTGATTTGATATTCAGGAGTGGGAGATTTCAGTTTGTGTCCTCTGGATAGAACCAGTGGGTGGTGTAAATGTGCTCCTCATTAAGGCAATGCGGTTAAATGAAGGGATGAGCTCTACCATAAACCATCGAGAACTTTCCAGGCACCTTGCTGTGCAGTAGAAACTTGGTAGGCACAAGTTTAATCTTCCCAAATGAGTCACAATAATATACACTTGTGCAATACCATGTTGAAAATAAACAGAAAATGGAGTCCCTTCAATATATATTCCAAATCCCAACACCTGCTCCACAATAAACATATGCTGCACAGTGGCTGAATATTAGTCCTTTCATCAGCAGACATAATCCACTTTGAACAGTTGACTATCTGCTTCCAGTACTTCCATAGCGCTTAAATAGCTCTCTTTTGGAAAAGAGACACCCTATAAAGTACATTTTAAAGATCCCTTTTCAACAGCATGCTACCATCACCTTGGTCATACGTGTGTCTATACCGGGGTGAGCTATGGCTCACAGCCTCTCCCAGCACTGCAGATGTTGCTCTGGTGCTGCCTGACACCACACAACAAGCAATGGAATTGCACTGGCACAAGAGCTGCCGTGACAGTAAAGGGTGAAATGTGCGTGCGGACATGTTGGGAAAACTCAGGGACCCATCTGCAGATCCTGCTCATCTTCTTCTGAGAACGGAGCTCTGGGACTCCCAAGGAGCTACTCTGAACCTCACTCACCATCTTCTCAAGGTCTTTTTGTCCTGTCAGAGAGGGCATTTGGAGGCATGGGGAGATGTGACAACTCTTCCCCTTAGAAAATTGTTAGATGAGGCTAAGGGGAGGCAGGGAAGCTGGTTATGCCTATCACAGGCAAAGTAAATCAGAGTACTTCTGAGCAGCCTAATAAAACTGAATGCAACACAATCTGCTCTGTGGCAGCAGTGGCTTGAGGCAGAAAGGTCTCTGCATGGTTCTGGCCCTGCTCTTAACTGGGAGCACAGTACCTCACCAGGACACACAAGCAGAGAGAAAGGAGACTAACTTACTTTTTGGTGTGTAAATCACACCATAATCTGCTCTCAGCTTTGAAAACTGTCAATGCAGGTATGTAATTACATGCTCAGTTGTGATATTCAGACCCAGAACCTCTCCCCAGCACAGGTGACCCTGGGGACAGAGGGGACCTTCTCTCTCCATGCTGTCATCTCTTTCCACTATTACTGCTACAAAAGGCATTTTGCAGGCCAACAGTGGCAAATCCACACTTCACAGCCCATGTCTCATCCTGGGCTGTTAAAACATAGCTCCCATCCTTGGCCTATTTCACTTCAGTGGCAGCAAGGCTGTGGTGAGTCAGGAACTCCTACATATGTGACCAAGCCAGCCAGGCAGCATCTGCTATGAGATTATCCTGCCTAGTTCATCCTACAGCCAATCACATGACACACTAATCTCTTCCACAGCAATTGCAGGAGCCCTGGGTACCTGCCACCACCTCTTGCTTGTCAAACATGACACTCTTCCTGCAGCACCTGATTTATGCCCATATTCTTGGCCATTTAGAGGTGTTTCCAGTGTTGCTGAGGTCAGGGGAGCTACTGAATCTCACCACAGAGAAACAGCTGCAGCTCAAGCATTCAGAAGTACTCCTGTAACAGGTTCAAATAAACACAACCAGAGGGAGGGAAGCACCAAATGCTCAGGCACCTGGCCATGCTGGATGAGGAACAAGACTGTCCTGCTCATGACAACCAAGGAGTCCTGGTAATACCATTGAACACTGGGCATATTGGGGGTGTGGGTGTGTGTCAGCTATCACAGGTATAGCAACCTCCTATTGCAGTAGCTCTGTTATGTAGTAACCTACCAGCCAGTAAAATCATCTTGTCTATTGGAGTCTTCTTTGCCTATAAGAGGGGAGTCTAAAAAGTGCTCATGCTGATGAATGTGCTGAATAACTGGCAAATACTTAGAGTTATCTTCACTCAGCAGTGTCACTTTGCCAGCTGCTAAAACATCTGAATGACTGAAGAACTTAAGAGAAAAAAAAATTTAAAAAAAAAAAGAACTTTGACTGTATAAAGAAATGAGGAATGAAATGTACCCCTAAAATCAGGCCAGTGCCCTGAGTTTTATTGCTCATATAATCTAATGACATTCTTCTACCAATATAAGAAAAATAAGGACTAGTTTTAAAATTGTTCCCTCCCACTCAGAGTCCAAATCCAACAGTTAGACACAGACTTCTTGTGTCCGCTTCATCCACTGCTCACAGAACGACACTAGTGACTGGCAACTTTTAATTTGTTGGATTTCTCTTTTTTTAAAACAGTAGTGATAAAGGATGGGCTTTTCAAGTGACCTTGAAATACATATGAGCAACAGCAGAGGTGGACAGATTTTGACATGAAATGAGTATGGCAAGTTGGGCCATGAGCATCTTTAAAAAGGACTACTCTGTCAGCACCTGAGCACTGGGAAAAGGTCTGCAAGCAGAGAGACTTTGAAATATCTATCTTTCAAATTATTCAAAATAATTTTTAAATGTTATAGTTTGAGTTGGCCTTTAAGAAAGTAAACCCAAGTGCCAACTTTTTGTAACAAGGTTCCTGCAGGTATCGAATCTGCCTCAGTCAAATTCCTGTCCAGCTACTCAGTAATCTAATGATCACCTTCTTATTTTACATGTTACACAAATTAATTTTAAATAGTAAGGTATGACAGACAGGCAGTGAAATGAACCTGTGAATTATCTAAATTATTCTTTCCCTATCTATCTTGACACTGCTTATTTTGTAAGAGATACCAGAGCTGCTGGACTTAGACTTCTAATCACTTTTTGCCAGTAATATCAGGCTGAATAGCTGATAAATGTGTGCACTTTGCAGGAAGATTGAGAAAAATAAGTAATACCTAGATGCCATTGTGATAAGTGAATGACAGCATTACATTGCTTCTCACTAAAAGTATTGCCCCAGCAGTAACCAGGGCGGGATGCAGGGCTTTGTTTCCACAGTTACAAATTAAATTTTAGATCAATAATTTAAGAAAAAACTAAACTCAAAGGAGTATTTTCCTGAAGTAAAAAAAAATCCTCTGAATTCTGGTGAGACTCTAACTGTTGTGCCTATGTAAGTTTGCATATATTGGTTCTGACTCCATATCACTACAATTGTTATAAAATCCTGATCCTCTATACTCCCAAGAAGAAATGTAAATTCTCTGCTAAGGTGAGATGTGAAATATTGAAACTCTCCTGATGATAAAGGATGTTTACAGGAGGAAAAGTCTTACAGGTTTGCCAAGGCACTGAGAGACATCCACAAAGGGTGCATTTAGTCCTGGGGCTGCCTGACTCCTACCTGCTGCCCAAACTGTGTTCTACAGAGTCTTTCTGTCCCTTGACTATAGGGCAGCCAAAACATCATCCCCAGCAGGTGAAAGTGAGCCTTTTTTTTCTAAAACCGCCTCATGATGGGATACTCACTGTGTGTCAAGTGAAGGCTACCATAAAACAGAACAGGTACAGCATCTCTTCAGGGATTTGTATTGAAATGCATATTGATGTCAAAAATCAAACCTACATGGATGAGCTGGTTATTGAGCACTAGATCTCCCATGAGTTACAGTCACTCCCACGCTTCAACAGATTCTGTAGGAACTCCTGTTCCATCACAATTTGAGCAGGAGATTTTTCAGTGGCCTGACAGTTCAGCCTAGCCATGGTCAGGTGAGCTGGGAGAGAAAACCCCAGTTCCAGCCTCTCCTCTTGTGCTCCATCAGCCCCAGGCAGGATCAGGGAGCCCCCGGGCAGGCGCAAGCAAGGGAATGGAGGTGAAGGCACAAGAGCTGCACAGAGCACAGCATAAGATTTCAGCTGTCACAAGCTGTCAGCAGTGCAGGTTATCAGAAGGACCTTTCATAAACCTTTCTGTACTATTTTATGTGATAGACATGCATAACCAAGATACGTTAGCCCTTGTCCTATCACAGCACCTTCAATGCATTGCTTAATGCCACCCTATGGACGGCTGAAGAAAGCTTTATTTTCTACTACAGCTAGCATTGTGGAAGGCTACAATGAGGAAAACAAGGCCTTTACCCCATTCTCCCCCTTTGCAATTTGCTTTAATTAGTACATGCTTCACAGCTAGAGATGCTGCATAAATGCTGATAATGTTATTCACAGCATACAATCAATCTACGTGAGGGTTGTGTGGATGGTCACTTAAAGAGCTGCAGTCAATTGCTCAATGTCCAAGTGAAAAGCAGTGATTAGTGGCATTCCTCAGGGGCTGGGATGGAGAACAGAACGTTTTAACATCAGCAACATGGATGATGGGATCGAGTGCAGTCTCAGTAAGTTTGCCAATGACATCAAGCTCTGTGGTTTGGTGACATGCTGAAGGGAAGGAATGCCATCCAGAGGGACACTGACAGACTTGAGACGTGGGCTTGTGCAAACCTCATGAAGTTCAACAAGGCCAAGTGCAAGGTCTGCACTTGGGCCAGGACAATCTCAAACACAAGTACAAGTACAGGCTGGGTGGAGAATTGATTGAGACTAGCCCTGGGGAGAAAGACTTGGGGGTGTTTGCAAACAGAAAGCTCAACATGGCCCAGCAATGCGTGCTTGTAGCCCAGAAGCCCCACCAGATCTCAGGCTGCATCAAAAGCAGCATGGCCAGCAGGTTGGGGCTCATGATTCTCCCCCTCTACTCTGTTGTCATGAGACCCACCTGCAGTACTGTGTCCAGACCTGGGGCCCTCAACACAAGGAAGTTGCGGACCTGTTGGAATGAGGCCACTAAGCTGCTCAGAGGGCTGGAGCACCTCTCCTATGAAGACAGTCAGAGAGAGTTGGGGCTGTTCAGCCTGGAGAAGAGAGGGCTCTGCAGAGACCTTATAGCACCTTTCAGTATCTAAAGGGGTCACAAGAGAGCTGGAAAACTTTTCACAAGGGCATGTAGTGATAGAACAAGGGGGAATGGCCTCATACTGAAGGAGGATTGGCTGAGATTAGATATGAGGAAGAAAGTCTTTACTGTGACAGTGGTGAGGCACTGGAAGAGGTTGCCCAGAAGAGCTGTGTTTGCCCATCCCTGGAAGTGTTCAAGACCAGGCTAGATGGGGCTCTGAGATACCCGGTCTAGTGGAAGGTGTCGCTGGCCATGGCAGGAGGCTTGGAACTGGATGATCTTTACAGTTTCTTCCAAACCATTCTGTGATTCTATGTTGTTTCCATGTACTGTTTTCTTCAAAAATGTATAGACTTTATCTGGATGCCTTTTTTATTTTCTTCCTGGATCTTTTCAGTGATTCTTAATCTTAATCAAGATCTGTTGATTCTGTCAAAGGCAGACACTAAAGTGTAATGGTAACTATTGCCATTACAAGCATAGATGACCAGACCATTCAGTGCCCAAGTTTTCTGCTTTTTAGGAAAAACCCACCCCTTCTACTTATGGCATTTATCTAAATGTGCTTTCAAAACAACTTGGTAGTGGAATAATTAGTATTGTTTTCACAGCTATCAAAATATATTTTCTATTATCATTGTGGTTTTCAATCAGCATTAATAAAAAAACAAGAATGAAATAAGTAAATATTTGAGTATAGTAGATTAGAATAAGTAGGTATGTCTACTTAATAGAGCCGCAATCTGTGGGAGCAGGTCCTATAAAACTGTTTGCTCAGTCCCTTTTCCTTCCCTCTTCTAACACCACAGAAAATGTCTTGTAAGTTTTTTCTAATAACCTCTTCAAAGTTGAAAAAAATCATAGCACTGTAGTATGTTTTGGGTTGGAAGTGACCTTAAAGATCATGTAGTTCCAACTCCCCTGCCGTGGCCAGGGACACCTTCCACAAAACCAGGTTGCTCAAAGCCCCATCCAGCCTGTCCTTGAACTCTTCCAGGGATGAGGCATCCACAGCTTCTTTGGGCAACCTGTTCCAGTGCCTCACCACCATCTCAGTAATTAATTTCTTTCTAGTATCTAATTTAAACCTGCCCTCTTTAAGCTTAAAATCATTCCCCATTTTCTTAGCATTGTGTCTTTAATCTATTCTAATATATGTCCAGGAGTAAGTCAGCCTAAGTCCTGACCCCTATTTACATCCACATAGCACCACACCAAACTCTGGGCTCTGGTCCTGTATGATGGTCCCATGTTCCTGGAAAGCCAACATTCAAGTATTTCAGAGCTAGAGCCTCTTTAAAAATAAAGTATGCACTGGATTAATGTACACACAGGCTCTGAACCACCTGGAATAAACTGACATCCTTGCATTTTCCAGCTACCTCAGATGTAACAGCCAGGTATCTGGAACTGATTTAATTGTAACATTACAGCTGCCAGAGGAAAACATATTTTTCTATCCGTTCATGAAGCATTTTATAGCATGTAATCAATGTGCACTAAGGTCCACAGTTTATTACTTATAAAGTCTTGAGTTTAACTCCCAAAGCACACCCTGTTAGTACACAATGTGACACAAGTAATGTCTAGAATCATTCTCCTGTTCTTTAGGATTAAATTCAGTGTTAGTACATTCCCTACATGCTTCAAAACAAAAACTGTGTAAAAGATGGGAAATGCTGAAGTTTTGCCCAAGTCCACTACTAAAATAGTAAACAAAAGCAAAATGTATTGTGCAGGGGAAACTACTCTTCAGATCACTCCAGAGAGGTGATGAGCCTTTTGTGTCAGCCAAGAAGAAAAATGTCTCCCTTGCTGTACATCTCTCTTTTCACACCAGCAGAGTAGCAGGTTATATTTAAACTCTAGAGGACACCATCACCTTGCCCCTCTTGATCACAGAGATATTAGGCACTACATTTGTTCTTAAACAAGTCAGTATTTATTACGTTCTTATTCAAAGCCGGACATTCACAAAGCTCTGCACATAAGTCCTGTATAACTCTGTAATTTGCACCCTTCTTTCAGAATCAAAATTTGTGTCTCAGTTGAAATTCTAAAAGGTGATGCTTACACCAGCTGCCCAGCCTTTAGTGGAAACCTCCTGCCATACATCACAGCACACTGGTTGCTCCTCCTCCACACAGTTTTACAGCAAAGCTGCTGGTGGCACCAAGGGAATGACAGAGCTGCTCCCGCTGTCACCACTGACTCTGCTCCTGGTCCATACAGGGAGTGCTCCTGGCTGCACAAGCTCCACACACATCCTCCTGAAAATCCCAAGTGGGTTGGGGTGCCAGAGGTAGCAACAGAGGAGCACCAAGGAATGGCATCCATCTCGGGGAGACCAGAGGGTCTGAAAAAATAATACTCCTTATGATCTCTGATGGCTGAGCCTGAGCCTGTAGATTAAAAAGGAACATGCCTGGGCACTCTAACCTTATAGTTGTCTAGCACTGAAACACTAAAGAGGTCCCTGGCTCAGTTTTGGCCCACGCTGACTGGCAGCCTCCCAAAAAATTCCCAGGCAGAGTCTGGGAGTTGGGACAAGCCAAGCACCATTCCTGATGACCAGTTTCTCATTTCTATGTCATTTCTTACAGCAGAGCACTGCAAGGAGTTGATGCATCTAGGTAATTGGTCCAATTTACTCACTTTGTGGAGACAATGCTTTCTGGGTTTTTTTGGGGGGGTTGTTGGTTGGGTTTTTTTCCCTTACATTTTCCATGTTCACAGTTGTCAATGTTTTCCTATTTGCTTGTCCCTAAAAAGTTTCCCCTGGTTACAGATTCCTGTAGGATACAAAGCTCACTGACAATAAAATTGTTTTTCTTAGCCACTTCCATGTACCTTCCAAAACAACAGCCAATGCCCCAGTGACCAGCTACAGGATAAATCCAGTTGTCCAAGCACAGTACTGCAGTTTTAGGCTGAGGACAACCACCCTTCTGTTCACCACCTCTTTTTTCATACTGTACTCAAGCTCTCTAAAAGCAACGGCTGCCTTAATTCTTTGTGATTGTTAAACAGCAGGAGATGACTCATTTTGAACTAGCAAAAAACAAGAAAGAAAATGTCAAAGTTCCCAAGTTCAGCATTCCAAAAATGACTTTCAATTTGACCAGCATGAGTGGAAAGAGTTCCTCACCAGACTCTGAACTGGAGCTCTGTTTAGCTCAGGAGTGACAAAACACAGGTCAGGCCAGTGAGATACGCAATGGAGGGCAAAACAGAACGGACAAGGAATTTGTCTTCAAAGAAGAAAAGGAGAGGAATGATTCTGACATAAATCTAAAAAGCCTGATGAACATTTTGTTCCTAGCAGGAACAATAGAGGGGTGATACACAATTCAGTCTGTTCCCTAGGAATAAAGCTGTTGCCATTCTCCAGAATATGTCCAATGGGGCATAAATCAAAAGCTTGAAAGCAACATGAGATGATTCATCTCTCAGATGGGCACCTATCTTGGTGAAAGCAATGTAGACTAACCAGTTAAATTCCTGAAGAAGGTATTCTGAAGAAACAGATTTCTGAGTAATCACCAGCCAAAGGTACTCTGGTCACAGTGACGTTTTCTGCAGCTTGTAAGATGTATATGCTCAGGTCTTTAATCAAATTATTACATTCATGTATTTCTGAAAGTCGTGATGTAGAACTCACCACATTTCCAAGAACACTTCCTGGTTTGATTTAAAGACCCTGGTAAAGAAAAATCAATTTTTCTAGAAAGGTCAGGCAGCTTGCACTGTTGAGGAGGGGTTACATTACTGCTCAGGTGTAGTAAAAAGCAGTATCCACATTTCAGGTAGAAACAACCACAGCTTTTAAACAGAAGTGCAACACAGCAGCATTCAGTTTGGCTACACACTTTCTGTACCACAAAAAGCCCAAAGGAACAAGATGAGCAAGAATTTAGGAAGTTATTTGTAATATTCCAAAAGAAATTAACAGCATGCAGGTAAAAAGCTGTAAATTGAATTACACAATAAATATCATTTATTTGCTCTCTGGGCATTTTTTCCTTCACTTAATAATGCATCTTCCAATGGAAGCATTACTTACATTTCAAAATGTCAGCAGCTCTCAAAGAACCATTGTGGTTTTAAAGTGAGAAGCTTAAAAACCTCTTCCCCAAAGTTCATTAGTAATGCACTGCTATTGCAGTAGTTGATGTTTCCTGCTGATGAGGTGAAGGCATCTTGAACTAGCATATTTTCATTTTATCCTAAATTAGACAAACCATCTCATGAGGGCTCAGTGCAGGTTAAGGATGGCTCTCCAAACTAGCAAAGTCAAGCTGAGGGACGTCCCTTCCTGTTGCAGACATAGCAGTGAATAGGCCAAAGAATTTGCAGAGAGTGTCATTAAAGTTAGTGAAAGTTTTGCATGAATGAGAACAGCTCCAGAGCAAATGAATGAATGACCTGAGGACAACTAGTTACAACAGATGCAATTTTTTTTCCCAAATACCATAAAACCCTGTGATACAGGAAAGGTCAGCAAAATATACACAAACAGAAACCTAGGGAGCTCTCCTTTTAGCTTCTCTACAGTCCTGAGTTGGAAATTCATGCAGTTTTATGGAGCCAAGTGTTATTTTGTAAAACAGGGTGGAGAAGGGAGACCTATTTATGAGGTGTGTTTCCTGTCAATTGCCTGTTATGATGATGCTGGTAAGATAATTCATGAACCTATGTTTTCTCCATCCTTGGCAGAGCAGTCTATACTGCAGGGACAGTTTAAGGGCTTTAAACTGAAAGAGAGAAGGTTTAGATTAGACACTAGGAAGAAATTCTTCCTAATATCAAATTAGGGTGGTGAGGCACTGGAAACATGTTACCCCAAGAAGTTGTGGATGAGTTTAAGGATGAGTCTGAGTTTAAGGTCAGGTTGGATGGGGCAACCTGGTTTAGTGAAAGGTGTTCCTGCCCACGGCAGGGGATTGGAACTAGATGATCTTTAAGGTCCCTTCCAGCCCAAGCCATTCTATGATTCTGTGACACTAGCCAGTGTCTTTCCTGGCCAGCAAGAGAACATTTGGTATTTGACCAAGGGCACTCAGGTGCAGAAAGGCAGGAGGTTTCTCTCATCCTCTGTGCCTTCCAAGCAATGAGAAGCTGCACCTCTGCACCAATCTCACAACTCTCAGCCCCGGTTTTCTTCATTCTGAAGATCAAAAATCCCAAATATGGCTGAAAAAAATTTGCATCATATAAAGCTTTTCCTAATGGCCAGAACCTGAGTATAAAATATCCAGGCTAGCCAGAAGCGAGCTTCCAGGCATGAATGCCACACCTGAGCTGTCATGGTCTAAGGCCACTGAAGGACCTCAGTCCTTCAGTGAGGGAACACAGCCTGGCCTCCAGGCCGATGTACAAAGGAAAAAACAGCTGTCTGACTTCTGTACTGTAGGACTTCCCAGGAAGCCCCCAAAAACCCCCAGATACATAGAGGAAAGCTGCCCAGAGCCGGTGTCAAACGCATGTTCTTGGATTGCAGCCCAGACCTCAACTTAGGACTCTAAGATGGGTGATGAGCTTTCAAGCCTCGTAGTCCAGAGACTGAGATCTGCTGGGAGCATTTCAAAGAGGTGCTCTGAGCTCATTCCCTTCTCTATCACTCACCTGGCACACAGTAGCCTGGTGGTTAAAGCACAGCAAGCAACAGACCTGGATTTATTGCTTTACTTTTGTGGGGTATCAGACGTTCAAATTCCAGCTTCCCAGAACAAACTTAAACAAAGCTTCTAAGCCTTTCTACAACATTGCTTAGGCTTATAGGGACATGCCCCAGGTGTCTCTGTGATCTTTAGCTCTTCAAATTAAAGTAAAAAATGTGTCTTTCTAGCCCTAACTAGGAATTGCTGTGTTGCCAGCATTACAGTTCAGATCATGAGTCAAACCTGACAATCACGAGACAGATAAACCACTTTCTAGTCAAGGGGGAGCTGAGAGGGGGAAAAAAATTATAAAATTTCACTGCTAGTTTCTGTCTCTTTCTATTTCACCTACCTTTCCTACACGGCCATGATAACTGTGAACATGTTTCTTTGCTAATTGCACAGAGGGAGAGTTGACTTTTCTCTTCAAAAGAAAATTATAATAATTTTCAATTACTCACTTGATTATTTTCTTATCTCTGGTGTGTAAACATCCTTTCCAATATCCCCTTTTCTTCCTCCATACTCTTCCTTGCCTGCAAGTGAGCCCCCTTGCAATACAAATCCAATGGAAAGTCCTTCAGCTTAGGGCCATGTTCTGCTGTCTCCCATTGTTCCCCCCTTCCTTCACAACCCTCACTGTCCACGGGCAAATCCCTAACTTATACTGAAGAGACTTTATGGCAAAAAGAATCACACTGATCTCCCACACCACAGACAGTCCTTTGTTGTCCCAAATAGAAACCCTGCCTGCAGCCACAGGACCAAGGTGAGTGTGATGGTACTCGTGTAAAATGACCAAAGTTTGGGAGCATTCCCAAGCCTCAGCTTTGGGGTGGCACCCTGCAATCACTTCCAGTTTTTCAGAAGTTCCTGCCATGGAACATGACGGTTTTTTGCTGGTTTTTTTTTTCTATAGAAACCTAAAAGAGTAGACATGAATGAAAAGTTGATGAGTTTTTCTACCTTGGTTGTTGCTTCTAAGTGTTTTGTTTTTTTTTAAGAACCAGTGTAGGATTTACTAGATATACATATGGAGTGTGTAGTCCAAACCTTGCTTGCACTTCATTATGAAGCTCCATGATTGCACAGGGTCTCTGACCCAGATCACACCAGGTTACCTCTGCCATGCTACTGCGCACATGTGCTTCATCTCTTCTACTGTTCTGCAAACTCACCCACAGTGATGGCTACAAAGTGACCAACAGGCAGGGGAAAAACAGGGTATCATCAGGGATTAGTAAAAGCCGAAAGAGAAACATTACCTGGAAATGTGTCTGCTTCTACCTGCCTGTGTCATTTTTGTCTGAATTGGAAAGAAAATTGTGAAAAGAATTTTTGACTTGCACTGAAAATGGATATCTGGAAAATAGCTTCTAAATAAGAACAAATGTAGTTTAATAGAGTGGTGAGTCAAATCTCTGGGAGAAACAGAGATTTCTTTTTGGAACATAATAATTCCACTGGCATTAAGTATCTCTCAATGCATGATTGAAGGTAATATTCAGCAAATGTCTGCATCATTAAAGACATAATAATGACCCATACATTTAGGGCATATTCAAAAACTTGAATTTCATCAGATCATCCACACAAACACCAAATTTTTTAAATCAGTCTACCTTCATCTTGCTGTTTCCACCTACAGAAGACACCAGACAGCCATCAGCTCTTCCCTTTCTCAGCCTTCTTTTCTGTTTTTAAGGCAAGTTTCCTGTTCTGGCAGCCCACTGTGCTGACATTAGATACACTGTGGTATAAGCAGGAAAGTGACAGAGGCCACTGTTGTCCACAAAGAACCTGCAGGGAACAGGTCCCAGAAGCTCATGGTAAGAGACCCTGTGCCCTGCACACCCTAATCACAGCTGCCTGTGCCTGAGGATCACAGTGGGAGGTTCTGCAAGCCCCACCAAACTCACACAGCTCCCCGGGATTGGGACTATCCCACCCAGCTGCAGTTGCAGCTTCAATCCAGACCCAAGGGATTTTCTTTCAGATTTTTTCTTTAATTTAAAATGGACTAGAAAAAGAAAGAAAATTGTCCCCCAGTGGAATGGGGAAAGAGAAGAATAGCAGTGAGAAAGCTCGTGGGCCAAGATGAAAATTGTTTAATAAGTGAAGGATGGAAGGAAAAACAAAACAAGTGTTGCAAAGGCAATCATTCACCACATCCCTTGTGCAGACCAATGTTCAGCCAGTTCCTGACCAAAAGATGACTAACCTACCTAAACTCACTCTTCTTATTGCTAAACATGACTTTATACAGCATGGAATTGCTCTTTTGTTAGTTCAGGTCATCTGCCTGGTTGCATCCCCTTTCAATCCTCAGTCTATTCGGGTGGGGGACAGAGTGAGAAGGAGAGAAGGTCTTGATGGCACACAAACATTCTTTGCACAACATTAAAACATTAACATGTGTGCTATCACTAAAACATAAGCATGTTATCAGCATTGTTCTGGTCACAAACCTAAACTGCAAGACCATATGGGCTTCTGTGAAGAAAATTAACTCCACTCCAGGCAGAAACAGTACAGAAAAGCTGATTTTCAGAGGAGATGAGCAGTTCTGGTTGTAAATAACTACATTAACAATGCAGAATTCATAGCCAGAAGCTGTTCATATTTTTGTTATGTTTATCAAAATTGGCTCTGCATCTACAGAGGCAGATTTAATGTAGTTGGGTGAGCTGGCCACTGAAAATCTTATGAACACAATACTAAATTTGGTGTCAGAATTGTTTATGTAGCACAAGTTGCAGTTTTAATACGGATGTGGGTTTGTTTGCCTTCTACAGAGAATGCAAAGATCCTTCTCTTAAATTGCACCTAGTAGTCTTGTCTTTAACTTACCCTTTTTTGTGGGGGAGGAAAAGAACGGGTGGAAATAAAACACTGCTGATAGAATTTCCTAACAATCAATTGGAAAAATACAAATTATATGAAATGCATCCGAGTGAAATATTTTTACTGGAATCCATGCATTTTATTGTCTTGTTTAGAGTCCAAGTTAACATCATGTTTTGGGTTGGGAATGGGGAAGAGAACTTCTAGACCTATCAGACCTCAGCTGTCAGCTGTACCTCAGAATCTGTGGATGCCTGACAAGTTCACTTTCATTATATGTCATCAGATTAGATTAGAACCAGATTTGTCCTAAGAAGGATATGGAAATGAAAAACCCACTCAGCTACAAAACTAGTCAGTTACTCCTACCAGTGCAGGATGCTGCAGTTACTCTTTCGTTGTTGTAGTTACCTCCAAATTTTAATGCTGAAATATATATAGGCTTCCACATTTTAATTGTGGGAAGGAAAACAACAGTTGGCCTTTGCACGCAGCCCCACTCCTTCTCTCCTGCCATACACATACGGCTCCTGCCCTTACTGCCACTCACACACACACAAATCCAGGACAGGGGTTCCACACAACACTGTCTACAGCACGTTCGGTCACTTAAAAGCAATTTATTTGCTTCCTTAGTCTAATATTTCTTTTTTCCCCTACTAAACCCTGCATATGAAAGCAGATATAATCCTCCAGGCAAGAAAAGAACACTGGCTGAAAAAGATTTTTTAATGCCATGCTATCTGCACAGCATTGACTGAAATAGTTAATGAAGTATGAGGATGTTAAATAAAACTTGTCATTTTCTCTTATCTAACCTTCCAACCCTTAGATGTATAATTTAAAAAATAACTTCAATATTTTCCCAGATCTTCACGAGGCAATATAGTCACTCTCAAAACCTTTCAGTAAAATTGAAAATAACATGGAAGAAGAAGATGATTCTCTGTTAAATGCCCCTTTGAGTTTCATCAATGAATCAAACTCTTCATTTGAATCACATTCCCTGCTTTGCTTTTTCTGTTTTTTGTTTGGTTTGGGTTTTTGTTTTGTTTTGTTTCTCTTTCTGCTCTGCTGCTTTATCAACTAATGATTCCTACCAATCTATTGCAAATTTACATTTGTGCTTTAATGAGACAATACATTAAGATGGTGTAAAAGTGCCATAATTCATTTCTGAATCAGGCCTGCAGTGGTCACAGGTTACTTTACATAAACTAGGGAGGCAGAACTGTAGCAGGGCAAAGGTTCTGCACAAGGACTGTAAGGGTCATAAACAATTCCACAGTGAAGTGTAACCAAAAAGTGTGAAATCATTTACCTTTAAAAGCACATAAGCTTACAAATGCACTAGACTGGGAAGTTTTGTTCTCTGCCATGTGACACAAGAAATAAGGAGGCATTAGATGAAACAGAAAGGGAGCAAATCAAAAGCTGAGCACAGGAACCAATTTTTGAAACAGTTTGGCATCGTCAGCTTTGAAAGGGAAACTGTAGTGAACTTCTAAGACCAAGTTGGACAGTAACACAATCTTCAGCAATATCTAAAGTTAGTTACAACTGTAAAGGAATCACTACTTATCAAGGCTCAAGCACAGCACCATTTGTAGCAGGTGGTAATATCTTTTATTATCTTCTGTGACAAAGAGACTTTCAACCACGTGTACTTTGCTTCACCAGATAAAGAGGCAAAATACTTCAGACCTGAAGAAGGGCTTTTGTTCCCAGAAGTCTGACTGTTTATTGCATCAGTTAAATATAAGATATCATAGTTTTCTTTGGATTTATAACAGTCAATAGCAACAAAAATCAGGACAGAGTATGAAACATCATGCATCAGAGAGCAGCATTTTAAGTACAATTTAACAAGGAACAGCTCAGAAAAGGCAATGCCTTCATTTTGAGCTACAATATTTAAAAGGGTTAGACAAACTATGCACACATCTTACCAAGTATAACAGTTCCTTTTTTTGTGGGATTTCAGTGCAAGGTCTTCCTGAAGACCTCAGCAACCTCCCTCCCCACTCCAGGAAGGAATTATTGGCTCATTTTCAAATACCTTCAATACCAGCCTGGTAAATAGGACATAAACTTTCTTAACCATGGAAGAACTTAAAAGTAACACTTTGCCATACTCTTGCTAGGGCTTATTAAAAGTTTGACAAGAGACCTTTAAGTTACTTTTTGGTGGTTTTCCTCCACTTCTTCCTATAGGAAGAACTTCATGCTGTTGGGAGTACAATTAATTACCTTGCATAGGTCGCTCAATGGATTTCATTGATCCTATAATCACTAAGCATGGCTGGATATCCATCAGAGACCAAATACAGAGACATTTCGTATAATCCACCATCTAGGTATTTTGTGTTTCTGTATGAAATATTGGCTGAGGTGGGAGTGGGAGGAAGCAGGCTGAAATGTAGCCAGAAAAAAATCCAATTACTGCTTGCTAACCCTAGAAAGGTTTTTGTGTGGTTGTTTTTTGTGGGGTTTTTTAATTTAACTTTTTAAGCATTGGTTTGTCAGCCTGGACAGCTCATCTTTCTTTCTAATCAAGTTCAGAGGTTTACCAGTGGGGAGCAAATTAAGCCAGTGTGTAGCACAACATGGGCTGCACAGCACATCAGTCAAGAGGGGACAAAAGCATTTCAACTTCCTTTTAGCTCTCAGTTTTGGAAACTCAAAAATTAATGGAAGCTATGGGATGGGAATATCAGACAACTAATTATAACAAGGACTTTTGGTCTTGACTGGGCCTTTGAACATGTGGGAACCACATCTGGGCTAAGCTTTCAAAGGATATCATTTAGACCAGGACCAGACCTTCTGAGTGAGCTCTGCTCACTGGGAGAAGAAAACTGGACTGAGAATTGCTGCCAATGTGAGCCTGGGCGTGAGCTGTCTCCAAGTCTGTCCTTGGAGGAAGGAGATATACAGGTGTAGCCCGTTCAGGAAAAGTCAGTCTTGCATGGGGTGCTAGGACCATGAATTGCTAAGTCTTTGTGTAGCTATTCACTTCACCTTACATTTGATCATTCTTTCCTGTATTATCTTCTTGTGTGTGTGTATTCTAACTTATAAAGACAGGAACTGCATGTTGGTCATCCTGTAGAGAAGGCAAAAACTTGGCACATGAGAAGACATTCTACTGTTCAAAGCCTCAATAGATACAATGTGAGTCCACAGTGCTGGCAGATAGCAGTGCTGCAGATCCCACCTCCCCCAAAGTCAGAGACTTAACTGAATAGATGAGAGCAGCAGGAACTTCATAAGCTGACACAAGCAACAAATGAGACTTCCAAGGACTTAGGAAAGTGGAACAGGAGGGAAGGAAAGGAGAGGGGAGGGGAGGCAACAAAGACAACAATTTTAGAATGTCAAAGTCATCCCTTTTAAATCATCTTCACCACTGAATGATCTGTCCTAGTAGATTAAAGTTCTAAAGTTTGTATTGCTGCCATCACTGTATTCATCACATTTGCTTTTATACACAAGGCACTGAAGCATACCATCTTTTAAAAAAGCAACTGCAATTCGGCTGTGACTCTTTGAGTCACAAAATAAAGCTCTCAGCCCAAAAATGAAGTTAAGGGCATCTTTCAGCATCCCCAAGGCTGCCTGAATGCTGTGCAAAGAGGCACAGATGTAACACAAGCAGTTCTTCGGCCAGCCTGAGCTGGGGAGCATATTACATAGGACAGTCCTCATTTTACATCTACTGGTGCCAGTGCTGCAAAATCCTGCTCCAGGGTGTTTTAATAGACCCTGTACGTAAATGGAGTACGTGGGAGGCAGTGGTTTGTTTCAGCTTGCAGTGAGAGAATACAAAGCAGATGCTGAACCAGGTAATGCTGTAAATGACAAGGGGTGAACCTGCTTAATATAGGCTTGCCAAGTCATCCAGTTTACACACTTTTATGCTGCATTTAAAAGCCTGTCCAGCTGGGATCCAGATGCATTTGCAGCACATACAGACATACTTGGGTAAATACATCTGTAATCTAGAATGTATTAAAATGCTTGGATTTTCATTTACATGAAATTTAAGTGCCTAAATTTAGTACAACACTCCTAAAAAAACCTAAATTTTTAAGGCAATATTATCTTCATATGCCTAAATCTGTGCCATCACATTCACCCCACTGGTCTTCATTTTGGCTGAGGCATATTTCAACCAGCTGTGAAGGGCTTGTACCCACCATAGACTAGGTGTTGCTGCATTGCTCACACTTGCTTGATTTAGGGAGCGCACTCAGAACTTGCCATTTAGCTTGACTCAGAAACATCGAGTAACAAGAGTAATTTGCAATGTGTACGACAGTGTAATGGTTAGAGATCCTGCTGAAAACAGATTAGGCTTCTGCAGCCTACAAGGAGAGCTGCTGAGCAGCACTATGAGCAGGGGCACTGTCTCCCCTTCTCAAACCTGTGGCACTATTGGACCAAGACTGGGGTGTGTAGGGATCCACAGGTGGGGCAGGTATGAGGTACTGAACTTTACCTGCTGTAGGTCTTTGAACATATTCAAGCAGAGGTATCATCACTTCTCATTCAAACAGTACATAAGCAAAACATTTCAATCTTGGATTTTGCTCTGCAGATCTCTGCAGGCTGTTACCATCACCTGGGTATTCTGAAAGAAGCCACTGAAAAGTTAAAAAAATCAAAACAAAATAAAAACAAACAAAAAAGACACATTCTGCAAAGATGTAAAACAACATAAGCATTACTACTTTATATAGTATAGAACTGCATATTTTCCTATTAGATATTACACAATATATAAATACCTATTTATGAAGTTAAGCTTTCTGTGTCTTAGGCCCATTTCCATCTGTCCTATCACTGTACAAAACTTTCTGTACTCAACAGGCAAACAATGGTAGAAGTTGGTACCTTTCTTTTGAAAAAATTACTGCTAATTCTTACATTTATCAGAAAGCAGAACCCCCACATTTTTTATACTTATATATTGGCAGATTTAGGCTTGAGTCACTTGAGTCAACTCCATACCGTTGTGTTACAAGTCATCATAGGAGATCAGATTTTCACAATGAATATATGCATTCAATATATAGCACCAGATTTTGACTATGTTTGACACATTATTTGCACAGATTAAAGAAATCATAGCACTGACATACTGAGGGCCATTCTACCAGAAGATTTCAAATGGGACCAGACACCTTCAGAAAGTTTCTGGAAGACAGATTTGTTTCCAACAATCCAGCAGGATAAATGTCTAAAATATCCTACCATCACATGGTGAAAACATCACCGTATAGCACAGCAGGAAGATGGTCTCAAAGTCATCTTTGGACTCCACTCCTTGACTAAGTATTCCTTGCAGGATGACATAGGATGTTGCTGTGGAAGTTCTTTTCCAAGCTTTAACACAATGGAACAAATGTGACAACTCTTCATCTGCTGCACAGTAGACAGACACTTGATAGACAGCTGTTCAATGATAAAATGCAATGGCAATACTGAAGTTATTCAGAAGGGGTAGGAGGGGATTGCAGAGAACAGGAGAGTCTGTGGATCCTGGTAGATGGACAGGTGGTGAGTTGGCCACTCTCAGCCCTCCTTCCCCATGTAAATCTCACCCATCTCTGTATGGCCTCCCAGAACCCATCCTGCCCAGACCCCACCCTGACCCATTCCAGAACCCCTTCATCTACTTGCTCCAAAATCTACTGACCTCTATTGTCATCCCTGCCTCAGCCACCTAGGACCATACCAGTTCCTCCCGGTCCCTTGCTGTCTTCAACCACCACCAAATTTCTGGATCGCTGGACCCTCAGCTGGTTTCTCTAATTCCTTCTTAAAATTCTTTCTCTGCCTTCTACCCACCTTTTCTTTCCTGTGCTCCGACAGGGCTCTGCTATTGCCAGGATGTTCAATCCTGACTGCTTTGTCCACTGCTGCTTAGCTGGTCCTGGTATTTTTACTGTTATATCTCATTTGACCTATGAAATCCTGACCTTCTGCAAATACAACTTTTAAGAGAATTATTTAATAATGATAATTTATTATTTGAATTACCAAAAATAATGGTTTAATACAGAAAATACTTTTACCTAAGAAGCCATTTAACATTCAGAAACTGAATTACCTAAATTGAATGTTTTGAAAGGTTATGCAAAACATTTTATCTTCTGATGAAGCAGAAACTCTTTGCACTCTGTCAAGAACTTTGCACCTTTGTTTCACTGAATCGGAAAGACGAAAGTGTTGTTTAATATCCGTTGCTGAGTGACATCCAAGAGGTACCTCTAAATCATCTCCTCTTCTTGCTCTCTGTCTCAAAATGCGTATGGATAAAGATCAACAAGCAAATCATTAAAAACTGCTTTGAATATAAAATAGTTGTGAGAAACTTGTACAGCTCCTCTCGCTGCATAAATCAAGCTTGGATTTTCAAAGATTCTCAACTTTAAACAGCCAAAACGCCTTTTGAACATCTGGAAAGACTGTGTACTTGTATTTTACTGTTGTGCTGAAAGATAATAATAAAATTTTAAGATATTATTTGCTTCCTTCTGGATGATATTTAATTACCCTACAAATAGGATTAAATATTTTTGTTTCTATATATATAAAATAACCTATATATGCAAGTATATAAAAATCAAGTGCATATACTCCTCACAATGAAATCATTCAGCCTTTATTTCTATAAAAGCCAAAAAATTAAACTTCTTGTAGAAAAAAATCCATTATCTGTGTCTAATACCAATCCATTCTCACTTTTTATTCTCAAGCAAAATCCCCAAGAGCTTTTAAAATAGTCTCTTTATGCTTGTCCTCTAAATTATGTTTTTGGTGAATAATATTGCGTTGAGAAGGGAAATGGTGTTGCTTGAGAAAAAAACACAACAGCAACAGAAAAAAGATCTAAAAGATTCCCTTTGGGTGGAGACATAATGTAATTTAAGTGTAGCTGGAGGTAGTTACAGATTTGGTGAAAACGAGGTACCCAAGCAGTGAACTCCATGCCAGGAGCTTCTGTCACCAGAGGAGACTAATAATATGAAGTTAACAAGGAAAGCAAAAGGTAGAGGCCAAATGCTAGAAATTTAGATTTTTAATCTTACTGAAAACATTTCAGATTGGGAAAATGAGGTCATAGTCTAAAAGAGAGCATGCTGAACTTCCTGGTTAATATTTTACTCATGGGATGTTTTCAAAACTGCAGCAGGTGAACTGCAGACTAGACTTCTCCAGTTCCTCAGAAGCAACCCAGCTTAGGTTGTGGTCAAGGCTCACCTCTGCTATGCAATCACCAGGCTCCTCAGGGACTCTGCAAAAACTACATGGATTTAGGAGTTCTTCAGCTCAATATTAGGCCCCTAAACCATGACCTACGTGCAGCTCAGACACCAAAAACACAAGCAACTATCATAGCCACATCCGTTCAAGACACAGACAGGCACCAGCTACACCAGAGAGGTTACACCAACCAGGTGTCATTTGCAACCACTTTTTCCGGAGCATAACCTCACAAAAGAAAAGTGTGGTTTCTCTTTCATGCAGGAAACAAAAAACACAAGCCATTTTAAAAGTTCAGATTTCCTATGTAATACATGAGCATCCACCTACCATGAAGCCCAGGTCCAGAGAACAGGCATTTGTGTTGGAGAGTGAGGTTCTTGTGCATCAAGAATGGCTCACTCCCCTGCAGTCCTCTTCACTGCTTGGCTGAAACTAGACAAATTTCGTGCAAACTGAACCCATCTATACATGTTATTGACATTTCTTTCCTTACTTTTCAGACCTCTCTCCTAATGTGAATCAACAAATTAACAGTAGCAGGTTCAGAGCAATCTTCTGGTAGCAGTGACGGTGCAGTGCATGATATAAATAAGTATTTGATGTTAACTGCAGAGAATAATTCACAGGAAGAAATTTTTTTCACAGACCAGAATTTTTAATTATTTTTTTATCATTACTCCATTGTATTTTGCAAATCTCAAAAATGTGAATGTGATGGATGTGATATAAATTATTAAGTCAATAAAAATATGTACCCTCCTTAAATAGCATCTGTCCACTATAAATATTATAGAACATTATCTCTAGTCACCACTGAGAATGGATTTAGACATATAACAAGATAAAATCATCTTGTACATTTTCTATCAAGCTAAGCTAAACTAAACTACCCCGGGAGAGACAGCAGGCTCTCTGAAAAAAAACAACAATCCATCATCTGCTCCAGATGATAATATTATTTGTATTTCCATTCTTTACACCCCTAATGACATTACTGCTCACTACAATCTTACCACTACTACAATAAACAAGAGGCTGAAGAGGCACATCTTTGATGCCCCATTAATAACAGAAATGTCCTCATTTATAGTTGGTTTTTTTGCATATCATTCCTTTTGGACCATAAGGATGTGCTTATCTTTGAAAACATCAACTTAGAGGGGCAAAATTCTGTTAATAAACGCATAGTGCCCTATATAGTTTAACAGGACACTAAAAATGCAGTAGTTCTTGATTTTCTGAGATATCAAAGTGGAGCTGCTCTGTGTGGACTCCTGGAAGTTTGAAAAGTCTTCCAAAGCTTGAAAATAAATAAGTAAATCTGAATAAAAGAATTATTCCTGCATTTCAGTGGGTGAAATATTTTGCTCAGTGTGCCAGCTTTAAAATGTCAACATTCACTATCAAAGAATACCAGAAGTAATATTCATAAGAAGCCAGGAGAAATAATTTCATTGCTCTGTGACCCAAGCACACATTCATCACTGAGGCCTTCTTCTGCTAATTTAAATAGGCACTGCATATTTTGAAAGATCTCATGAATTCAATTGAACAGTAATGAAGATGGCCTCAGAGGAAAGAAAAATCTCTGCATAATTATTAACACTGACATAGGTGTGTACCTTGCCTTCTGTGTGACAGTGACAAAAATGCCCTCCTTATAAAGAGTGGCAATTTCGGCACATAGGAACAGCTGAGGGACTTGTGACCTCTCAAACCTCCAGTCTGATGCATGTTCTGAACACTGCCTCCAGTCCTGTCAGTCTTGAATGCTGAGTTTATACGTGATTGACTCCTAAATGGTGTAAGATTGTGCTTAGTGTTATTTCTACAAGAAGCCTTCCTAATTTTGAAGCCTTCTTTGCTACATGTTACAAAAATACGGGAATTCTCAGCAGGGAGATTCTCTGCAGACACACATCAAATGTGGCTGGCAGTAGTAAAAAACACAATGAAAGCAAAAGGATAAAGTACCAGACTTACAAAAAAAAAAACACTGCAGTAATTTTTCTCCCTTTGGAAAGTGTTTTATTTGTGTTCACCTCTCAGAAAGACATATACATTTCTTTAGCTTGGGAAAAAAAAATCCACTATACAACGCAACACCCATTGTTGAAGCAGGAGCTGTTAAAAGCTTTTTGGAAGTTTGAATAGTGAAAGAGTCTTCATGGTGTTTGCAACATTTTACACAAAACACTGTACTTTTATGCCCAGCACATCCCAGATTCTTAAAATTTAACTAAGATAGCTTCACAGGTTCTGCTCTTTACAGATACACTGGCCCTCCTTGGGTTTGATGCTATCCGGGATTAACAGAGTAAATAAACTTTATCAGAAGATTCGGCTGGCTAAGAGGTAATTTAAAAGTGAAACATATTAATTTCTAAGAATAACACAAAATAGAAACTGAAAACAATCTGGGACCTTGAAGGTCAGCCATCACTCAGGATTAGATTTAGTCAAAGCCAAACTATCATACATTCAAATCATTAAAGCACCAAAAAAAAAAAAAAAAACACAAAAAAACCCACCAAAACACCAACACCCAACCAAACAAAAACCCCCCAAATCCCCAAAACAATTGAGCTAGCAATAGCAATAAGTGATCATGCTTAACTGGGGAGCAAAATGCATGACAGGCACAAGGTGACTTTCACAGAAGAAAAGATGTGGGTGAGAAGCACAGAACCATTGGCATAGATGAGTTCTGGAGAGACACCACAAGGATATGAGGATTATAAAAACCTACTTGCACTTCCAATGAACTCCACTCTATGGTTAGGCAGACGCATTAGTCCTTAAGAGGGAAACCATTAAAAAAACTAGGGCAGCAGTTTCATCAGAGAGAAACAAGTTGGAACAATCCTTTTGGGGATGTTTTCATTAAAAAGGGCTGCCCCTTTTTATAGTTCAAGGCAAGATACACATTTCTTTTAAAAGTTTATCTTGCTAATTCTGAATACTCTGGCTTTGTCAGTCATAAGTAATTGCGACACATTAAAAAGCAACAATTTTTCTCTATGAGTCAAGAAAAAGGTTTTCTTTCAGATCCATAAGGTCAAGCTCTGCTTCCAGCAAAAAAAGTACCCTCTGTCTGTCTGTTGAAGCGAAGCAGAAATGTTCCCTTTCTGATGCTCTCAGGCTCCAAAGGATGAAGCCCCCCTGACAGATACATATTCCAAGAAGAGAGATTACATCATAGAGCCACCCTTAGAAATCATTTACCAGACAAAGTCATGAAAGGCAAATTACTAATGGAAAGTGGCAACTTGACCAGCTTTCTGTATTGCCTTAATCATCCTCACAAAATCTAGGGGCAGGCTAAAAAATGCCTTCCTTCAGTTCTAAGATAAAGACTGTTCCTAATATTCTGTGCAAAGCTCTTATATAAACCCACCAATGGAGGCATTTTCTTGCATCCCAGAATTAGCCCACTCACTTATTCCAGAATCCCAGGTAGGCAAGGCCTCAGTGAGGAGAACAAGGTGATGCACTAGCATCTTCTCCGATACATCCACCCCTCTGTGACACTGCAATAAACTGGATCCAAGGGAATGGTCACACCATTCACACAGGGATTATTGGGAAGCAGAAAGGCTACATGGGGAGGTGTGGGGGACACCCTCTTTGCTGTTACTGCTGAAATTGTTCTGTTGCTCTGTACTGCTGCTGGAGCAGGGGTAACACACAGCAGCAGACTGCACAGCCTGCTGGCATGCAGGTGCTCAGGAAGACATCATGATTTCCCTTCCCCATTTCCCTGGGCTGTTTCTGATTTAATGTGGATAAAACTGGATAAAATACAGGCACTGCCCTCGGAGCTGGAATCAGCACCAGGTGCCTGCACCTCTTGTATCTGGATATCATAGGGGTTTTGCACAAATCCAGGCAGTTTAACAAGCTGTACTAGCCTCAAAACTTGAGTAGTAACTAGAAAATGCAAAAAATCTCACTTGTGGTTGGGATAACACATGACTGCACCACCAGAAGCAGTTTCCTTAATTTTCATTTGGGAAAATGGTATTATTCTGGGCAAGTTTATCTAACCGGTAGTGCTAGAACTATGGCTAACTCCTGACAACATATATATATATGATTGCTTTGGCAGAGGAATGGTAACATACTCACACTTGATGTCAAGCCACTAGTAAGCTGAACCTGGTTATGGGCATGAGATTTTGGTTTTTTTAAGCTTCCCCCAGCCACAGTCACAATACTCTTTCCTAAGGACAGTATATTTACACTGAGATTTCATATCAAGAGCAAAGAAAACATTCAGGTAGATGCCAATCTTCAGTGACAAGCAATTGAAAAGATCATTCAAGATGATATAATTAATTAATATCAAAGACTACACACATAAAACATTGCTTGCAGACAAACACAGATTGCAGCAGAGGCTGTTTCCTGTGTTTCTTCCACCCCATATCCCAAGGGGAAGTAAGACAACCCCCAAACCAGTATTAAGGGTTTGAATTTCCAAAGAGGCTCAATACTAAGCCCAGAACATTCACAAATTCCAGCATCTGGTTAAATGATTCCCCTAACCATGCTGCCTATTGCAGATCCCACTTTTCCTCCATACACCACAGAGGGGCCTTCAGCTCGCAGCTATGCAGGACTGGGAGGCTGCGGGTCAGGGCCATTAGGAGGGAGGGCTGCAGAATCCACACCTACAGTTCAATTTAAATCTGCTCAGCTCACGGCACAAGTATTTTTAAAGGGTAAATTAATCCAAGCGTTGTTCATTTTGTAAGCCAAAACTCAAAATAAATATTGGTATTGTTTTTACTACCTTTGATCCATTTGTTTTGGAAATAATATCACTTTTGATTTCTGAGCTGGAAGCTTACAACTGTTTCTAATACTCCACTTCATGTAAATGATTCAATAGAAACAGAGCTTAAAATACATTTTTAAAGATGGCTTTAAAATGTTTTGTATAGACAAACCACTTACAGCTATTTAAATTTCAGTTAATAACTAAAAAGAATACATGAACAGCACTTCTTTCTTCTCTCAGAGTGAATGAGTTCTCTAGTGTCTACACTGGGAAATGCTGATTATTGATATTGTTTTCAAACATAATTATTGCTTTTAGACACAACCAGCTCCTAACTCTATCACCGAACTCTTTTCATTAACAGCATTTTAAAAGAGTTCAAGTACAGAATTCAGTGGAAAGCTTTAATAGTTTATATACATGTATGCTTGATATTCTTTAGCTGCAGAGAGGGATAGAATCAGTTACAAATACTAAGAAAATCAGTCATAAATCTAGCTGTAAGAACCATATAAATGAGTTCAGTTAAGTCAAGAATTCCTATAAGCCTTGCTTTTGTTCAAAAACTGTATTTTCTATACAGACTACTTTGCTTTTAAAAGACTAGGGTTTAGCTGTTAGTCATTCTAACCATTTGAATAGAAACGTTAGTTTGAATACTTGTTGCAAACCTTTCAGGGTGACAAATGAAAGATAATAAACCCTTGATCAATATAACTTTTATTTATTCATCTAGGAACAGAGGATATCATAGGCAACAACGCCGCCTAGGAGAACAAGGATTTCACATAATCTGTTTTGGCAGAAACACACTTTTAAATTATCATCCAAATCACCACCTCACTATTTCTATCTGTAAACAAAAACCAAAAAACAAAGAAAAGGAAACATAAGAGCTGAACAAACAAACAGGCCAGAATTTTTGTCTATTTAATGTCTATGCCAGCCACATCCATCCCTGATTTTAGAAGTCATAATACGTAGCACTGACAACTGCACCTTTCCTTTGCAAACAGATTATAAACATGAACTGACTGTAATTATACCACAATACCTCACCACAGCTAATCAACATGACTGCCTGGTCCTCTCTCAGCCTGGGGAAGTGCTGATTTAAGTTTGTGCTGCCAGTCCCCTGTATGACAGTGTCTACATACCACAAAGTGCTACACACAGAATCGAGTTTAGCATGAAGTGACTGACCAAATTACAGCTCAAAATCAAGCAGGTTTTTCCACTCAGTGCTAATATTTTCTTTTTTAATCCACGAAGAACTGACCAGAGAAGGATGCAAGTTAATGTAAACCATTTGGAGTGAAAGGTGTTATTTTGCCTAGCGAAATCTCCCCCTCACAGTCCAAGTCACAGACAGAGTCAGTGGCAACCTCATGATCAGGGGAGACCTGGGACATCCTATCAAAAGGGTCCTCACGATTTTCCTCACAGTCAACCACATTTGGGATCATGTTAACATAAGCAGTCACTATCTCCTTATGGAAAAGGGTGTCCTGGTTGTAAGAGATAAGCTCATTGCTTATATTAACAGTCTCCACCGGAGTAGTAGAGCAAAACTGACCACATCCCAAGAGGTTGGAGAAAACCTTCCTAAAGTCAGCATTGAAGGCATAGATGATGGGGTTGAGAGAGGAGTTGGCCCAACCAAACCAGACAAAGATATTAAAGGTGGTCTCACTGACGCAGGGAAGGCCAGCATGGGGGTCACTAGGTGGGCTCTCACAGAAGGGAACCATGCAGTTCAAGATGAAGAATGGCAACCAGCAGCAGACAAAGACGCCCATGATGACAGAGAGAGTCTTCAACACCTTGGTTTCTTTCCTGATGGAGGACCTGAGGCTTGTGTGATGGTGGCAGTCAATGTGGCTGCTCCGGCAACTCTGTGCATGCTCGGCTGCCCTCTCCAAGGAAGAGATACGACGAATCTGCACCTGGGCAATGCGGTAGATTCGAGTGTAGGTAACTATCATGATAGCCACCGGGATATAAAAACTGATCAAGGAGGAGGAAATAGCATAAGTCCTGTTGAGGCTGGAGTCACAGCTCTGTGATGGTCCAGTGAGGGTATCATTACTGCCAGAGGTCACATCAGAGGGTTTCATTGCTGCTAATGCCACCCATGTGGTGCTCATATCTTCTGCCCAGGTGGTGACAGCACCTGCTGCTGCCCAGGCAGTTCCAAATCCATCTCCAATATCACCAGCAGCAACAATATCCCCACCTTTGTGCCAGTTGAGTTGGACAGGGATGAAGGAAATGAGCACAGACAGTGCCCATGCCACACTGATCATCAGCAGAGCCAACCGCTGGGTCATCTTCCTCTCGTAGCGGAAAGGGTTGGAAATAGCCCAGTACCTGTCCACACTGATCACGCACAGGTTGAGGATGGAGGCCGTGGAGCACATGATATCAAAGGCCACCCAGACGTTGCAGAAAGCCCCGAAGGGCCAATACCCAGCCACCTCAGCCACCGCCTTCCAGGGCATGACCAGCAGGGCCACCAGTAGGTCCGAGACAGCCAGAGACACGATGAAGATGTTGGTGACCTTGCTCCGCAGGTGCCGGTAGCGGACGATGGCCGCGCACACCAGCACGTTCCCAAACAGCGTCCAGAGGATGAGCAGAGCCAGCAGGCTGCCCGCCGCCACCTGCGCCGCCCCGGGGGCGCTCGCTGGCCCCCGCGCCCCGCCGGGGGGCCCCGCCGCCGGGGGCAAAGGGCTCCGGCCGCCCCGCAGCATCGCTGGCGGCTCCCGCCGGCGGCGGGGCGGCGGCGGCCGGGATGCGCCGAGCAGCCAGCGCCGCCCCGCCGCCCGGCCCCATGGGGCCGCTGACCCC
>JAWWEU010000125.1:61904701-61934286 GCA_035583155.1 Acropternis orthonyx
CCGCCACCCCTGTCGGATGGCCCCGCGCCGCGCCGCGCCCCCCGCCCGGGATCCCTGCCCCGCGCTCCGGGCACCCCTCCTGGCGGCCCCGCCCCACGGCTCGGTGCGGTTCCCCCTGCCCGGGGTCTCTGTCCCGCGGACCCCGGTCTGGGTACCCGCCTCGCCTCCTCTCGCTTGCGCTCCCCGGTCCGCAGCTCAGCGCGCTCTTCTCCTCCTCGGGCTCTCCGCTCCGCGCCTCAGCGCGTTCCCTGCCCGGGGCACACGCTCCGCACCCGCTCCCGCGGGGGCCCCTCTGCGGCCCCGCGAGTCCCGGTGGGTCCCGCCCGGGCTGGCGGCTCCGCCCGCCCGGTGAGGATGCTCCGCCGCCAGGGACTCCCCGTCCGGGCCGGCGGGCACCGGGGCTGGCGGGGTACGAAGCGGGAGGGGACGGGGCGGCGGGGGCGGCCGCCCTGCGCTCTCCTTCCTTCCCTCCCTCCGAAACCCAGTCACCCTCGCAGCTCTGTGGTGCTGCCCCCGGCTCTGTGCGGCGTGTTTGCGCAGCTAGAGGGAAGGGCTCGGTCCCACCGCAGGGAAATGCCCCTTCGCCTTCCCGCGGGAAGCGGAGCTGTCGAGGATGGGTACGGACACAGCTCGGTCTGCAAGGTGCGGTGAGGGGCGTGGAAGGAGCTGGGTGTCTTCCACAGGGATAGGAAACGGAGCCTGCATCGGTATTTGTTCCAAAGGGTTCTGCTGGACGACTGAGATGTATTACAGGCAGCAAACCCGGCAACCGAAAATCCTATTCTCTCTTTTCAGCTCGTTTGTGGGATGAATCATTCCTCTCAGTAGGGCTGCAGCGCTGCTAGAAACGGACTATGACCGTGAACGTTACAGGTGTGCTGTGGAACTCATGTGCTAATGTCATGCCTGAGTTTCCTCAGAGAACATGTTTTAGTGATTTTTATTCAAAATATTAGGGATTTTAAAAATTAAACTTAATTCCTTTATAAAACCGTTGACAGAGATCAAACCTGGTCTTGATTCAACACCCTATTTTGACACTGAAAGGACTGAGGAAGCCACACTTTCCAGTGGTCCTCCAGCTACTTCTCCAGGGAGATGGGGAAGGACAAGACTCGCTATACCTTGCTGGATCTGCAGTGACATGAAGGAAGATTAAATGCTAGCCTTAATAAATACAGAGGGAAAATAAAAAATAAATAAAACTGCAACCTTTTGGGTAATTTTCTAAAGTTGTCACAAGAAAAACTGGAGATTCACTTTAGCTCTCGCTTTGGAAATTGGCACTACTTTTCCACATTTAAGCAGAGTTATATTTAATATTGGAGGGAGAATTTAGCTTTTGTCACCACTGAATTCTAAACAGCATGACTAAAGCTGTGATGCTGAGGCAATGTGTTGCTTGTACAAACTCTGCTTTCCTAAGCAATGCCTCCTACAATTTCTCTGAACGAAGGACCAGACTGCACAAGTACTTGTGCATGTGCTTGTTGAAGCTGCTTGTCCAGAAATGGGGATATTTTATGTAAAAAATTATCTGATTTACTTGTTTAACTTACATTTATTGCTTCACCAATGTAGAGAAGTGTGTACATACTTATACTATGGCATCTATATGCATGTATGAATATAGATGCATGCAGTCCATATGCATTCACTATTTAAATAAACAGATGTGTAGATATCTGTCTTCTTGATAACAATACTAGCCCAATTATTACATTGCCTGCCCAAAACCCAGCAGTACCTTGCACACACTGGTGGTTTGGTACAAACCAACACCAGTGCTGGAAGCAAAGACTGTGGCAGGAAGCAGAGGAGGTGCAGGCACATGTTATCTCCAGCTCTGCCATGTGTAGTGGAGTCAGGCAGAGAGGAGGTGCAAGCAGCCCAGAAAGACACCTTAACCCATTGAAACAAAAATTGTAAGAAGTCACTTGTCAGATATCTAAAGAATAAAATTTTGCTATGCTTTCTACAGTACTTTTTGCAATAGGTGGACTCAAAGTAGAGGCCTTTCCAAAGTATCCCATTTATTGGCCAAGTGTTGGATTTGGGTGTTTGGCTCCTGCATAATTCAGAATTCAGAGGATACAATATATCCTCTAAATATATCCTCTCCCACCTATTTAATCTTTAGCAGATGTTTTTGATTTTCATCTAGTGTGAACTGATGTTGCTCACCAAAGACTCCTGTGGAAAGAGACCTATCATTGAGCTGGGGAAAGATTCATCAGCCAAAGACACACCTGTACCAATGGGTGATACAGTCTCCAATGTTGATCCAACATTTCATCCCTGCATGTTCAAAGCTTTCTTTCAAGGCAAAGGAATGCATTAGGAGATCAGGAATGTTTTCAGTGGTAGCAGAGAAAATACTGGGTTTTGTTGACGTGGCATAGGAGACCAAAACCCCCTGGCTAACAGACTCCAGTAAATTGAGAAGTGAAGCAAGGGCATGCAACAGGACAACTGCCTTGTGCTTGTACCAGATCATTCATAATGGTATCAGGTCAGAGAAGCAATTTTGTAATGGGTATGTTTGTGGGGTGTTATAACATTCCATCCACTGCCATCAACATTTTTTGAGCCTGAGATATAAACCTTTAACATTTACAGGTTATTAGCATCCTTTTTTAGCTTTCTGTAGGCAGTTTGCATATAAATCTCATTTTAAGAATAGTCCATTAAACCCACAGCTGTCACTTGCTGAGAGATTTGGGATGGGTTTTTTTCATCCTGAAATCATCTTTGTAATGGCTTTTGTGCTTTTCCTTCAGAGCTTTGTCTCATTTTTCTTTTTTTTATTCACCTGTTAAAACTGCACTTCTCCCTCACAGCTGGCAGATTGGAAGTAATGGAATTTAGCTGCTTCTGCAATGGTTCTGAGTGAAAAAAAAAAATCTTTGCAGTTCCTCAGTTTAGAAATATGTGTCTTCCCAGCTATTTCCCTTCATTGCCACATTTTCTATTTCCATTTCAAAATACACAGACCCACTGTCCTGCCTAATAATTTTTATTTAAAAATAGTCAACACTCAGAAATTCACACATTGTCTCATCTCAGAGATACTTGATGTAAAGAGATAAAAAATAATTAATTCATAGAAGAATTTATAATACAGAGACACAGGTCTACTGCTGAGGCTTAGGCTATAAAAACATCCCACCAAAACCCTTCCATTACAGTTAGACTCTAAAACAGAAAAGAAAAGTTAGTGGTAGAGGTGGAGGAGCCTGGAAGTCACTGCACATCAGGCCAATTTAACAAAGTCACTGAACATGTTCTTAACTGTAGAAGTATGCTCAAGTGGAGCTATATTTAGGAGCATGGTTGAATGTTTGCTTAAGGTCCATCAGTCTTACTCACTGAAGCTGAAAGTCTTTATTGCACAGGGTTGGACAAAGGTGCAGGTGTATTTATAGCCATGTGAAAACATTGAGGAAGGAGGGACATAATTGGTATCACCAACTTATGCAGCACAAAAGAATCTTTGAAGACTAGGTCAGCTTCTGCTGTTTGTGTTTCAAACAAAAATAAATATGAGCAATTGGAAAATTATCAAAAATGCATTACAGGAGTTATGTCTGGGAAATTTCAGTTGAGCAGAGGGCTCAGCTGATTTTTACATTAGTACAATTTGTGTGTGATATTCTCTGGGTGTGTGCATGGCTACATCCCAGGCGAACATCTGTCCTGAACATTGCTGAACATTTTGAGATTTTTATTGCGTCTTCTGTCAACAATACTACCAAACTGCAAATAAAACTCAAGTGGGCTTAATTCCCCAAGAAGATGCTGTAATTTTGTCTTTGGCTTCAACAGTGTAACAATTTGCCCTGTGGACTAACTTGAAAATAAATTTCAGTATTCTGATTTCTCTGTTTCTCTAACCTACTGTATATTAACAGGACCTGTAAATTTTATATTGAATGTGTAAGTTACAGACTTTTATAGTTAATAATTTTTATTGAAACATTTGCCAACAATATCATTTATCTTAGGATTTTACCCTGTCCATTAACTTTGTATGAGAGTATCTTCCACAAAATGAGTAGGAAACCCAAATCATTAATGGAATCAAACAGTAGTTTCAGTAATGAAAACAGACACTATTGTGAAGACTTTGACAGAAAAACAGGACTCAGAAGACAGAAGTCAGTGGCTGGGTCTCAGGCTCTGGAGGGACACAAGATGATGTCTCATAGAGTCAGACAGTAACTTATCTTTGGACTTCCCTCTTCCCAGAAGGCAGCTGCTGGATGGAGGACAACGTGGTTGGAAAGCAGGACCCCCAGACTTCATGTGCTTTGCTGGCACTGTGGGACTGCTGTGTCCTTGCCTGTTGCAAGTGCTGAACAGGAAACTACAGAGCAAGGTGATTTTACAAGTATGTCAACAGTTAGAGATAGTAACTTTTTTTAATCTGTATTTTCAAGGGTTGTATAGGACTAGGACAAGATTTTGTAGGTCAGGATTTATTTATGGGAAGAATTCCAGTTTCAAATTTTTAAACTCTAGGGACAAGGATGAGCAACCTTGTCACTTTGAGATAAACATCAGTAAATTACTACTTTTACTTAGTTCTGCTCTTTCCCCCCACCCCCACCCCCCTCCTTAAGTAATACTTAAAATTACATGCTCCTTTAGAACTAACAGGCCTCATTCATCTCTGTAGCTGAGTATCAGTAACAGGGATTACAAAGTTTTTTGTTAAATACTGCAATAATCCTTAGGACTATTAGTGCTATTACAGAATACAGTGGAACAGCTGATGGAGACCAGTCTGACACAAGAGTTGTACTGGAGCTGACAAAATAAAACTAAGGTGTAGTCTGACCATCTGTGAGAGAGAAATAGCTGTTTCTTCTGAATTGTGAGTAGCCCTCTGCATGCTGAGCAGTGGCATTTCATCCTACAATGTGTCTAGATTTCTCACCTTTTAGTTTCTCCTTCTCCAACACACATAAGGAGAATCAAAGAAGAAACAGGCACTTTTTCAACGGCAGAGAGCCTCAAGCACTCCCTGTAATGCTTTTATGACCTCCCATTCTTCACTGCAAATCAAAGGAGGGAACATACAGGTTGAAATGCATATGCTCCAATAAATCAAAGCAAATATCCCAAAATCAGCACAAAGTCACAGCCCCAGTGTATTGGTGCAGTGTGCACCCTTAGAACAAAAAAACACCTTTAAAAAGCAAGGAGATAGTACCTTTACAGCATCATATGGGGCAGGTGCAGGATCTGATCAGTCCTGGCAAATTGGTCAGTCTGGAGTTTACCTGGGGAACAGTGCAGTTTTTGAACCCCTCTCAGGGAAGGCTTCTGTTAAAAGTCAGAGTGAGACATAAGCAATGGCTGTGATACTTATTGGGAGCCAAGTTTGTCCCAGTGAACACTGATAAACCAGTAACTCCACCCAGTGATATTTTCTGTGTGTTATTTTGGCAGAGTTGGTCAAACAGAAGACTCTTATATAAACTAACTTTCAAGATATGTTAAAAGACTGTTTTTGCCCTGGGAAATCAGCAGAGGGAACTGTATACAAGCCAGTCTTCAGGAAACATAAAATGTGTATTGGTTTGAGACAAAAAGAGTTGCCATAGGGAGTAGCAGGTCACTGAATGTCAGAACAGAAAACAGGACAGAAACCATCAACTGAAATATTGTCTAGCTGCTTTCATCAAAGAAAATATTGCATATTGAATTATCTGATATTTGTGAATTGTTCATTGCACATGGGCTGTTCTGATTTTACTAATTACCTGCAATAATTACAACTAGCTCTGGGTCTGAATTGTAATTTTAGAATGATTTGCAATGACTTATTTTTGCTGTTGTGGCTTTAATAGTTAAAAATAGTTAATGCCATTCCTTTTAGTACTATTGACCGAGATTTGTGGCCTCAAGAGGGATGGACTATTTTATCTGTAGCTCTCTCCAAACATAAAAGGTGCTAATGAGAATTATAGCTGCACAGAACTTTAACATTCATTTCTGCTTTGACAAAATGTGAGGGTGTTTAATTTATTAATTATGCCCCAGTGATTTCTGTTGTCGCAGTGCCAGGTCCCCACTGAGCTGTGTGCAGACCAGCTTGCCCCTGCCAGGGCTTTCCTGCCCTTGATGCAATGTCAGTGCCACACCTACACACAGAGCTGATGTCAAATGCAGGCACAGTCAGCTCTTCTTGATATAGTGAAGTGTGGGTCCTTGACTCTTACTGAACTGGAAAGGTTTTCCAAAATAGAGAGCAAAGAAAATAAAAGTAAAGGTTTAGCGAGAAGACATCCTGATGCTTGGAAAAGGCCTCAAGAAAGCTTTCAAAAGTCTGTTTGGCTAGTGTTACATCTTATTAAATTATTGCTTGATAAGGAAGCTATTAGATTCAAGCAGGCAGTGATGGAAATCCCTACCTGGGGAGCACTGCAGGCATGCTCCTCATACCTGAGAGAGGAACAGCAGGAGGGACAAGGAAGGAGATTTATGTAACCAGCTACCATTAAGACGTTGTTCCAAAGCTATTGCTTATTACTTTGTTGCTGTTTTCATGCAAAAGTCATTGCCTGCTAGAAGCAAAATTACTAAATTCAGAAAATGATGGACTCGAGTCTGAAACAAACACAAATGTAAATTTAGCCTTGGGTATGTTATTAATCATTTCTGTGCATTTTAAAAAGCATTCTGATTTTCAGTTTAGCCTTGTAAATATTTAATTGCAGAATACATTAGAAGAAGGAAATTATGATATCCTCGATAATCCTGGCTGAATGGTGTCATCATTTAACCTCAGCCACTCACTCACTCCCCATTGGTGGGATGGAGGAGAGAATCAGAGTAGTAAAAGTGAAAAAACTTGTGGATTGAAACAAAGAAAGTTTAACAGGTAATGCAAAAGTTGTGCGCACAAGCAAAGCAAGGAATTCACCACTTCCCAAGGGCAGGCAGGTGCTCAGCCATCTCTAGGAAAGCAGGGCTCCCACCACATCTAACAGTGGGAAGACAAATGCCATCACTCAAAATGTCCCCCTCCTTATTCTTCCCTCAGCTCTACATTCTGAGCACAAAGCCATGTGGTCTGGAATATCCCTTAGGTCAATTGCGCTCAGCTGCCATGGCTGTGTGCCTTCACAACTCTTCCTACACCCACAGCCTCCTCACTGGTGGGGTGGGGTGGGGTGAGGAGCAGAAAAGGCCTTGGCTCTGCTTAAGTGCTGCTCAGCAATAACTGAAACATGCATTATCAACAGATCCAAAACACAGCCCCACAGTAGCTGCTGTTAAGAAAATCAACTCTATTCCAGCCAAAACTAGCACATGTGTAGAGGATCTGCTCCTCACTCTGCTTTGAATTAAATGCTAATGTAGTTCCCTGGAATTAATGATTCTGTGTGTGGTTTTCACAAGCTGGCTTTTAATTCCGGGTATATTGCAGTGACATTTAAGCAAAGATTTATTGGAAAATAAACATAAAACACCCACTGTTTTGTTAGAAGTGGAGAGACAGCAGCTGGTTTTCCTGCGATCCCTGTTCTTTCAGAACTTTCCACTTACTGCATCCATCTTTATTTGTACTTAAGCATGAATTGTGGTCCCTTTCCTCCTGGCAAGAACCAGAAAATATGTTGGTAAAGACTTTACCAAAGGACATATTTATGGAGATGAAACTCAGTTCTCTTTCAGGTGAAGAACAGTAGCAGAGGAAGGCAGTAGACATGCCTTAGAGAACCGTAAGTTTTGCTTTAAATCTCAGTCAAATTAATATTATGGGACATAACACCCCTCCTAAAAAAAAAAAAAAAAAAAAAAAAAAAAAAAAAAAAAAAAATTTTAAAAGTGTTCTAACCACTGACTATTGACATTAAAGTGAGATTTCCCATTATTATCAACTTCAAGATCAAATTAATCCTTTAAAGCTAATAGAGCCAACCCTCTTTTTTAATGTTCTCCTTAACAATTGCAGCTGCTTCAGTTCTGTTTAGATCCAAACCTCATTTTATTCATGCATGCATAGAATGAGGCCATATACTTGGGGACAAGAGTTCCCAGGGAATAAGTGATCCAATGAGCCATCTGTGCATACATCATGTCTAATCAGATAGAGTGAGGTAAGAAAATTTTAAAAAGTAGTGTTTGTAGTAATATCTTGAGTTTTGAGGATCTTTGTTATTTCATAGATTTTTGGTGAAATTTAATGAATTATATAAGCCAGTGAAAAGAAGCATGCACTCAAATTACTTGGATAATTTCCCTCTCTGCTGTTCTCTGAAGCCATCTGCTTCTCTGCACTGATATAGTCCACTCAATGTTTATGAAACACAAGTCGGCAATACAACACACAAATATTTCCAAAATTATCAAAATGGTAATTGGAAATTATCTTTTAAGTGATTAAATGAAGAAATTTGAGGTAGTAAGAATAGTAGAAATACTACTAAAAGAAATTCACTTCTTTTAGACAGCCTCAACCCTGACTCCTCCACTTTCTTCCATCTTAGAGTTACTGTCTCTGACACTAAAGAACACTTGGAAAATCTATGGTCACACAAGTTTGACCCTTCAGGTAAATGGAGGGTTGTAGGAATCTTTTTATACCTTAGTAGCCTTTATTCCTGTACATATATGAGTTTAAAATGTGACCCAAGTATGCATCATTGAATAGATAAAATTATCAAGGGAGGAGTAGGAAGGAGTGGAAGAGCCTGGGAGAAGGATATAATGAACATCAGAGAATAACTTTCTGGTTATTATTGCACAGCAAAAATTCAGAATCCTTTGCATATCAAGTGCATTTTGGTGTTCACTGAAGACATTTCCTTTTAAAAAAATCTCTTTTAAAGTAATATTAAATTGAAGCACCTCAGGAGAATACCAATGAGCAGCTGTTAGATCTCTCTCCTGGGTAAGCTAGCTCTCCTGCCTCCTGTCACATGCTTGAGCAGATAGGTAGGCAGAAATAGGGGAGCTTTGTGCTATTTCTTGTCTTTTCAAACCTGTCATAAGTTAGTATTGTGGATATACACTAGAGAAGACCAAAAAATTTGGAACAGGGTTTTTTGAGAAAGCCCAGGTTTAGCATTGACCAGAGAGCTAGAGGTCATGCTATGTTAAACAACCTGAATATTGTTCCTTGTCCAAAAATCTGTGTTTCCTAAAAATGTATGTTTCTCAAAAATGTATGTTTCTCAAATACTCAGAAATTCATGATTCACCATTGCTTCAAGTGTAGTTACACTAAGAGTGGCATCCTGTAAAATGCTCAGTATTTGGATGAAACAATATTTTTTGAGAGAATTCCTGTTGTGAAAACCTCTTAAGCATCTTAAAATCAAGTCTTTAGTCCTGAAACAGAATAATTTTAGTCAGTGGGTTTTCATCAGTGCAGCTCAGAATAGAATTTGTCCATTAGCATGTTTAAAGCATTTGCTCACTGCCAGAGTGCTACCTTAATTCACTTGTCTGAATAAACTTCAATTTCAGCATTCTAAATCAATTTAATATTGTGGGCAAATGAAATCATTTCAATCATAATGCGAAGAAGCAGAAATTACTAAGTAATTGCAGATGAAATATAACTAAATAAGGATTTTATTTATTTTTGAAACTTCCAAATGTGTGCAATGTATTTGTAATAGAGCATATGGCCCATTCTTGGCCTTGGGGATTTAGAAATAGCTCTGCTTTGGCTGAACACAAATGCTGGAAATCAGCTAAAGAACACCAGTTCTAGCTGGAGAATGGCATGGGACCCACCCCACAGGAGAAGAGGAAAAAGAAACAGGCTTGCTTTAGCCATCTTTATGAGCACTTAAAAGATGAAGTGGAATTTGTGGGCCTACCTAGTGAAATGGATTTTTTTTCTGATACCAGAATTAGCAGGAGAATTTGCCCAGAAGTTGATTTGGAAGGAAGATTAAAGCATTATTTGATTATCTGGATGGTCTTATTTACTTCAAATGCAACCAGTCTGAGAGACCACTGAGTGGTTAGAGCTGGTATTTGCATGGAAGTCGGTGAGATCAAGCTACTGTGTTTAAGCGGATAGATAGAAATTATTACTGTCTAGAATGAATGTAAGAACTAACAGAGATGTTATAAAACAGCACAACACACAGCTGTAGGGACAGGCAGAAATTACAGTGATGTGATTAGATAGTGACTCTTTTATTAATAACCACTTTAAACCAAACAACTGAAATTCCTTCGCAGGAAGACAGGAGTTCTCATGCTCAGTCTCCTGAAGCTTCATCTAATTCATACTTCACCTGAAACTTCAGACAGAAGTTGCTTTACTTGATCTGGGTTTTGCAACAGGTAAAGAAGGTAGCAAAAATTCCCAAGCAAGTTATGGCAGTGTGTACCACAAAACATAACTGAAGCCTAATTATGATGTGAAGCAAATCCTGGAAACAATCAGGTAATTTATTGAATGGTCTGTGTTTGCCATCTAGTGGTACAAAGCCAGAATTTTTGTGCTGATGCATGAGAGGAGACATGGCAGATGAAATCTGGCTCAAAAGGAGACCTCTCCCACACAGAAATATGCCTGCTCTCAGGCCGATGTGTAACTGCCTTTTCAGGAACCAGGAGCAGAAATTTTTCAGCCCTTGATCCACCAGATTTAGGACTAGAGTATCTGTCACTCCCTTTTAGTATTTTGGTTATTGCTCCAGTCTTTTGATCTTACAGGTTCTAAGAATATTCTAAGAATATTCAGGCACCCAACTTTTCATTGCTTTCTGTGAGAATTCAAGCAATTTAATATCACAGGGATTTGAGATTATATTCCGACATCTTGTAAACAACACCTGTAAAACCCTCACCCAAAGGCCCTCCAGATTTCTAGAGGCTTCAGCTTTGCTTTACAGCATCCCTATATGAAGACACGTGAACATCTTCCAACCAGGAGACTGATCCACAATGAAATTAGCAGCTCATAAAAAACTTGTACAGAGACTATACACCATTCTGGCACTGGAACACATATACCTGAACATTAGCTTTAAGATTAGTTTTTTCTCCTAAAACATTTCAAGAATATTTGAATAAAGAATTAAGTAAAAATATTAACTTTATCAGTTGTGCCATATAGTAAATGGAAGACAATTAATAGAAACATATTTTATCATAAAAAGTTATATACAGCATGATACCTAATCATACATATTACTTACCTGGATTTCTTGGTATGTAGTTAAGGAAATAATAATTATATATTGATTTTTATTAGTATTCAGGACGTCTAAATTAATTCCCACATCCCAATTACTTAGCAAATGTTTTCAGGTTTTACTATAAAAAAGCTAGGAATTAAGAGTTCAGGTTTTCCTAGCAGCTCTGTGGTTCAGGAGCATTGCTCAGTTCATCTCTTCCTGTCATTTTCCCTCCTAAGTCATACAGAATATTTTGTAAACCCCTTTCACAAGTCACAATGAATGAAAACAAAACCATACAAATCATATAGAGGATGAATCTCAGATGACTAAAACAAAGATTAATGAGGTTGAATTAACTTTATTATGTAGTGTTAATCATATTAACACTAATATGATTATGAAAAGTGTACCTCTACAATAACACCACATACATAACAAAATATGTGGAAATAAAATAAAAACAATTACATGCTATTAGCTATGGTCCCTTCTTTTAAAAAAAAAATATTGAATCTTCCATTTATTGAGCAGCTGCTACATTCACTCATTCATTCATCCACTCCTTCAACTGTTATTTATTTAATTAATTATTCAATCAATTGTTCACTGAGGGACCGTGTATGATCTATGTTTTACAATTGACCTCAAAGAGCGAGGCAGCTGAATGCATCCGATAGAAAATAGAAAAAGGCATCGCAAGGTTCACAACAATTATCCAGGGTTCAAAGCCAAAAACTATTTCTTCTAGTCCATTATCATATTCCGGGCGGCACCCGAACGCCGGGGGTATCCACAGCTGCAAGGAAAGAACGCAAGGCCAGTATTAATCACCAGCAATACAAGTCAATAGTCCTTAATGACTGTGACTCCACCGTAGTGCAAATTGGTTTCAAAAATCCCAAAGAAAACACTCCCTGTTGCTACTGGGGCACACTGGTAGAAGACGGTTTCAGCTTCCGCTGCTGCTAGTTTTTGGACTGTGACTGAAATGATACGCTCCCAGATTCCACATTTAAATAAAATTTTTTCCCCAAAGGCATATTCACTTATTCTTCCAGAAGAATTGAAATTTACTTTCTACAAACTATAAACCCATGTAATTTTAATATACTTATCAGACTTGAAAGGCTGAGAACCTTTTGGGTATTAACTTGTGAACTACGTTCAAAATGTCTTACCGAAAGGTTGCAGAGAAATAAAAACGCAGCGATGTTCTTCAGAATTCTCCTCTTGTTGTTAGTAACTGAATCTCTACTGTAAAATGAGAAATCTGAGGCTGAATGCACGACCGAACTATTGTCCTGACTTGTTTCTTCTGTGTCGACACCAGCACCATCATTTTCTCTCCCACAGATACTGCCCTTAAACAGGCAGGGCACCTCGCCGGTGTCACGAGTGGCTCTGCCATTGTAAATCTCTTTGTACAAGGGGGTAAGGGACAAAGTGCTCCCACAAGATACAGTCACTATTCGGAGAGTTTTAATGTCATCATTAACCTTTTCCTGCTCACGGTGTATGGATTCAATGATAAAGAGGTTCTGAATATATTTCTCAATGATAACCAGGACAGAGTAGGGCAGGTTATACCATGTGTATTTTGGATGAGCTTGGGCACAGATAATGGCAAGGATCGAGCCCCAGGAGAGCAGCCAGGACCCTGCAGCCGTGCCCACCAGCAGTTCTGCATCGAGTTTTCGAGCAGGATTCTTTGAATTATCCAATGATCTGTCTTCCAGTCTGTAGATGAGAAGGGCAACAATTCCAGCTGTACACATGAGAGCCAGCACAAAGATAGCATGCAAGTAAAACATAGTGAGTGCTAACTCGCTTTTGATTTTCGAACCTCCAATCTGAATTAAATACACAACAACTATGGCTATCGTGCTAGTTAACACGATTAGTCCAAAAATCATTCCAACAGTTATGCCATGGAATTTGAATGGAGTTTTGTTTTGCTGGTGGTGCTCAACTTTGCGGCCAATGTTCTTCCACAAGACATAGAGCATTGTGGATGCCAGGATGTGGTACTCTATATTAAAGGGATATAGGTAATATATTCCTTGAGAAAATATCGAGCAGAGAGTTGTTGTTGTGCAATTGCATTGAGGTGCATGATCATCTAGAACTGAAGGAGAAGGAGAGATTAGTTATGTGCATTAAAAAGATTTCTTCTTTAAAGTGAATAAATAAAGCATAAATTTAATAATAAAACACAAAGGGTAAGGTTTCAGACAAACAACACCCAGTTATCCCCCTAAGAAAAGGCCTAACCATTGCAGTAATTCACTTAACAAAGCTTTTGCTGCTTCACTAAAATATGATCTCCAACTTCACTGCTCAGTCACTGAGCAACAATCCCATCATGAACAAATGCTGCACCAAAGCACACCAAACTTCAGCAGGTTCTTGGTAAAAATATTTTTCTTAAGAGATGAAAATTCAGATGCCAAGGGCTTTAAGTCCTCAGCTCTTCATCAGAGAAGGCTTTTATAAAATGCCCAGAGCAAACTCCTTGTCATATAAAACAGCACTAATGGATAACTCCTGTCCCTCTGAGCCATCCCACTGAATCCCACTGGGCCATAGGCCACATGTAACCACTCCTCTGGGAAGGATTTCCAGGGTTATCCATGCTTGTTGTTCTCTGAATAAGTTAGTATAGTAAATAATAAAGTTTCATTTTGAAACTGCTGTTTTCAGTTTACTTCTCTGATTTACTAATAAAGGGGTTCCTCAGTGATGTTATTCCTCAAAAGGAATGTTTTCAAAAATCTTTATGTTTGGAACTTAGAAGAAAACAACAGTCTTGATCACATATATAATAATGATCACATAACATTTTAGTTATCTGAACTGACTACATATCAGCTCACTATCATTTGCTCCAGAATGACTGTGCTGACATAACCATGAATGACCCAGCTCCACCCTACAGTGACACAGTATTTTGTATAAGTATGTTAGAACAGGAATTCCAAAATGTACCAACCCTTTCCCTTACCTATAGTTATGTTCCCAAAACCAAGCGTGATTAGTCTTTCCTTATGTTCATTCAATTGATGTTTTGACTCTGTTAATACTCCATTTGTCCATAGGAGCAAATTTGTGAACACAGAATGGATAACCCCAAACCTACAAAATAAAGTAATTATTGAAGGAATCTGCATGAACTGTATGTCTGTAGATGTTAAATGAAATGGATTAACTTTTTGTAGACAAGCTACATGGCACTATTTATTTGTCAGTGCAGAGGGGGGGAAAATCATCACTGAGCTCTAAAAATGTTCTGCAGTGGAGCACTCTGAATATTAGACCTCCCAAATTTTACAGAAACAGAATAGCTTAATGTACTAAGCTATTAACAGGATTCTGTTATTATTTGTTATGCTTTCCCTTTGGGCTGGCCAAGCTTCATGTTAATGACAGTGATTCAACAGTCTGAACAGGACTAATTGTTTTGCAAACTGTATTTCACAGCCTTCTGCAGTGCTCCTTCATGTTCACTTTGTCTGGTCTCTCCTTGCAGATACCACTGCCTTCTCTAATTTCTAGTTCATGCATTCACCATCCCTGGAGGGTTTTAAACTGAGATTGGACGTGGCACTGAGTGCCATGATCTAGTAAACAGATGGGAGTTGGACCAAGGGTTGGACTCGGTGGTCTTGGAGGTCTTTTCCAACCCAGTCGATTCTATGATTCTATGATTTTTGTCTCCTGGAGAAAGTCGAAGCTTACAGAGGGCTTTATTCCATTCAAAATACTGGTGCAATGAGAGTAGGTCTTCACACATTTTTGAGACTTGGTCTCTGACAAGCCATTTCAGACTTGGTGAAACAGAATGGCATTAGAGAAAGAAATGCATTAATGGTTCTGAACTTCCAAATAAAATCCAGACAATAATTGTTCTTCATTGCCAAGCACTCCCCTTTTTTTGTAGAAGGTCATAGTATCTCTTTCCCAGGCAAAATCCCTTCACTTACCATTCTGCCAGGCATCCCATTGCACCCAAGGCTGTCACTCACTGTCATGTTCCTTCACCAAGAAACACTTCTATCTCACTGCGCTGTTCTCAGTGATAAACTTTCAGGTAGAGATTTTTAAAATCTACGTGTAAACAGAGCTGATATCACCAGCTGACATTGCAAAGCCTTCTGCAATCACTCTTCTCATTGGCACAGGGTTTGAACACTTAACCAAGAGAGCAGAACAAATGGAAAACCTTCACCACAGAAGACATTTCTAAGTAAACTTAATTTACTTCCTATAGAAACTGGTCAGCTCATTGATACATTTAAATAAGTACTTTGAAAATTACCATGTTTGCTTATTTATGTTCTATGTGAAGAGAGATTAATACACATTAATCCACCTCCTCAGAAAACAAAAAAATACACTGGAGCTGGCTTTGCTGCTTCAAAAACTAGTCCTCAGTTCTGTAAAAAATTTAGGTATCCAGCTGTTTCAGAGATCGCATCAGTTACCCTGTGAGAACCAAGTTCTCAGCCCTTATTGATTTGGGCACAGGTGATACCACCGGGAAGGCTGTGCTTCCCAGTGCACTTGCACAGCTGCATCTTCTGCAGCTGTCTGGTGTGGGTGACACACCTGAGGGATGGGATGCAAGAGGATCTGGATGAGCTCAAAAAGTGGGCCCATGGGAACCTCATGAGGCTCAACAAGGCCCACATCTGGGTTGGGGCAACTCTCTATGTCACTACAGGCTGGGGGATGAAGAAATTGAGAGCAGCCCTGCCGAGAAGGACTTGGGTGGATGAGAAGCTGGACATGAGCGGCCAATGTGCGTTTGCATCTCGGAAAGCCAGTTGTATCCTTGGCTACATCAAAAGCAGCATAGCCAGCAGGTCAAGGGAGGTGATTCTGCCCCTCTACTTTACCATCATGAGACCCCCACCTGCAATATTGCAACCAGCTCTGGGGTTCTCAGCACATAAAGGACATGGACCTATTGGAACAGGTCCAGAGGACGGCCATGAAATTATTAGAGGGATGGAATGAGTCTCCTATGAGGAAAGGCTGGGAGAGTTGCTATTGTTCAGCCTGGAGAAGAGAAGGCTCCAGGAAGACCTTACAGCAGCCTTCCAGTACCTAAAGGGGGCTTATACAAAAGATGAGGACAGACCTTTTAGCAGGGCCTCTTGTGATAGGACAAGGGTTTTTAAACTAAACCAGGGTAGACTAAGGTGAAACCCTGGAAGAGGTTGCCCAAAGAGGTGGTAGATGCCCCATTCCTGGAAACATTCAAAGCCAGATTGGTTGGGCCTCTGAGAAACCCGATCTAGTTGAAGATGTCCCTGGTTTTCGCAGGGGAGTTGGACTACATGACCTTTAAAGGTTCCTTCCAACCCAAACTATTCTATGTGTCTAAGATCCAGTTCTAAAAAGGTACTTTCCACAAAAATCAATGTAAAATACCTCAAATACATTGCACTGACTGCAGGTTGCTGATGCAGATTCCCTTTCAGTAGCTAAATAAAGAAAACGTAGCATAGTGCACAGTCCTAAAACATATACATGACATTTCCTTCCTTCAAAAAAAGTGACTCTGTGGTATCATACATTGCCACTTCCCTCTCTCATGAGAAAAATATATCTATTCTGTGACTTTTATGTTAAAAAATGTAAGCACAGTTTAAATAAGGGTAAATGGAGTTACTCTCTATTTAACTATTCTATTTACATTTAACTATTTTATTTCTTTCTACTTAATGCAATCAAGAGAAGAATCAATCTCTGTATATTTTCACTGTCTCTCATATAGTAAAAATGCAAGTGTTAAAGCCCTGTACAGACCTACATCTATTAACATGTGAGATAAGGATCAGATACACTTTACCTTTCAAGTGTTTTGAAAGACTGGATAACATCCTTCGCATGACACCAGAGAAAGTAAACCTAAATTAAAGGAATACAGAGAAATATTATTACACTAATGAGCATGTGTGACACTGAGAAAGGAAAGTGGATCTGTAGACAGAAATGTCAATGTTTAAAATCTCTGATGATTTAAACTAAGGCAGCTCCATCTCCATTCATGTGAAAGAGCTCATGATTTCCTGTGACATTCTCCCAGAACCTGAGATTTCTTGCATGCAAAATCAGTGGCTTAACAGTAGAAAGTCTCTTTATCACTCGCCAAAACATATTTTGCTGCTGTATGTGAAGAGATTTTTATTTTCAATGACAAAGGAAATAAAGCTACCAGGTGTGGAAAATGTACAATTACTGCAGGGCATGGTCATGCTAAGTTTGAATAATTTATTAAGTATATGAAATTCTGTGGAGGGAGAGAGACAGGTGAAAGGATACCAGATCTTACTAATAAAACAGCAGACACCCAGGAAGCAAGAGGGAAGCTTGTACTATCAGTCTGAGGGACAATCCCATTAAGAACACAGCAGTTGCACTCAACGATAGTGCAGAAAACTCAACTGGAGAATAAAAGAGAGCGAGAACAGAATTGAGTTAGCAAGTCAAGGTGAAAGAGGAATAAAATTAGGATTCTTTGTTTGTGGGAACATAATTGAGACCTCAGAAAAAGATTGCTGCTGATACAAAATTGGTTCCAAGCACTGATAGGTTCAAGAACTCACAAATATTCCTCAGGGATGTTGGGGTGAAACCGGGAGTCCTGTTTACTCACAGTAGTTCCTGCGATACTGAACTTGACAGTAGGTGAACTATCAGGAGAGAAAGAGTCCAAAAGATCTCTCTTAGAAAACCTGTCTGGTTTGGTGTTTCAGAAATCGTCTGAAAAGTGAAAAGAACTTTATGTTCTTCTTCAGCAATTGGAGTAACTGGAAGTGCCTTTTACCAGAATTTCCATAAATGCAAGGTACTCCATAGCTGTTGTTGTCTGAAGTATTCAATGCCTAATTTTGGAAAAAGCTAGGCAAATGCAGCTCTCTATGGCTCACTTACCTAACCAACAATAACATTAATTCCACTAATGAAGTATTTATCATTAAGAGGTGTAAAACTCCAGATGTAGAGAGCACAAAATTTCACGTAGGTTTCAATTGCAATTAAATTGAATTTACCTCAGTCTCTAATGCCACATTCAATTTCCCACTCTGAGCTTGATGCAGTAAAAATCTGACAGCAAATCTGAAAGCATTTCTCAAAACTTAAAATGTAAGTTTTGAAGATCTGCCCAGACACAAGAAAGTGGGAGGGAATAGGAAAAGCAAATTTAAAAAAAGTAAAGAAATAGCATAAAATCCAACTTTTTCCCACAAAATACTTGTTGCCTCAAAGAGATCTGTGCCTGTGAAACAGGATAACGCACAGACTGTCTTGGAAGGGCTGGTATGTGTTAGTTCACACACAGGTGCAGTAAGTATATATTAATTTAACGACATATATCAGGATGCCTTGCTTACAGTAAAATACAACAGAATCCGATGCATATACTGTAGAAAACAAATCCTTTGGTTTTTAGATTACACATACTAGGGACGTTCTCTGCTGTAATTTTATCCTGTTTCAAAGACATGAGATTTGTCTTAAGTAAGTGTTATCTGGTAAATTACTTTTTAACTTTTTCTTTGATTGCTCAGGCTAACATTCAAGCTTTCAATATTTTAAGCCCTGTAGATGATAAATTAGCAACACTGGGTGACATAAAATTTAAATTTTCAATCTTGTTCCCTTTGTTCTGCATTGTTATACACTGTTCTTCCATGCTCCAGTTCATGGTGGCTGGAAACAGCTCAGGGTTACTGGATGCAATGAAGAATGCTGCATGCGGATCAGAAGGGCAAAAGGGCTTAATTTCATTGGTTTGTTTTTCAGAGGTAAAGCAAAGAGGTTGCAAGACGTTGAGAGTGGATATTACATGAAGATTACTTCAGCCAAATCACGTTTTCAACCCCAGAGAAAAACATTGTAGAGATCAGAGCTACAATTTACATTTCAATTCTTTTTGTTGTTGTTGTTGTTGTTACAGAAAACAGGAAAATGTATGTTGTTCAAAAGCTCATTTACACGCAACCACAACTGCTAGAAAAGTCTTTCTTTTCTTTCTGAATGACTAAATCATCTTGGAAAGTGCATACAAGTACCTGGCTATAACTGAGTATCTCAGTTGACTGGCTTTTTCTTTCCTTCTCTCCTACAAACCTGCTGACAGGGGCTCAGAGGAATTAATATGAGAAAAAATCAGCTATGGAGTGTCACCATACACTATAGAGCCAAAGCCTTACAACAAACAAGCAGCTGGAATATTTTACAGGAATCACTGACTGCTTGCTACTGTACAGCCACTGATAAGCATAACCAAATGCTTCTAGAAGGAATTTCCATATTCATTTGTTATGAGATGTTGTGCAAGTGTTTTTGAACACATTAGGAAGGGTTTTGTCCCCTCTGACTTATCAGGCCTCAACTCCTGAGCAAAGTGGGACATCAGGATAGACAGGTTGAACTGAACTTGTGTGGCAAGTCCTACATACAGAAACAAGAGTATTGCCTTTAGCTGAGTTGCTCGTTTCAGCCTGAAAATTGTGAAAATTATCTATGTAATTCTAACTAATAAAAAAAAAAAAAAAAAGATGTAACTTCAACTATAGGAGTGTATCTTTTGATTATTCCTTTTTCAAACCCACACGAATTTTATGGCTGAGCAATCCCAGGTTGCAAGTCTTGATTTTCCATATAGAAAATATATACATGCACAAGTATTTAGTCCTCAGAAGTGTTCTGTGACAGGCTTAGAATAGCAAATATATACATATACAAGAATTTAGTCCTCAAAAGTGTCCTGTGATATGCTTAGAAATTACATTAGTGTAAAACCCACTGATAACAAGATGAAATATACTTTTGGGAAGGAATAGAGTTGTAATATAAAACTGTAACCAGTGACTTTTACCTGTAAGATGGTGTGCACAGCATGTGTAACAGGAAAAATGCCTTCAGTTGGTGATAAACAGTTTGAAAAATCAATATAATATCCAATTTTAAAAGAGTCCAGAATTAAAGTAATCACTGCAAATAATGTAATCCCACCTACAAATGAAAAAGATATGAGAAAATGTCAATGTATGTCTAGAGACAATTTGTAGAATACACTAAAATCTGTTTAGGGAAATAAAAGTCAACAATATCTGTGTTCTTGTTCAGGGAAATAAAAGTAGATCGATGGTCATAAAGCTAATTGACTCAATCTAATAAGTGCCTCTAATTTGTGAAACCCTCTGCCTGATACATTATGAAAGCACATCACAGTACACACCATGCATGGTCAGTCCAGCACTGGCCAGGACCTGGAGACACTCAGCACCTCACAGGTGGCTCCCAGCTCCAAGCAGGGTCAGCCTCTCAAGTGACAGTGGCACTGAAGCAGCCATACAGTGCATGAATTAATGCTCCAGACAGCCACCCAGCAAACTGTACAGTTCTGGGGAGCTGAACAATCACCTTACAGTCTCCCAGTTCAAAAGCTCGACAGTGGGAAGTAACACAATCACTCGGTGTTCCCTCCCCATGGCTCGGGGGTTACACTAACTCAGAGACCACAACTACAACCAGCTGTATGGTTTGTTCTGCTAGGAAGGAACTGAAGGTTTAATTTCAGCATCTGTATTTCACAGACATAAAAATGCCCTCATATATTTCTCTAAATATGTATTTTGTATTCTAAAGAACTTTAAAATACATTTCCCCTTGTTTAATTATTTATTTATTTAATTATTATTGGGTTTGTGCCTGTATGACTAAGCACAGCTAGCAATAAGATTACCGAACCAAACCCTAAAGTCTTTATTTACTCGGTTTTGGTATGTATTCAGGGGGGTGTTCTGGTGTTTGGGGGGTTTTTTTCATTCTTTAGGCTTTTACTCAAACATACTTTCACTGGATTTGATTTGGTCTTATTTTAATGAAGCCTAGGTAAAAACTGATCCACAGACCTTAACTGGACCTTATGATATATATCAGCACCATTATCTTAATCTTTCTCTGTAATTCCCCACAGAGTAAACAACATCACTATTGTTGACTTTGACGACTACTTTTTTTATAAGGGGCCACAACTTAATTTCCATATAAGCACCACATGTTCCACTTGACTTGTGGTAATAAAAAAGTAACACAAAATTAATTATTTATTTAATTGGTAATACCTTTATTCTTTAAATTGCATTGATAAAATTAAGTAGAAATTATAAAAACACTGTGCAATTTTATTATTTAATTGATCCTTTACAATGAAACAAAAATAAGGCTTCAAAAACCTTTTTAATTGCAAGGTCATGAATTTCAGTAGGATTTTGTTTTTCTGTTTTAAAATCTATCGTTTTAAAAAATGCCAAATTACTGATTGAGTGTAATTTCTATCAAGAGATAAAAACTTTTGCTTTAATATTGCAAAATTTAAAACCTGAGCTCTGCTCTTCAAGCATGTGTATAATCCCATATAGTTTTTAAATTTATGCTTCTTATACAACTAATTTGCATTCTAACAAATGTAACAGGACCGGAGACCACACTGAAATAGATGTGCCATCGTCATTTTGTATGAAAGTACATGACATCACAATACGCAAAATTCTAGGCTACTCTTTAGATCAAATGATACACTTTCTTCCTTATCTAAAGAATGTAATTATAAAATAAATTAGAATGGCTAACTCTTCTGAAATAACTCTACCTGAGGTAACTGGACACGATCTGAGCAAGGTGTCAGACTAAAGACCTTCAGAAGTCACTTCCTAAAGGTCTTCAGAAGTCACTTCCTACCTAAATTATTCTATGATTGATTTGAGATTCCTGATTTATTTGGCAAGTATGCAGGAAACAGCCTATTTGTCTGAAACACATCAATTTGAGGGACTTCACATCTGTTATGATTGTTTCAATAAGAAGACAAATGCTATTTTCTGAAGCAAAAGATTATCAGTAACTCGACAGTAAGCTGCTGTGCATATATTGACTTTACAGAGTATTTTGAAAAGGTATTTAAGTCCCCAGTCATGACATTAGTAAGGTAATTTCCCAATGAATTTATGGTGTAGGTTTAAGCCCTAAGGATCTGCTTCAGTGAAGTAGTAACGTCAGACCAAAGTGGGTGGAAAATGTGTTTTATAATGTAAACGTTCTGCATCCTTTCTTTCCATATTCATGATACTGGCTCAGTAGAATAGGATTACAAGGGACCTGTTAACCACAAAAAAATGTGAAGAGGGAGGGCAAGGCAAGGCAAGGGGCTCAGGTTTAAATTCATAAAAGTAAAAAGCAAACACATTTTAGATTAATGATGTGTCTCCTGCACTGTACATGCATCTTGTCTTTACAAAGATGATCTGTACTGTAGCTCTACTCTGTCTTGGTTCCATTTCACATGGTCAGTATTTCAGCTATACAGTCTTAACAGCTTTACCTCAGTGTCCAGAAGATCATTGATAGAGAAGCAACAACAATAAAAATGCATGTATTTTGGTTTATGCCTTAGAATCACTCTTCATGTTTCTTTTATATCCATCAGAGATTTGGTGGGCTTCAATCTGTTTTCATTGAAATCAATAATTTTGCCATTGTCCTCCAAGGACTAGAAGACTTTATATGACTCTTTTAATGTTAGATTATTTCATTTATTCAAATGGTATCTAAATACTTCTGGCAATCACTCAGATGGTCACACTACAAGAGTATACAAAGTGTCCAATATGCTTATTTATGGGCTTCAAAAGAGAATGACTGTACTAGTTTGCTTAGTCAAAAATCAAAGCACAACAATAATGACCATACATATGATATGATAATCGTTTCTGTGTTAATTTTTCCTGATGGAAACTTCAGTATCATGTACTACTACTAAATGGATATCAGTAATTGCAAGGAAGATAATTCCACTATTCTGTTATTTCCATTTGACAGTGTAAGAAACAGGAAATTATTGGTATTGAGCACTGGTTTTTTTTGTTTGTTTGTTTGTTTGTTTTTTAAATATTCATTGAAACTTGTCTGTCTTAAGGGACCAATAAGCTTTTCAATATTGCTAAGTGCTGGTTTATTTCTTTCTATCAACCATCAAGAAGAACAAAAGCCATAACGATACAGTTGCAACACTACCACTCTCAACTTAAAATATTGTTCAAATAATTGGCAATTCAATGCAAGCAGTAAAAAGACACAGGTTGGAGTCTGCCAAGATCTTTGTAAGTTGACCAATTGTCAATGCTTTAAACAGAAGCTGTGCTGCTGGAGAACGTGATAAATCAAGACCATTTGTGAAGCCAATTTATTTTCATTTTGAGTTCTCTGGCTCACTTGGCTGAACTTCCAAAAAAAATTGTAAGAGAGCTTTTCCTAACAGGACAGTGTACTTAGGGGAATAATGTTTTTAATAAGTCAAGGAAAGTGCTTCCTAAGACTCCCTGTGGTTATTTGGGTCAGGATAACTGTGTCATATCAAAGAAAAAGCTCTCCCAGAAACTTTTCCCACATTCAGACTGTAGGAGTGGTTCTTGGTCAGCTATGCAACCAGGAAGACAGCCATACTCTAGGGTTCACACAATTGACACCTTGGTGCAAAAAGGTTCAAGGAAATCTTCTTGTGAGCAATTCTTGTAATCTGACCACCTGTCCTTCTAGCATTGCTAAATATGTACAAGGACTCCGTTTTTGGAGTTTTTTGTTAGACTGTTCTTTTTCATCAGTTTTCATAATAAAAGGTTCCAAGTAGGCAGCTACCACCATTTTACCAAAATAATATTCACAATTTGAAAGGATTCATGAAAAAATACTCATTTTATACTGTTTAATACAAGGACATTTGCTCTCACAAGGACAGCAAGGAGACAGTCTTCAAAAGCAGATGATAAAGCTAGTAAAAAATTGCAGAAAGCTTTCTGTGGAAAGACTTGATGAAAATGTCTCTGTCCCACTCCATCCCCCCCTTTTCTTTTTGGACTTTTGGTCTTTCAGATAAAAGATTTCTATGACGAAACCATTGATAAAGAGGAGGGCAATGGGGATCTTGGCAGAAGAATTGCCACCTGAGTTTTTCCTTAGCTCAAGTAAGTTTCCTTTTCCCAACAGAGGATAAAGTAGTTGTACAGACTTGTTGTAACTACAAGAAACTCCTAAGAATAGCAAAGTGTAGGTCATTCCCTAAGGACGAATTTGTTGAATTGCAGCCTAGACATCCAAGAGACGCCATGGAAGCCGCACCACTTAAGAAGCCAGTACAAAGAGCCATCCTGTGCTGGTAAAAGAAATGGGTAAGGTAACCTAGTAGTTCAACCCAGGATCTTATTTCTAAGTTTCTGTGACTCCTTATATCCTGTAGGACAAACAAAATGCTGTGAATGCAGTGCCAAAAGAAAAAGGGCAGGAGATCCTGCTGTACTTACCCCTGTTAAGCAGTATTTAGTCCATATTTAGGAGAGGAAAGCTACTCTCTGAGTAACAAAAGCATAGCTTGGTCCAAGATAGGATCAGATTAAGACTTGCATTAACAAATTTCAGAATGCTGTAAGTCACATAAGCTATTTAATCAAAAATGCCAGAGAGATGAATATTGCCTTGGAAAACAGTAAATAAACTAGAGGAACAATTCAACAGTTGGTATGTGAACTTCATACATGTCAGGAAAGAGCCTACAGACCATGGCTGCATGTTAGACATTAAAAAAAAAGATAAATTTTTTGTGAGCAATTCATACAAAATTTTAACAGGTGCAAAGAAAATAAAAGACACACAAGCACTTACACTGAGAGCAAACTATATTTCCACAGCACAGCCTTATTTTTTTAAATAATCAGGTGTTAGATGTTCTTGGAATTTTAATCTGGGTATTTTATTAGTTGCTGTGATAATTAACTGTTGTCTCATTGCTAGCAGGTAGGAAACATTTTATGGAAAATCTGTCTTAAAGCATTTCAGTTAAAATACTTACTTTTCAATCTATCATTTGCAGGGCTGATGTTGGAAGAGGATGAGGTTGGTAAAACTGGGCTTGCCTATTATTCCACACAGCACTGATGTAGGTTGTTTCTTTTCCTTGGGTATCCAGGAACAGCATTCCTGTCACTACAACTCTGTGATGTGCTCCCCAAACACCTTCTCTCAACATACCTTTATATCGTCACTCCAGGACACACCTGACCCTGCAGATAAGGGCCATCCCACCACTACCCCTGCAAATTTGTATACTTTTCCTACAAGCTAATGCTCATTTTTGATTCCTTGCTTAACTGCCTTATATACTAATCTACAAACTGACCTGGTCAGGGATTTTGTCCTCTTCTAACTCCAGATGTTTCTAAAGCATCACTGTACACATATAAATGGGAATCTCTGATATACATTGGCATAGAGAGCACTTGAGTACCCTCTACCCTAAAGTAAGTTGCACTATATCATCTGGAAAAGCCAAAAGAGCTGCAAGACAGCAACAAATTTGCCTCTTCCACTGGCTATACTTAATTTTTCAAGTGTTGCCAAACTAGCCTGCTAAGGGGTTTCAGTACTGTAAATGGTAGGTTGGAAAACGAGGATGTTTAACGAACAGCTTTCCCATACAACCTCCTAGTATGTTCAGCTTATGCATATATTTACTTTAGAGTGCACTGCATGTGCGTTCAGTTCATGAATAGCAGGATGCCTCCCGGTAGGGATGGGGAGTGCAACAAAGAGGCAGCAGACACAGCTGATGGCACAGATGTCTCTTGTGCGGTACCACCCTTTGTGCCACCGGCCGGTACTTACACTTCAGCCAGCGGGCTCCGGCGTGGGTGTCCTTGTCCCGGATCAGCCTCCTCTGCGTGCAGCTCCTGCAGAGGTACCACAGCATCCACAGCAGCTGGATGAGCATCAGCGTGATGAGGTAGGAGAGCAGGTGGCTCTTGCTGATGCCCACGGCATGCACAGCCCAGGCGAAGGTGAGCAGCAGCCCAGCCAGGAAGAGGTTGATGCCGTACTGGCTGCTGAGGATCTCCGCGTTTTTCTGCGGGTAGCTGCCGCCCACCGCGGCGGAGCCGGCCGCTTTCTCCATCTCCCACGCCGCTGGCCAGGTGCTGCAAGCAGGTGGCCCCGCGACCCCCGGGGAGCCCGGTGCTGGCCCGGCCCCCCTCCCGGCCGGGGGCGGAGCGGGGCCGCCGGCCCTGGCCGTGCCTGCCCGCGGGCGGGGACCGGCGGCAGTCCCGCTGTCGGGAAGGGAGGCTGCCGGCGGGGCAAGGATGCTGAGGGTGTGCGGGACAGCCCTGCCTGAGACTCGGACAACAGCTGTGGTGGAGACCAGGGTAAGGGAGAAGCTCAGTCCGGAGCGGGCGGTCATGTCCCTTGCGGAGGAGCAGCTGAGCCCTGCCTCGCTGGCTTTGGTTAGGGACATCGGGACATGTAACATGTTCCCTAGGCAGGGAGGTGGGGAGGACAGCGAGTGTTGAGCAAAACACCCTGATCGTTAGCAGGCGGCTGGAAAGCCGAGGAACAAGCCAACAAGTGGGACACACTGTGAGAAAGCAAGGAAAGGTGGATGGAGAGCAAGGACAGGTGGATGGAGCCTGCCCTGCAGCCAACAGCGTGTGATGGAGCTCCTTCGCGCAGTGGTGGCAAATGGGATCACCCACCGTGCTTCACGCTCTGGACCCCACAGGCCACCTTCTTCAGGGCAATCAGTACTTGCATTGGTAGTACACAACCTCGGTTTTCAGGAATTCCCCAGGCCTTTCAAAAGCAGCAATTTACCTTATTTGTTTAGGAAGTCCCATTCTGACAACCCCATATTATCGTGATTGCTAGCTGGAGAAGCAACTACTGAGCTCAAAGCAGCAAAATCTTCTGCATAATTTAGTTCACTCCTTATTTGTTTTCCCAATATTTATACACATTTACGTATTGACCCTTTTCTACTTTTTAGTTATAACTGTGAGCCATGGTCACAAGCTGTTTAGGTATGCAAGCCTCAAGATTTGGAGCACCAACAGGTTGCCTAGGGGGGCTGAGAGGAATTTACCCCAGTGTAAAACACTACCTTTTTAAATTAGATTTTTTTTTGCATACAATATGAATTCTCTTAAGTCTAGGTACTGAGGCATAGCTTGGAGGCCAAATACCAAGATAGACTGGTCCTTGTTCTGGCCAGGCAGGTCTTACATTTTTACTCTGTACCTGTTGGTAGCATATGGATTACCCAAAGCATTGGTTTTTACAATGAGTGACCCACATCTCACGTGAAATTAAGCCACTAGCTCAGCTACATCAAAAATGAACTTGGATATATTGAAAATACAGCATCTATTTTACTGCACTTCCTCTGCCAAAACATAATGGTTCTCTGCTTTTTCTCTTCTGAAGCCAGAAATCATTAAAGAAGGTTTTTTCTTAAATAACAAAGGACACTTTGAACTTACATGTAAATATCTGGGGTTTGCATTCCTCTTAAAGAATAGGGAAGAAAAACAAAATGGTAGAGGGTGGAATGACTGAATTCTGGACAATCACCTATTTAGGTAAAGAATTAGTAGCTCATGTCCTTTATTCATTTCAGCCTGTTCTCAAGAAGCAGTATTTTAAGCCATCTGCAAATTTTCCTTTTGAAGAATGTACTTAACTGGAGCCAGCCCTATGTTTGTCTGCTCTGTAGCAGCAGTATAAATAAAACACATAAATAACCAAACAGTTCAGGCTTCAACAACCTCTAGCTCATAGCTACATCCATCATTATCATAAGCTTGTGGAAATGGCAAATCCTACTTTTATCTTATGTAGTGTTCCCTTTAAAGAATAACTAACGAAGATGCTTCCATTTTAAAAAGCTTCTGTGGGTAACTGGGATAAATAATCTTTGCTGTGTGGACTATTTTACTTCCAGATTATCCAAGAGCATCCCTTGTCACCTGTAAACAAAAGCTCTTTGGTGCTGGTACACATTCTCATCCTTAAATGAAACTAATGTAAATGGATACAGAAGATACCTATGGTGGTCTGTAACATTCAACCTTTGGTATATGTGGGGATTTTGATTGCCTTGCAGTTTTTTCAAGGAACTATTAAGATACCTCTTTCTACTGTCCTGCCCTAAATTATTTGGTGGTAAGGAAAACAACAGAAGGAAGGAGTTCACACAACTGGAAGTGGCAGCAGCATTGCATCAGATTACAGCAATTACAACAAATATTGCTTTAAATTCTTACCAGATTTGCCACAACTTCCCTTTGAGCATGTAAATGAATGAGTATTGTGTCTGATACTCCTGTTACCAAAAGACTTTCCAGGACTTTTGTACAGTGAAATATCCATCTGGGATTCCCAGAAAAAGACATCAAAGTAGTCAGAGGGCAAACAGCTCTCTAAAGATGAACAGAATGGTATTACAATTTCAATAAACCCAGCTGAGGGGCTATGACAGACAAAGATACTCCAAGTCAAGTACAGTATTTAAAATCTACACGAACATCTATTTTATAGGAAAAATTATGGGATGCACTTGAGGTCTCGAAGACAGTGGAATTAGACAGTTAAACAATTAAATACTGAACAATAATTGATCACTTTCATACAAAGTTTATTAAGATGTCCAGAAGAATAAATTTGAAAAAACATATAGCAAATAGTAATTTTAATTCAAGATTACAAGGCAACTTAAACCACCTAGAGCATTTACATAGTTGACAAATAAAAATACAGTGATAATTACCATCCCTGAGCAACACTGCATTTTAAATATCATAATAAACAGTTACTCAAATGTACCTGTATGCAGACATAATATTGTTAAAATGCATTAAAAGATGGACAGCTGAAGAGAAGCAACTTGTTCTTTAAAGCTGTGAAGCACAAGTGGTTTTGGCATACTTAAATATTACATTTCAACAAATCAAGTTATTAACTTACTCTACAAACTACTTGAAGGAGTGCTGAATGTATTTTATTTTGGTTTGACTGATCTTTTGTGTCGTATAGTGACAGCAACTTTTTTCCTGAATGGAACAGTAACAGCCAAGGAAAATGTCTACCTTTTTCATGGCTAAACATTTCACATATTTTGTATTCAACAATGCTCTGAATTTGAAAGTTAGAATAAAGAACACAGTATCCTCTGACAGTCCAGACTTCAAGCAACAGTCACAATGAGTAAATTTGAACAAGTTTCAATACTCAGCTTCTACATTCTCTTATTTTCCAAAAGGTGTGGGTGGGAAAGTATTCAACACAAGGATCTGTATAAAGTGGTCTGGCAACTGCATGATGCCCAGGTCTCTAGATAGAGTCATAAAATCATAGAATCGATTGGGTTGGAAAAGACCTCCGAGATCATCAAGTCCAACCCTTGCTACAACTCCAGTTCGTTTACTAGATCATGGCACTCAGTGCCATGTCCAATCTGAGTTTAAAAACCTCCAGGGATGGTGAATCCACCACCTCTCTGGGCAGGTCATTCCAATGCCTGATTACTCTCTCTGT
>JAWWEU010000125.1:61934386-61962710 GCA_035583155.1 Acropternis orthonyx
ACCTCCCTGTGGGATGGGTCTGGGCAACATACAGGGCCCTCTGCTCCCCTCAGAAGGGAGCCACCAACTACAACCACCCTTCTTTTTCTAAGTGTCTCGGTCAATGTGACCAGTCACCTAAAAAAAATAAAATGTTATTTTATTTTCCCAACTGAGTATGACTAATAGCTTTTAAGTTAGTATTAGTCTCTTCACTGCTGAGGAAGGAAAATGGCAACGTCATTAACAGGCACCGCTAAGACTGCAAAGTTAAATTTACAGAGGAAAAAACCATCCTGAATACTGAAAAATAGTGCACACATCAAAAGAATGTAATTTGTACTCTGAATTTCTTGTGTAGTGTTAATATTGTTCATATATTATTGGTTATTCACAACTTGATCATCCACCATTGATTGTGGACAAACTGTATCAGCATGAGTAGAATTTATTTATGTAATTGATAGCACTGCCAAATGTCAACTAGCTTTCTAGGCCCTTTATCCATTCTTTTTTCCAAACACTAGCAGATCCAAATTCAAGAGATTAGGTAATACAGTTATTTCCTACATGACAACACATACAACATTAGAGATTTAATAGACCAAGAAATGCCTTCTACAAGTAAGTTTATAAGTACAAACACGGATTCCAGATAACAGCATTTTAGCTGTCAATTCAAATGGAAAGAATTTAGTATTAAAACTGCACAACACTTGAATTAAGTATCAATTACTTCGAAATCAAACAACATGAATTGAGCAGGAAGTTGACTGGGTGACCTCTGAGATCCCCAGAGATAATACAGGTCCCTTCCAACACCAACTATTCTATGTTTCTATGACTTATTACTCATGTGCTTAATATTCAAATATAAATGGAAGCTTTGTAAAGCAGCAATGAAATGCTTTATGTTACTAAGAGATGTAAAACCTATGTATCTTTCAATTATTCAGTAATCAGTTGCTTTTTCCTATGGTCATGCCCATGGATTTATAAATCAGGCAGATTAAGAATTACGGTATCAGTTAGACCAAACAGGCAGTATTAGAAACAATAGAAGTACTGGAATGTAACAAAACTGACATCCGCTTTGCAGAATAACAGTTACTTGAGTCCTTCACATGAAACTGAAAGAAAAAACAAACACAATTTAACAAAAATGTTGGAAGGTTATATACATACTGCACAAGCTAGATCTTGTACTAACTCATTAAGTGAATGACTTTGCAACACCAAGTAATAACTTAACCCTAATTATTAGTCAACAATTATTTGGCCTAATACAGAATTTCCTCACATCCTTCCAGTGCTCAGACAGAACATAGCTAATGACAGAACCAACAAACATGACTTGAAAAAGTTTGCAGCAAGTGTGAACCACAGTAAAGTGGTTCCGAATTAAGAATTTTTCAGAAGTCTATAGGTGGTGTCAGAATATGACCAAATTGCCTCATGAAAAAAATCAGGTTTCTTGGTATCTAGAAAACAAGAGGAAAAATGCAACACTAGATCCAGTTTGTTTATGTAAAATAAAAAAATAAATCTGCATTTCACTGTCCCAGACATTAAACATCTTTTGCCCACAACTCTGGCACTACAAGAGGCTACACTCTAAATCCAGCACTGTCATATTCTTCTTACTGCATTTAAAAATGCGGAGGGATTTCCTCACTGAAAAGGATTTGTGATGGCAAGCAAACCCAAACAGGCTTCCCCACATTCTCTTAAGAAGTACAACAAACAAGACCTGCTGAAAGAGTAAGTTCCCTGGATGATGTGACATCCCTTACCCTATTTACTGAGCTGTCTTTGATGTCTTCCTTAGTTTTTTCCATTTCACAGCATTCATTTGATAAGTATATTCTAACAAAAGATGTGGGAACTCATTTTCAGTGTGGCAGTTATTGAAAATGAATTTTTCAAGTTAACAAAACAGATTGTTTTGCCTTTGAAAAGTTCTTTTTAAGAAGAACAAAGAACTTCTCATGTCTGGCAGTTCTCCTGATAGCAGGTTGATCTGGTCTATTCATCACAGAAAATGAAAACAGCATACTTAGACACAAAGATAAGACAAAGCTTTTGAATAAAAAAAACATAAAACAGGCAGTTGCATATGGATGTTAGTAGCTTCTCCCCTTTACTATCAGGTCAAGCAGCTTTGCTAATAAGTTTTCCCACCCCAGGTAAAAGCTGCAGGTACTTGGCCTGTATGTCTCCAAACCATCCATTCTCACTAATCACTTCTTTTCACTGTCTAGAATGGAATCTCAGGGAAGAAAAAGGGATATTCTAGCCCTTTGGATAATTGCATGTTGTCCAGTTACTCTATATGCCATACAATGTCAATATTGTAAAAGTGTACACAAAACATAGAGAAGGAATCCTTAAATGTCTAACAAAACAGTTCGTGGAACAAGATAAAAGCTTTTATGTGCTTAAAAATTCAATTATTTACCTGAAGGGTTTATCCCAGGAGTGACACAAGCATCACAACACCCATAAACTGAATGAAGAGCAACAAAGGAGTCAAAAACGACCAGACGGGCCACAAGGCAACATTGAAACTGGGAATAAAAGCAGGAAGTATTTGGTAAGTCCAATTGCCATATTATGGAAATACCAGGCATATAAAGAAAACACGTCACAAGAGGAAATAAGATTTAAATTCGTAACCTGGAAAAGTACTTGTTTCTTCATGAAAACAAAACTAAAACACTCCAGCACTACTTATTAAATTGATATCTTAGTTTACTGTTTAGTTAATGACAACTCATTCTAGAACTTCAGCAGCTGCTGAAGGTTTTCCACTGAGCAAGTTAAGCCAGTCCCATCAAGGGTAAAGATACCTTTTACTTTCAGAATCTCTGTATCTGAAGTCCCTGAAAAATGGCCTACTCTTGAGTTTTCCATGGGCATACGGCAGCTGAGGAAAGCCTTAATCTGAACTTCCAGGCAACCAGATTTCAGTTAACTGAAGACAGGGGGAAAACCAATTTATTTTACAACTGAATCACCAGAATAATAGATTTGACTAATTCTAAATAGAGAACCTCTATTTTCTTTAATCTTCCTTTTATTCCCCACCATTGCAACAAATACTGACTGACATTCAGATACAACTGCTAAACAAGAGGAAACCAGCTTTCAGGCAGAGAACAAATAATATAATGGCACACACCTATATAATTTTTTTTACTCACATGCATATTTGCTCAATCCTGACTCATATAATCTCATAAATAAAGTAGCTGTTACTAAAAGTACCATTCTCTGACAAAATACAAACCCTTAGAGCTCACATAGCAATAGTTAGAAGTCTAACATTTTGTGATTATTTGCTATTTATAGATTGATTGATAATGAAGAACTCTGAGAGAAACTGATCAGGCATAATTTTTTCTCAGACAGGGAACATACCTCTGTCTTAATTTGTATACTGCACAGATAGTTGTCAGAGGTGACATATTTACACTAAGAAAGCTAAGGACTTCAGTTTTCCCATACCTTTCCAAGACAGAAAAGACTCGGTAAATCTACAACTACACTTAATATACAATTTCAACTGTTCCAACCCTTGCTTTGTGAATGAAAGTTGAAAGTGGAAGAAATTCTGCTACATAGAACTAGTACTGTCACCAATACAGATAGCAGAATTACAGAAATTATACTTCTTATAAAATGAGCCCATTAACACACAGACTCACACAGGTTTAGCAGAAGTTTGTACAGTGTTTGAACTCACCAAATTGCTGCTGCTATGAAGGTAGCTGTTGTGATAGGTATCAGTGCTGGATATTGTGCATCATAGTCCTCAATTCCACAGTACCACTCAAGATACAGTATGCAATAAAAGGCAACAGATAAACACACAGCCAATAAACAAGTGCCACTGGCAAGCCACCAGCTGCAGGAAGGAAAGTGTATTAAATCACATTAAGCCAAAGTCACATTGCAGTTTGCACATTAATCTTACCTCTAGTCTAGAAACAGATCAGACAATATCTGTTAATTATACAGATTATGGTTTACAGTTCCTGTATTTTTTATCTTACATTACTTTTACAAAACACGTTTTGCCCTTCAAAGCTGTCTAATATACACAACTGAGTTTAATTTTGCAATCCAACATTCCTTTCATTCATTTTCCCCTCAAGTATATTGGAAATGCAATGCAACAGATCTTGTGAGGGATCTACTACACTACCACCCCAAAACTACTCTGTCAGTAATGAAACAAAATAGGCTCCACTGCAACTGTGCTTCTCACTGTGAATTTTTGTGCAAGAGAAATGTTGCAGAAAGCTATGATTTCAGTTTGTGAACTCTCAAATTTAATAGACAAGAAGCATTAAGATTTTTCTTTACAGCTGTTGAAGAAAACCATAGAGAAATGCAGGATTTCAAACTCAGAATCAAGAAAACACAGGGTATATGTTTATTTAGGAAGACACACTTTTGAGAGTCTTTGAGGACATACTTCCAGACTAGGATGGGAAAGACAACTTGGGAGGAAAGTGCACTTTAAAAAAACCTTACACTTAATTGAATGTGTATTTAGCAAATATTTTTAAAAGCAAATTTTATTACCATAGTTTGATTATTAAGTTACAAAGGGTAGTCAAGCATCTTCCGACTCAGGTAATGTTTGTTCTGGAATGGTACAGCAAATACCATATGCTATTTTGGTACCTTGGTACTACCAACTGTGAATTCTGCATTAAGAGAGCAGTTGTCATAGTCTACCTACACAAGCAGTGCAGGAAGACAGGGTCCTGACACCCACCCAAAATTTTGATTACATCCTGGTTGTTTTCACAGCCAGCTGGATGAAGGGTGGATCTAGCCTAGATAAGCAACTCCAGAGAACCTCACAGCACAGAGAAAAGCCCTGTGCAGCTTCCACATGCTGATACAATAATGGCAATAGCAATGGGAGTTTTAAAAGCACTTCCAGCTTAAGCTGTCTAAAGATATTTGACACCCATCAATCCCACTGAAATTAATTTGATAGAAAATAAATAGACTAAAAAGAGAAATAACTTCATCTAAATTATTTCACTAATTTTTCACTGACCTACTTAAAGAGGTCTAGAGAACTTCTAGAGTAATGAACTTCAGTTTTATATTTAAAGATTAATTTCGGAGGTTTTTTATTAAAATAAACAAAACTCCAACACTTTCAACAAAACAGGAAGCTATTTCTTGTACTTAAGTGAAAACTTGAAGGTACAGTAATAAAATGCCTGCTATCAAAACAACTTTTTCATGTACACAGATGGCTCAGTAGAGTTTACAGAAAAAAATATTATAGCAAAATTTTAAGCATGGTATTTGCTTAAAAATTAGTTTAATAATATCAACTGAGGTGGTCGTCTGGTCCAACCTTGATGCTCAAGCAAGGTCAGTTACTGCCAGTTGCCCAGGACCATGTCCAGATGGTTTTTGAGTATCTCCAAGGATGGAGACTCCACAACCTACCTGGGCAACCTGCACCACTGCTCAGTCACCCGCACAGTAATAAAGTGTTTCCTGATGTCCAGAGTGTTTCAGTTTGTGCGCACTGCCTCTGGTCCTGTCACTGGGCACCACTGAAAAGAGCCTGGCTCTGTCTTCTCCACACCCTCCCTTCAGGTATTACATGTATTGACAAGATGCCCTTGAGCCTTCTCTTCTCCAGGCTGAACAGTCCCAGTTCTCTCTATTCCTACTGTAGATCTTGTTTATCCAAATTTAAAATATAGTGTTCAGATGTAATAAACTGAACATGACAGTAAGATGAATATGACTGTAAGATGAAAACACAGCTTTCCTTGTAAGAAAAGATACCTTACCTATCTGCTTGCATAGTTTCTTTAAGAGTTTTAAAAAAATCAAAATAGTATGTCGCAGCTATTGATGCCAAAATCCAGAATGCAGAATGAATATTCAGTCTGGTAAGAGGCTTCATCTTCTTCTCTACAGCTGTAGACTCTTCTGTAAATAAGAACATAATTATAGCACTAAAGTCAGTCATTAAACGGAATATGATTATAGTTATGTAAAACACGATGCTTTATCTTTTTAATTCATTTATCTTTGGTGATTATTATACTAATTATAACGCAGTTTGTACTACAAATATTCTAAAAAGCTCTGAATATTTACTGAAATAAAACTAAGCAAGGTATCCCGTGATAAAAGGATAAAGCAGCAACAATCAGCACAATATCGTGCCTGTGTACACTTTGAGGAAACAGCTGACTACATTTTTTAAGGGTTGTTTAACTAATTAAAACCTTCCGGTGTTATTAAAGCATTTTTATTAATCTAGCACACAGAATGTCAGGTTAGTATTTCCAATTACTAATTCATTTATACCCTTACTAATGAATGTTAGTATTTGCAAGCATTTCAGGCATAAATAATTTTCTTGTTCTGAATTGCAGGTTAATTCACAGATTTCCAGCTCCAGTTTCACGAGCTAGCTTGACTCACGCCACAAACCTTCGGGAGGGTAAAGCAGAAATATGTCTTCTGTTTTTCCCTCATCACTATATATTGTTTTAGAGACAACAGAGCGAGCAGGTGAGTATGCCTCTTTTTGTGCACGAGAGCAACCAATATACAGTCAAAAAAAAAAAGGTTGTCTAAGGTGCTTTTCATGTCTCACACTCTGAACTTTATCCCCAGCTGGTGGCCCTGTGCCTCCAGCAGTGTGACACATCCCGGCTCCCCACACGCATCACCACGGGCCGAGGGCAGCGGGCGGCTTTATTTCCCATTTCCTCGATCCCTCTTCATGCTCATGGCAGCCTTTAAGCGCTCCATCCGCACCGAGCCACCCGCGGCTGTAAATCGCGCCTCCCTCCCACCCTGCTGCGAGCAGCCCCCTGAGGGCGGGGGACCTGACCGAGGGGCTCCGCTCCCACCCGGCCCCGCTCTCCGCACCGGCCCCGGCCCCACGCACCGGCCGTACCGCCCGCCCCGGGGCGCGGCCGCGGGTGGGGGGGCTCCGGGCCCCGCCGCACCGGGCGCCGCAGCCTCGGGAGCGCCGGCTCCATGTTGGGCCGCTCCGGCAGTGACGCGGCGGGGCGGGAGCTGCGGCGGGGCCGGGACCGCCCCGGTGTGTGAGGGGAGTGCGGCCGTCACCGGCCCGGTGTGTGAGGGCAGTCACCAGCCCGGTGTGTAAGGGAAGCGTGGCCGTGACCGCCCCGGCGTGTGAGGGCAATCACCGGCCCGGGGTGTGTGGGGGCAATCACCGGCCCGGGGTGTGTGGGGGCAATCACCGGCCCGGGATGTGTGGGGGCAATCACCGGCCCGGGGTATCGCACACGGAGCAGCCCCCGGGCCCGCAGCAGCCCGCGCTGAGCACAGGGAGCAGCGCCGTGTAAGGCCGAGTTGCCGCAGTGAAGGATGTTTTTTCGGCACGAGTAAGAAAATCAGAGTGCTTTCCCTGCCAGCCGGGTGCTCCTGAGGGGAGTTGTTAGGAGACAAAACCCTCAATTTTTGTGGCACAGAGCTGGCGGTGTAGGGAGAACACGAGGCAAAGTCCTCTGAGAGTTTTCGAGGGATCCTGAAGCCCTGGAGACTGCAGCTCGTAACTGGAAATAATAAACGTATTTACAAGACAAACTAGGTAAAAAAATTAAACTAATAAGATGGTAAAATAGATTGCTTCTGTTCTGTAGCTGAATGCTGCATTGGCTAGATAAAAAGTCACATTGCCCGTGTTTCTGCAAACAGAGCCTTGAAAGTGATTAGATTGCCATGGCCTGTTTATTCACATGGACAAACTCAAAACTACTAGATTATGTTCACAGATGAACCTAAAGTCTGGTCCTTATGAGAATACTATAAATATACATACTGTATTTTCTGGGATGTTTGAATGATTAAGCCATTAAGATGCCTTTTAAAATTGAAATTTGTTTCTGACAGTCATGATTCACTGGACTAATTAGGTGATACCTGTGTGAGTTACAAATCCTGTGCTTTCTTAGACAAAATTGGCTGGTGTAACATTCAGCTAAGTAAAAAATCCTGCTGACTTCAGAGTGGAAGTGCCTGTGTGATATGGCAGCTGTTATGGATAGCTTTTATTTAGAGTCGAATTGAATGTAGAAATATTAAATAAAAGCTCATTATTATAAGGTAGTTTGAAGAAAAAAAAAAATCAGTATGGGGGTTTTATGTACCAAAATCAAACTTATACTCCTTCTAGCTGTATATGAAATCCAAAAAAATCGAATGTCCAATAACCTGATTATACATTTCTTCTTGGAAGGCAAAATATTTTGCATGAAAATAGTGATTATGAGAAATATGTAAAATTTTCACTTACCATGTGCATTCTTTGCATACCGAGAAAAGCCTTGCAGATACTTCCTCTGTAGTTTCATGTTGAGCAAACAGGAAAATCAAAAAGAATTAAGTGTAGCCTGTAGTTAAATAATTATATATTTTATCTGTAAACCTTAAAAAATATTAGGTCATCCTAAGGGTAGAAACTAATTGGTAGAAACTAGTTAGGGTACAAGCTATACTTGCTCTGACTTGCACTGTTCTAAAGCAGTTCTAAACTTGCTGAATGACTGTATTTTCCTAAATATCTTATTTTCTGTTTTATAAATGAGTGAGGTTCTAGGGACAAGGGGAACATGGGTTCTGGTTATTCGTCATTATTGTGCATTGAGTTTTGAGTAAATTCAGCCTAAAAGATACAAGAACAGAAAAAGAATTATTTTTTCTCTGCATAAAGACAGGCCTTCATTTACATCTGAATTTCATGTGAGACATGTCACAGTAAGTAGAAATTGTTTTCCCAGCCTTAGAACGTGTGTCACGTAAGGGCAAACCACATCATAGTCCTTAGTGACTACAGGGATTATTTTTTATTTAGTCCAGTTGAATATTTCGAAGTTAGCAGCTTGTGGGAGCTCAGAACTCTTTCTTTGCAATGAAATAGAGGTTTCTTTGTTTTATTTCCTTTGAGTGAAATGACTACCTCAGCCTTCACTTTCATCTTAGTGATTCAAATAAGAAACAAAGGAAATCTTCATGTGCTTTCTTTGCAAAAGCTATTCATAGGATATATCTTTGATTTAAACATAGCAATTAAATAAATATATATGCTTGAAAAGGCTAAGATCTGTTAGTTTTGTTAAACTGAACATTTCTGTTTACCTACAGAGTGGGTATTGTGCAAAGAACTGAAATAAGAGCCTCCCTTCCTGGACTCACTATTGACCCTAACTGAGACTGCTCATGTTCAGTGTTTGTAGAGCTGAGATATTTTCTGTGATCTTTTCACAGAGTTTCTCTGATTCAGAAATTATTAATCTGCTGAAGAGTAGATAGCGATCAGGAGCTGGATTGAGGGTGTTACAAAGTGAACAGCATAATTAACGAAGCATCTAATCAACAGGCCTATTACGGAAGATTAATTCTTGCAAGTTAAGAATCCCTGCAGAAATGATAGGAAGTATTTTAAAATGTGGTGCTTGATCTGATAAATTTCGTTAATAGTCTGTGAAAGAAATTTGTGAATTTGGAGATTCAATAAATGAAATGTAGAAAGGGCAGAGTTTGCAGCAATTTTTTTGTTAACTGTATTCCTGGTCTCTTACATAATTCAACACCTTTGCATTCTTTTCTTTAATGTCTTTAAATGTTCAGGGGTTTCAGCTATAAGTGCAAGCTGAATTTTGCAATCTAGTTGGATATTTTGAATTTTATTTTCTTGTTGCTAGCTGAGGATTTGCTGTTTACTGATTAGTAGTGTTTATGTTGATTTACAGACAACTCTTAATCACACACACAAGTGGTAGCTTTTTATGTCTCTTCACTGGGTAGATACAAATTTTAAAATTGGGCTTTCCAGTTAAATTGTCACTTTTAGGAAGTCAAATTGGTTTTCTAGTATTCTAGCAAATATTTGTAACTTTTCCTCATTACAGAAGTCAATAGCCAAAGCAGTCCAAATGTTATCTGCTCACAAAAGATCTGGCTGGAATTTTCTTCATTCCATATCTAAGTGTCCTCCCTATGTTAATTTTTAGCTGAAGTAGGTTGGATACAGCATAGACATACTTCATCATTTTGAGGAATGATTGTGCTGTATACTCCATGCTTTATGTTCATGAACCAAGCAATAATAAAGTGAGTAGTAATTTGCTGTTTGTCTTCTACTACCAGGAGTAAAAGGACTGGATGGGTAGAGATTCTCAATCCTTTCTGAACCTTGTCCTTGGACTAAAGCTTTGCAATCCTTCTCTTACACTGTGTGGAAAAGTAAATACCTTAACTCATCTAGATTACAAAAATGCCTCCAGATAGTACTACAGTTCTCTTGTTTTCATCTGGCATTAACTATTTAAAATTCAGTACAATGGAAAAAAATGAGCAAAGGACTTAAAAGCACTCGGTGTGAATAACTTAATGCAGATCTGAAAAACAACTGAAGGTTAAAACTCAATTGACTCTGAATGTGGTCCATATACAAACTATTGAAGTCAAGTTGTATTCTCATGTGAGTATTAAATTACAGTGCAGCCTTGAATTGACCCTTTAGGAAGGAAACAATGCATGTAATAGTTTGCTTGATACCAAGAAGGCACTATATATAAAAGCATGCAAGCATTTGAACTTCATGAAGGAAAAGAAAGCAGAAAAGATAAAGGCAGTCAAAAAGGTGAAGAGGGCATCTAAGAGAACAGGAAAAAAAGCGCACTATATATTGTCATCTGATTTATCTAGGTATGTTATTCCTCACCTTGAAAGTTGTCAGGAAATTACAAAAAAGTAGCTGACAGAGCACTACTTTAATCTGAAATATCTATTTGATAGAAGACCATTTCAATACCCTCAATTACCCTGATTAAAAATGTTAGGTAGCTTCAGAGTTTGACTCTTCCCTTCTGCTATAATCAGAATTAAGAACATAAAATGAGAAGACTATTCTTATTCATTGTGGCTTTGCATCTTCAAATGTGTAAAGAAAGCCAAAATATTAATCCAAAGTTATCCAACTATCCAAAGATTATCCTATTTACCCAAAATAAATCTGGATAAACCATTCTCCTAAAAGTTGCAAAGTAAATTTTCCTACCCTCTCTTCTAAATCATTTATCGAGTTTAGTTTCACTTAACTATGCCTACTTTCTTAAGGGAGTACAATGCCTCTCAAAATGTTTCCCCAAGACTACAGTTTAATGATACAAAGCATTTGGCAGCAGTACTCCAGCTATAATTGTTCTTGACTACTCAATCCTCAGTAGTGGTATATAATACCTCTCAGTTTGAGGATTTGATCTGGTTTTAAAAGCCTGCAAAAATGCAGGGGGTGGTGGAGAGGCAAAAACAAATGGCCAGATGTGGGAGGGTGGGAAAGGGAACACTTGGGAATTACTGAAACTGATTTCTTTACTGAGGAAAAAGTCTGTGTAACCATGTATCTGTAACAATATGACAAGAATTTCATACTTAGGGCACTTAGGAACATCCTAAAGTTTTGTTTGGCTTTTGAATAATGAAGCTTGCAGATCTAATTCACACAGGAAAGACTATCAGTTATGGGAAGGGGCATTCAAGTGTGTTAATCATCAAACATTTACTGTACAGGAATATTGGTCTCTTTTGGTGGGGCATTCAAGTGTGTTAATCATCAAACATTTACTGTACAGGAATATTGGTCTCTTTTGGTGGGACATTTTATTTCTGCATTGGTAGAGGTTAGCATTATTTTAGGCTGTGATAATATATTAACTATTATTGTGGAGATGTCGAGTGTCCCCACTGCCTGTGATTTGACTGATGTGCTAAAGCAGGGACAAAGGTTGCTGGGCGCATGGATCTCACTGCTAACAAGACTGGAAAGTACAGATCATTTTCATGTGTTCAGCATAGCAATATCTCACTGATGTGTATAGTGTGGGATTCAGCTCATGATGTTTGCCTGGAGAATTTTTCTGTGGAGTCCTGAAAAAAAAACAAAACCAACCCAAAAAACCCTCAAAGGTCTTACATGCTTCATTCATGTCTATAAGCAGGTTTTCTTTGCCATCATCCTTCACAGTACATTACCACTTGTGTATCTTGTAGGATCAACCTTTCATGTGTTTTGCTCTGGTATTGTAATTAATTGGACAACAGAGTTAGGGGGAACACTGACAGAGTGCTGTACTATCCAAGAGAAACAGGAAGAGAAAGATGTTTGCTTTATGAAGACTGAATTCTGCAATTTGAAATTGTGGCTGGAGGATGATAGTACAATTGCCATATTGTTTTGGCTAATGTGCTTAATGTGAACAGGTCTTTAAGAACATCAGCTGAGTTAATATTTTTTTCTTCTCATGGAAAACTTGTCCAATGCTAACCTCTGAAACACTTAAGTTCTGAAAGTTCACCAGAAAAGCTGAACTTTCAAAGGTAGAGTAGCTAAGACAGAATTGTAGCAGCAAGAAGCAAGAGGAAACCTATTTCATGGTGTAAGACAAAGAAGTTGCCGGAACAGACCATAAAATGTCTTAAAGGAAATGGTAGAATGGATAGATGGGGGAAAAATCATTAAAACACTCCAAGTGTAAGAGATGTCTGTACAATTCAGTCAAAACTTATACTAGCAATTGATTTAGAAGTCCAAGGCAGAAATTCAGGCATTAAGTGAAGCATTTGCTTTAATGGTAAGAAAGAGAAGTCTAGGAGAAAATTCTGGTCCTGTCTCATCCATGGAAAACATGAGCCTTTGTCATGTATGGGTACTATGCAGCATGTATTCCTCCTTGAATTCCTTCTCATCATCAAGAGCTAAAGGCCAGCAGAAGGGGATAAAATATAATGTATAAGAGTGCACTTCATCCTTTGTATTCCTGCTGGATTGCGAGAATGGCTACTGCAAAGAACAAGATTGAAGGACTAAACATCATGTGTTTTGAACCATCTGCAATGCAGGTGGAATTGTGGTGTTGTTTTCCATTTGGTTTGTGACCTAAAAGATGTGGTGACTTGAATACTTTCAGATGGATTTCATGCTGCCTGAGAGGAAGATTCCAGTATGCTTAAAAGCACTTTTTTTCTCATAAAACAAATATAAGTGAGTTGAGCTTGACTGTAATCAGGCCTTAGTTAGGCTTTTTATCCTGATTTAGTACTAATGCATTCCAACTAGAACTTTGAGAATAGTGCTTTAATGGGTAGGTGAGCATACAGAGATACAATTCTGTTTTTCTATTACTTTCAGGTAATTTCAGAAAGTATAAAACTACTTCTGTAGGGAGTCAGTATTTTACTTAGGTATGAAGTTCAGTAGCAAGGGCAGTTTTTATACAAAGAATCTAATGAGAAGGGCAAAACACGCAGTCTCCAAAGACTGAAAAATTTATTCTTCTAAGACTAAATTTTAAAATGAAAGATAATTAAAAAAATAAGATCTGTTTGAGAAAGGACTAAGCTCTGTGATCTACAGTCTTGCAGAAAAAAGTTCAGTCTAAGCAAAAAGCTTGAAGATTTTACACTGTACACTGCAAGAGCATAAAAGCATGAGGATTCGGGTGCAAAAGGAATTACATCCCAGAAAGTGCAAATAAAAGCAATACATTACACAGGGGCAAGAGGAATTGTATCTTAACAAGTGTAAAGGAAAGTTACTACTAAAACTTCCTCTAGTCCAAGTGAAATTTAGAATTAAATATAAGGTAACACTTCCTGTAAAAGTACTAATGGGAAACACAATATGCTGCTTTTCTTGGCTGACAGAGCAGAAAAGAAACTTAGAGGGCTTATTCTTGTTTTTTCTTGATGGCTAAATTGGGAGAAGAAAGGGGTAAATGTTGAATATATTGATAGAGATATCTTGTAACCTGTGAATACAGCTCAACGTACAGAACAATATGCCTTTTTTCCGCTTATCTCACACAAAAAGTTTAATATTTGCTCTCTTATTTCCTTAATAAGGGTAAGTGTTACAGCCTTAAAAGTTTCCGAATGAAATCATGTATTGGGTCTCTGTATCCTGTGGTCATCAGCTACGAGCCACTACTCATGTCAGGGTCTGACTACATTGTACTGATGCAATCGGATTATAGCACCAGGTGGGAGGATTGGTTTTCACTGAAGAAAGAAGAATGAACTACTCTAATGCACCAGGACAGTGGAGGGCTGAGCACAACAAATAAGTAGCTGTCCTTTGAAGATTTTTTTTTCTTCCAGTGATTAAACTCCCTGCTTAAGTGCTTATGCTATACTTATAATGAAAGCCACTAGCTTTAAACAATTCCCTAATTTACATTGCTTCTTCCTTCTTCACCCTGCCACAGGCACTCCATTTCCAATGCACTGTTTTAGAAAGGAAACTTTTAATAAGGCATATTTTAGTATGGAGCTATGTTATGCTGTTTAGAAAATCAATAAAACATATTCTGGAATATTTTGTAATGTTGTTACTGTTGTCTGATGGTTTCTTATAAATTTATTGCGACTTAACCTTAAGCATGACTACTAAACATATAATTGGCAGGAAAGAAAAAAAAATTCCACGTGATATTGTCAATTTGTATTAAATGCTAAGAGAAGCTTTATATAAGCATTCTCTTGCACTGATTTTTCAGTACCCTGACCCATATCACAACAAGGAAGTCCCCTGTGGTTACAGTACTGAGTGAATACTGGAAAACTGTAAATTGCTAACGTTAATTTTATCTGTTTTCACGTTTCAGTTTTAAACACAAGTGTCAACGATGTAGTTGCAAAGTGACTTAGGCTTGTGGTTGTTTTTTAGGATGTGACTGCAATGTGTGCTATGTCTGGTTGGATATCCCCATGCACAGAACTGAACTCATTTCTCTGTTTTTTGTGACTTCATGACCAAATGCTACAAGAACTGAACACAGTGGTTCAGTAGATAAAGTCCTCTATGGTTACACAAACCCATGACATGTTAAAAGAAATGCCAAACCAAAGTCTTCTGTCAAATAAAAGGGCTACTTAGTACTGCCATTGCATTACTTTTAAATATTCTGTATTAGACATATTTCTGAACAGGAGGTCAGTGATGTGCTTGATGAAGGAATCTGCAACTTTCCTGTAATCAATTGATTTTGCTGATGAGATGACAAACTCTGGTTCATTATGTGCCTGTTGTCAAATGTATTTAAAATGTCAGTTGTGGGTCATGTCAGGGAGGGATGGCATCCCTCCCTTTTGTTCTGTCTGATCATCAAAATTGACTACTGCAAGCAGTTGCCATTGATGCCAAGTTTGATGCCTACAGGAATTTACCAGAAATATTACTGCAAGCTAGATCTTCCTTGTTCAAATACTTGCATGCATAAATGCATGTTAATTCTGTCCAAAGTCCTTTAGATGAGAATTTAAGAGCTGTTCTGTCAAATCAGTTCTCTGACCTAGAAGCTGGGATAAGATGATAATGCTTAATGAATATATTAAACTACAAGCAGGTGCTTGGCAAGTTTCTACATTACCAAAGTGGATTGTGCCTTGCTGTTTCCTAGAAGTCTGGAATAATATTTTTTAAACATTACATGCTCTCTGCATGCAGTCAGGTAAATTCATACTGTTGCCCTCTGGCATTTGGTAAATCTTAAGGTTGTACACCATTCTTGCCACTTTAAAACTTCATTGCAACAGATCCATGGGATTAAAAAAATACTGCTAAAGATGCTGCTTAATCACTGAGTAGAAATTAGAGAAGTTCTGCTGGTTTTCTATCTTCATGAAGGATTCTCAATTATCTGTCAGGGATTATGCCTCCCTCTGAAACTACCACCACAAAATTTGTAGTATTTTCAATCTGATCAAGATATCATTAGTTGCAAGGAGTAAATTAAAGCCCAGATCTGTTTTAAGTGGAAAAGCCAGTCTCAGTCCTCTGTGTACTTTATTGTCTAATGAAAAAACATAGAAGTTGGGTTTTTTCACTGAAGAGCCACAGTCAATAATGCAACTATGCATGGACTACAACAGCACTTGAAGTCATTTATACTTGGAGGCATAGACTTATGTACCATACTACTGTACTTCCAGGAACATCCAGAAAGAAAAATACTTCTACAAAGCATATTGCTCCCCGCCTCTTCTTTCTGCCAACAGACTAGGAAAAGGCAATACTACTGTAACCACATATAGTGAGGCAATACTCCTGTAACTGTAACAGGACTTATTTGCAATAGACTCCCACTAGTGACCACCAATAAAGGACCATAAATTTGATTCCTCTCTGTCAAATCATGACGAATAAACTGAACAAAAGCTGGTGCTGCTTTACTGTTTACACAAAGAGGGGAAGATGCAACATGTTTATTACCCCACACAGGCACTACTAACCCAACCACGGCAGCACACAGGGGAAGTCAGGTGTCAGAACCATTAAGAACCACAAGAGTTAGAGCAGGAAAAAAATGACAACATCAAATCCTAGTCTGATAGCATGATCTGCATACTGTTGATCTGATATTACTTATTTTCAGCTTTAAACTGAGGCATGGTGTTCCTGAATATTTAGTCTGCTACTTGCTTCATTCAGCAAGCACTGCAGTAAACCCTGAGCGTCAGACACCAGAACTCTGCAATGACAGGAACCAAGTATCTGGTTATGTTAGACTGAATAAAAAGAACTGTTGCAGAACTTCAGAGCTTCTTTTAGGTTCTAACAGAACCTAAGATTTCCATCTGATATAGATCTTGTCTCTAGATTAGAAAATGCTGGTACCTTTCATGAGCAGAAATCATCCTTCTTCCAAGCGTGAAAGATAAATTGCAACACTCCAATGTAAGAATCTGCTGCAAATACTTATTTTCAAATGCATAGCATAAATAATCCAAACTGCCCTTACCAGTTCAAAAAGGAAAAAGAAGATGCAGTTGATGAGTTCATGAGCATGTCAAGAAAACAGCAGGGCCCTTATGGAAAGCATGTGTGGGTACTGCAGGTGGCCAGCACTAGCACGGGCAGTGGTGCCACTCCATAACTCACTGGGCAGAGCAAGCTGCTGTGCCCTGCTCAGGGACTGACCCCAGCTATGATACCCTCCCACAGCACAGCAAGGCAGCTGGAACCAGCTGGCATATGAGAGCCAGGGCACAGAGCAGGGAGACAATCCTGGCTTGCGGACATGGGACTGGCAGTTTGAAGTGCAGGATGGAAAGAGGTTTGATCATAGTTTGAGGGTAGGGAGAAAAGAATGGAGGTGTGGTGCAACATTAGCTGCCACAACCATAGCAGCTGCCGCCATCACAACTTAAGATATCGCCATCAGAGGTTCAGCAGATGCTTCTATATGTGTCAAACACATGCTGTGGTCAACAACAATTAAAGATGAAAGGTGTAAGAGAATAGCATAATTTGAAATTAATTCTAAACAAACAAAAAAACCCCATGAAAACATGAAGCAATTACTTTAGCAAACCTGTTTAGGATCTTTAGGTAGCAGTATCTGCTGTAAAATAAATACAGTGACTGAAAAGATTAATTTCAATGTATTGATTTCAATTTCACTGTCAAGGCCTTATTTTTACATGTCCTAAATTAAAAAAAACCAACCAAACCAAAACCCAAAAAACCCCTAAACTTTTGAAATGTTCTCAACTTCTCAAATTCTCATGTCTGTAAATAAATTTTATTCTGTTTATCTCCAACACCATTTTTCATGAATTAACAACAAACACTTAGCAAAGAGATCTTAAATTTATTGGGTGTTTTACTGCAACTTCTATAAGACAAATACATACTCAAAAAAAAATGGACCCAGTGTATCACAGTTGATTTTTTCATATTTATACTTTTAAGATATTCAATATTTCTATAAATTCAGATATTTTTACTATGGAGTTTTACAGAAGTGTATCTGCTTGAAATCACTAAGCAATTTTTAAAAACACTGTGCCATCAACTGCTTTCTACCATGGTTTATAACAGACTATTTCATGGTAGGGAGCTCCCTAGATGGAAGTACTTTGCATTTGAGTAAAAACCTATAAAACTTCAAGTATCTTTCCCCAGGCAACTCTGTCTCTTACACGTGTAACATATGTGGTCTACCTATATTGTTTCAGTGACTGCAATGTAACAGCCTCTTCAAATAATGTATAATCTGGGGATTTATTATACAATTATAAAGTGGCAAGATTTATTATATTTAAGGTGGTATTCTAAAATAATTTATTTCATCAGTCAATTTTTAGTTCATATAACCAATTCTGTTGAAGTCAGTTGCATTACTTATCAAGACTTTCAGTAGCAATGCATATACAGTCTTTAGGTTTTCAATGAATGTGCAATATTTCACACACAAATCTGAGAGACACTTTATTCATTTTACAACACAGAATTAGCAGTCTCTTAAAGCCTGCATACATTGGCTACACTGTGTAAACGGGGTATCAGTCACACCACTTTGAATTTTATAATCACAAAACATTTATTCCATAGCAGGTTTTTGAATATGAAAATCCTATTTGCTGTTGAAATAGTTTTGTCAAAAAGCCACACAACCTCGGTCCTGACAAAATGTTCATGCCTATAAATTATATTCATTACTGGAAGAATTTTAATACAGTAGGCAGCAATTATTTTCAATGCCTCTTAAAACTTGTACCAAAAAATATACATTTTCCATAAAATCAAAAAATAAAATATCTGAAAATTTTCTGTCATAAATCTAGAAAAAGAGGAGGAATCCAGTATTAAAAGTTAAAATTCTGCTTTCACATATACAATTTAAACTGAGACCAATGCATGGTATTTGTACAGGTGACAGAAGAGTTTGACTCCGTCTGCAAGACTGAAATGCAACAGCTATGTGAAGTATGCAAACTTTTATTTCATGAGTTTCACTCTGTCCTTCAGAACTTTAAATTTGGGATTGTTATTCACTTTCTTATTAAATATGATGAGGATCTCCTCTTCTGACCTGTGCTGTTCCCCAGCTACTGCGTAATACTGAGCTATAACCTGCACAAAGACAGAGGAATGGGTTTTAGTTAGTAAAGATGATTCCACTTTAAGCAACAATACATTCATGTTACTGTATTAAAAGTAGCATGGAATCCAATTTGCTATTATTTCTTTGCAGAATTAGCACTGACTTTCTTCTGTAACTCAGTAAGGAACGAAGAAACCATCCTTCAGCTGACATTCTGCCAACTGATACTCTGTTAAATAATGTCATACCTTTCTTGCTTAAGTGGGGCAGGATTTTATGAACTTCAACATTATAGAAAGAAATTCAGTAGACAAAACCCTCATGTTGTACCGTACCTTTTTTCTCAATTTTTTAATTGAAATTTCATTGTCTGGAGTCTGTTTCAGAACAGCTTTGATGGTTCCCTTCCAGTTGAATTTACCTAGAAAAAAATTAGGTGTACAACATCATTAGTAAAATCAGGTATTTCCAGATCTTCTTTAGTACTAACTAGCCCTCAGTCTCCTAAACTTGGAACTAGTTCAGCTACCACAACAGTTATTACCCTACTGACCTACAACAGCAGGGTGTCTTCAGCATAAAGTCAGTAGCTGTTCCTGAAAATTAGACACAAAGAAACAAGGCAGTACTTGAACAACTGGGGTCAGGATTGCTCTATTAACTTCTGTGCTGCAGCTATTAAACAGCAACTCTTGCATAATTCAGGAATAGTTAGGAAGAGCCTGTGTCCTCACGCGTAGAGCACAGGAAGTCAAATTTCGACCATGCCACCTTCAGAGGTCCTTAAAGTAGTAGTTTCCAAATAAACAATCCGTATGTTCAAGCACTGTCATTCTGCAGCAGTCACAGTGTGTCGGATGACAGGCAGAAGTAGGTTTATCTATGCATAAACTAAGGTCTGACACATCTGAAATCCAATTTATGATTCACTGAGCAAAAATGGGGTATGAGAGATACCAAGAGGTTTAAGAGAGCTGTTACTCTTTTTCCTCTGCGTTGGCTAATGTGCATGGCAGCAGGAAAGAGATCTGCTGTGGTGATACTAGCATGCCAGATTCCTCACTGCCCAGTGGAACCAAGCAAAGCCAAAGGTTGCCAGCACAGCAGAAGCAACAAGTGAGAGAATCCAGCAGCAGGTATTAAGTGTAGCACAGGCTACTTACAGGTGTGCATACTGAATGTACATTTATGTACACTGAGGTGTGGTTTATTTCATGGTTTCCTGCAGAAGCACCCTCTTTATATTCTGCATTAGGTCTTTTGCAGAATAGCTTTGTAACTATCTAAATTGTCCCTTTAAGAATACCTTTATTAGTTCCCACACTTTCTTCATTGACACTGGTGTTTTCTGTTTCCATGTCTTCTGAAATGTTTTCGGTTTTCATTCTCTTTATTTTGATGTGAGGTTCCTCTAGAGATGGAATTGAATAAATATACACAAAAAATTTTAAAACCAGAAGAAATGTTGTGACATGACTTACAGTTTCTGTTCTTGTCACATGAGTTTATATGTGCTAAGAGTTTCAGACTATACAAAGAACTGTGCAATCACTGTTAAAAAATAATCTAATTTATATATGTAACTCCTACTTAAAAATTCTACTTAGGTAGTTTATTGAGCTCTGGAATTGAGAGAAAGCATCTTCAAAACAAGAAAGAATATAAGTTGTATAATAAATACCTTCTACATGTTTATGTTTGCGTTTCTTTACATTTTTTTCCTCTTCTATTTCACTCTGATGGCCATTTCCATTTATTTCAAATTCATTCTCCACACTCTCCTTTCCTTTTTTGGACTTTTTACTCTTTTTTACTTCTGGCTGGTTTTCTAATTTCAAATCTTTTTTTTCCTTCTTTTTGTTCTTTTGTCTCTCTTCTTTTCGTTCTCTCTTATTTTTTTTCCTCTCAACTTTATCATCTGTAATTCCATTTTCTTCTGCCACTGTTTTTTCTCTAGTTTCTGCAGGCTGTTGTTCTTCCTTCTGTTGTGGTTTGTCTTGTTCTTTTCCATTTGAAATCTTTTGTTGAAGAAGAAGATTATTACAATTTTTACATGCCTTGTTTTGACAGTGCAACTTTCCTCTACTACATAATTCATGAAGAACACTAATATCCTGAAATCGATTAAATTGCTTACACATGGTGACACCAGTTACCTGAGAAATAGCCCTAAATAGTGTGTCTGATTCTTTTTTTAACTTAGCAGACTAAATGCTAATTAATACCACAGAAGAGACATTAGCTTACAATACATAAAATTTCAAGTTGAAGTGTCTATGTGTTTTAATAAATGTAATTAAGGGAGTGACAACTCTTTGATTTACACAAACAAAACATTACAGCAAGATACAGAACCTATTCCCCAATATAGAGCCCTTAAGTAATAATCTTAGTTTTGCCATCCAGTTTCCTGTCTTGGGATGTGTCTGGGACAAGAAATCCTTATGGCATGTCAACAAAGGCACTCCTGGTTCTTTTAATTGTACTTTTCTCAGCTTAATATATTTGGTTTTCTTTTAATGTTGCTAGGCCTATAATGATTTTCTTGTAGAAGAATTAATATAATAATGAAAAAACTAATATTTAATTTAAACTTTAATTGTAATAACTACAAGTGAAATACAATTACTGAAATGTTAGTGTGGCTATTTAGAAAGATAACAGATCTTTATACAGGCAATTTAACACCAACGGAAACCAAAGGTAAAGGCAGTATTTTTTCCTTTCTTTATGTACTAGTAGCATAAAGTTGAATTAGACTTCTGATTATCATGACACAATCATGTCACTGTGTCCAAGTTTTCAATCATAACCTATCCAGTACGCACAACTACTTCAGCAACAGTTGTGTTCCACAAATAAGAAATTTAGTCTAGAAATACTACAATATAATCCATTGTAACAATGGGAGACAATGTTTCTGCTAACATCTACAAAAGGAGTCTGAAAGGCTTTCCTTGCAGCATTTTGGGCTGCATTCCCTTTGTATGATGTACCTCTAACTTCACTTACGTTTCTGGTTGCTTCTGAGAAAACATCCCACACCTGATCTTGCAAAGTGCTGTCAGTAATTCTCAAACTGTTCTTGATCCAATTCTGTGCAGGGAAAAAACAGCAATAACTGAAAACATGCACCTCTGATTTTCATTCTTAAGTACCATGTATTTGGTTCTTGTTTTTATTTTTCATTTAAGAATCTAATCACTGCTTCTGACTAAGGTCTGGTTGGAAGTTACTCCTATGAATCTCTCAAACCTCCATGCTAAATTGTTTCACGTAATGCCTATGTACTGTTATGAGGCTACACCAGTCTCTCATTCGCCTCACCAACAGCAATCCCAAAGAGGCAAGTATATAAAAAAGATGATCCTCAAGCTTTTCAATATAACTGGTTATGGTAATGTTCTACCAAACCTTCTGACTCTTCCCAGGAGTTAAAACATTAATGTGATCTTACTTATTTGTATACTGGACAGATGGTCATGCTCCTAATGGATAGTTAGTTTAGTACAGAAAAGCAAAACTTAAACAAATGTCTCAATGCAAACATTTGAAAGTTGTTTGGGTTATTGCAGGAGTTCCTAGCGAAAATGAAAATAAAGCAGTAAATTTATACTTATGCTGTTTACACTATCAACAACAGATCAACTTTTAGAAATGCGGAATTCTATGTAAAACCTAAAGTAAAGATTTTTGCACTGCATTGAAAGTCCCCGTAAAGGTGCATTAGTAAATTGGAACAATGAACTACAAAAACTTTTGATCTTCCACTGCAACGTATGTTATGAAAAAGAAAGAGGCTTCTTGACAATTCAATTTTCCCTGCTTAGAACATTAATTTTCTAGAAAAATATCTTAACCTTCAGCTTGCTGGCAGCAATTTCACCACAGCTCTGTTAGGTTCTATTTGAGTGCTTTGGAAGCAAGCATGATCTTCTGTCAGCCTCACAATCTGAGGCACAAAACAGTAAGGAGAAAAAAATAAAAGACCAGGTTGTCAGTAATTCTTTACTGATATCACATGAAACATTTGGAATTTACTTTAGTGAAGCATGCAGTGTGGAAGATTCTGTCAGAATACTGAATAACAGGAAAACTCTGAAAACAGCATCTTGCCTTCACCAGGAAAAAACAAAGCCACAGAAATAAGAAATCTTTACAAGTATGTCTAAGCATTTGGACATTCAATGGGAACCGCAAATAGGAAAAAAAAGAACAGTATTTAAAAAAAGAACAAGTGTACATGTGGAGACTAAGCTTAAATGGTAGTCTCTGGCTTAATACCTAATTAAACTGGCATACAAAGAGTCCTTTTAAGCAGGGAAATGTATTTTAGAACACTGCCTATTTGAAGGTCAGCCATTACACCACCTATACCAATGCCCAAATAAGCAATTTGTCCCACCTTTGTTCAAAGACAGTGGCACTCCCTGAGAAAGTCCATTTTTAAGATCACTGCATGAATTACTACAAATCTCCATTAAAACACACCTGAAACTTTACTTTTTTTCTTGGTATGTTATCAAAGGCACGCATTTGCTCCAGGATGTTCCTCACTTTAGGGCTTATGTTTGGCTTCTTCATTACTTCATGAATTTTCTAAGAAAAATAGAATTAAATCAGAAAAGCAGCACAAGGATCAAATGGTACATGCAAGGTGTGCAAGTCTGAAATACACTGGACAGAAATCACTCAGCACTCACAGCTGCTACAGTCTGCTCACAGGATGTGTTCAAAATGCATGAGAAAAAACACTGACTTTTGGTTTTATCACAAATCATTAGATGTGTCAAAGTTATCTATGTAAACACTTACACCTACACAGTAAGCAGAGGCAAGCAAGACTGCTCACCAGTGCTTTCTGATGTACAAGTTACCCTCTGTAATAAAAAACATTTTCAAGTAAAGTAACTGTATCACATAAGGGATTCTTGCAGCGTGAAAATGACCTGCATTAAGAAAAGCAATTGTCAACTGGTCGGTTTTTTTGCAAAACTTCTGGAGTTAATTGTGAAAAATCAAGCTTACTTTGCTGTTACAGTTTGATATGTGTTTCTTTTCGCAGCAGTGCCAGCTTCAATAACACTAATGCCTGTAAGACAGCTCAGGATATTCCTGTGCTATGGGTGTCAGCACAAGAGAACACAGGAGATTAGGCCAGGGCCTTACAGTTGTTCCTTGAACAGTACTGCTGCTTGTGGGGGGAAAAAGGAGCTGAGTTTCCTGGATACTTAAAGATTCAGCCACCAGACACTGAAGAGCCTTCCTGCACTTCTGAAAATCTGCTGACTGAAAGGCTTTGTGTATGTGTTAAGACTATCAGAAAAGGGTGCTTAGTAATAATCCCTTCACTTTTCTGTGTAGGAAGTACGTACTATTGAGGCAAGCTCACAATGTTTATGAGGAATAGCACTCACACCATACTCAATGCCCACAATGGCACATCTTTGACTGTAGTGGTATTATTCATATACCCTAAGTATGTGTGTGTCGCTTAGTACCTTGTTAGGTTGTGTTCTATACAAGACAGAAATCAACAAGTCCATGTATAAAGATGATTAACTTGTTACTAACAGGGTTTTAAAAATGTGTTTGAGCTCCTTCCCAAAGCCAAAGGATAACCAAGAGAGCAGATTCTTGCACAAGAAGCAAAGGGTAGGAGACATTTCCATCCATGCTGGAGCCTCTCCTGTTCAACGTATTTACAAAATATCTGACAGGAGGACAGGAAATTTTTCCTGATGATATGAAGCTAATGAGGATGAGTACTATGAGGATTGCAGAAAGATCTTAAGAAAATGTGTGACAAGGTAATAAAAAGGTGAATTACATTCAACACAAATTTATGTAAAGCAGGATGCAAGGGAAAAGCAATCCTAACTTCACATCTAAAATGGCAGGCTTTAAGTTGATCACTGGTGCTTAGATCTTGGTTTTAAAATAGCCAATTCTATGAAAATGTCAGCACAAGGATCAGCAGCAGCAAAAAACCAAACCAAAACAAAAACCCTTAGAAGTAGATTAACTGACAAAAATCAGTTAGAAAGGTGCAAAGAAGGACACAGAAAACATCATTATGACACACAGTAGATCTGTGGTTCATCCATATCTTGAACAGCATTTCAAAAGCACACAGTAGAATTGGGAAGACTTCAGAGGACCAAAGAGATAACTTACATATAAAGAAAAACTGAGCAGGGCAGAATTTCTCAGCCTGGAGCAGAGACTATGAGATGGGGAGGGACGCCTGACAGCGGTCTAAAATAACATGAATGGCACAAAGAGGATGGACAACTACCAATGCCTCTTAGTGTATAACTGAGAAAACTACATTAAATCAAACTAGTAAGAGACAGATTCAAAACAAGCAAAAGATGCCTTTCTTATCAGGATAAGCAACAGACTTACCAAGGAAATGCCAAAGGAATCTGGGAATATTGGGAAAAAGATCTCTGGCTTGATCTAGTACAGTCTTTAATGATTGTAAACAATAGGTATTTATCATATCTCTATACAGTACAAACCTTACCTGAATCCACTCCTGCTGTTTGACATCTCCTTTGTTAGTTTTGGCTTCAAACCCTTTTCCACCGTATTTCTGGTCTTCACTTACACACTTCACGTGTTCCTTGTAGTCATCACCCCTGAATACAGAAGATTTTTAACAACAGGACACAGAAATGCTTCAGTCCTTTGAAATATGCAACACTTATCTAATCAACAAAGTAATACATGACTTAAATAAATGTTCCATTTAAACCTTATTACTGTCAAATAAGTAAAATCGAACATGCTTAAAATACATGCTTTTAAGACTGCTGACATTTCTGTCATGCTACAGCCTTCAGTGAAAATTTCTGCCTTGCAGAAACTGATGCATCTTCAATATACTGTTCCTGCTTTTCTTAATGACTCTATGACTTACACACATTTGTATCTGCAATGTGTGCACAGCTATTAACACATATCTGTGTTTTACTACTCAGATTGACATATGAAATTAGAAAAGCAAGGTAAAAAACGTTCGCAAAAACTTAATTCTTAAATATAGATATACTAATGTGGTAGTGAAGCTCTGACCAAATTGTAAGCACCCCCAAAGAAATATTATGGCCAATCTCACTCTGCAACAGCAGAGTAAGTAACAGCTGTTGATAATCAGAAGCTGAAAGCTTTGCCACTTATGCCTGTTTACTGATGAGGTTTAGTTGTCTCTGAGGTTCAAATTTTGATGATAATGCTTGAATTTATAGAAATATGCGTTTAGTTTCAAAATACAAATATTAATTATTCAGAAATAGCTAAATTTAATTGTAATATTCTAAATTCTACAATCTCTTATATGTGACAACTCCTGCAGAGTGAGCAAAGCTATTTCCCCTCCTTTACCTACCAGAAATCCTTGCCACAATCCATGCAAGACAGGCACTGACAGTTTCTGCAGATATTCACATGCTTTTCAACCTGTGCTTTCTTCACAGCCTCTCCACACGAATTGCACGTGAAAACTACCATGTTGGCAAGCAGTTGGGAGCTTCCAGGCAATGGGCACAACCCTCTTCCTCCCCACAGGAGTACAATCCTGGAAACACGAGGAGACCTTACCCCTACGGCTCGAAAGAAACACTTGGATGGGCGAAGAGAAACGCATCTGTGCACCCACCAACAGAGAGGGCGAGCAGCCCAGCGCTGCAAAGTGCGGGAGCTCAGCTCGCCTGGCACCCTGAGCGCAGGGGAGACCCGTGAGCCGGGAACCAGTAACCCCCGTAACCCCCACCACTAACCCCTGTAACCACCACCAGTAACCCCTATTACCCATCACCTCAACCCTGGAACCAGTGACCCCCACACCCGGACCCACTAACCCCCGTACCCGCTCCCCACCCCCGCCGATCCACCCGGCATGGGGACAGTCCCACCGTCCCCCTCCCTTTCCCGGCGGGACACCCCCGGCCCCTCCGTCCCGCTCCCCGCAGCAGGCCCGTCCCGGCCTGGCGGATCGCCCACGCGGGGCAGCAAGTCCAGCGTGCCCTGTCCCGTTCCCGTGCCCTGTCCCCTTCCCCGTTCCCGATTCCCTGTCCCGGTTCCCACTCCCGCTCCCGGTTCCCGCTGTCCCCTCCCGCACCTCCGCAGCCCCCGCGGCACGCGCCGCCGCGCTGTTCCCTCCGCCGCGCCGTCCCTGCCGGCCCCGCCCCGCGCGCGGCGGAACGGGAAGGGGAAGGGGCAGGGAAAGGGAAGGGGAAGGGGAAAGGGAAGGGGTGGGCGCGGTGGCGGCGGCGGCCGGTGGCTAGGATGGAACTGGGCGGTGGCCGGACCCGGTAAGCGCTGGGCAGGGCAGGGCCGGCTCCCGCCCCTCGGCCGCTCTCTCTGTGCCCCCAGCCCGCCCGCGGCCCCGGCCCGGGCACAGCCAGCCCGCCCGCCCTTCCTCCGCTCCCCTCCCCTGCCCACCGTGCCTGACCGAGGCAGACCGTCCCCGGGTCCCCTCTCTGTGCGATGCCCCTTGCCTGGGCTCAGCCGGGCCAGCCTTAATCGCGCTCGTACGGACGGAATTACCCATAAACTGCGACTGTGCTGCGGCGGCTCCCCCAGCTCCCGCTGGCTCCTGGGGCTGAGGGGCAGCCCAGTGGTTGCAGGATAGAGGAGGCAATTCTTCGGCGAATAGATGTGGTTTCTTTATTATAAAACCTGGTAAAAGGGGTGACAAGCGTTAATAAAGCACAGTATAACAGCCCACGGTGTGATAGAACAGGAGGCAGTGAATCACAGAGTAACAGCGTAAACTAAAACGTGGGGCCTGGAGCACCCGTGAGAATTGAGAGTGGGACAGCCACTTTCGGGTCATGTTTAACCCAAGGTGGGCTTTCTGCTTCGTGTACTAGTTAGAAGGCTAGAAGTTCTAATTGTCCAAAGAGCTGGAATTCTCAAAAGTGTGCAGGGGAAGAATTACATCTTTCTTAAAAAGGAGCAAGTGTAGAATTGAATGTAAACATGTTCGTGGGAATGTTACTTGTATTTTCAAGCTGTTCAAAGAAATTATTTTTTCATTTAGACATTATATTGTGTTAAAAAAATACCATATTAATCTGATCCATATGGGAACTGTACTTAGCTAGGATAGCAACAAATATGTCTTCAATAATACTAGTACTATGTTCTACCCTTTCAGCTTAGACAGTAAGGAAACAGATTTTCCTCTCCAGATGATACTGATTTTGCAGGCCTGATATGTTTTTTCCTTAATATCTAATTCTTGTCAAAGTTGTCTAAATTGGGGTGTGATTTTTTTGTGATTATGAAGTTCAGTTTATTGGCAGCACCACTGGATTTTTGCAGAAGCTCTTTGCTGTAAGCAAAACTTTATTAAAGTCAGTATTTCCTGTGTACACTGCTGTGCAGTACTGTGACATCTTCAATCATAAAAACCTCAT
>JAWWEU010000125.1:61970817-62149239 GCA_035583155.1 Acropternis orthonyx
ACTGCCCGGGGGACAGTCCCACTGAGACTCGAACTAAGGCCCTCGGGATTCAGAGTCCAGAGTGCTAACCATTACGCCACGGGACCGTACAGTTAGAGTCATGAAAGATGATTAGATGTCTGACTGTCATTGAATTCAGTAGTATTTGAGCATTATTATTGTTTTAAAAATTCTGGAAACTGCACAGGTAATTTTATCAAAACTAGGAAACCAAGAACTAAGCAGACAAATCAACTTTATGAAGTACTGTGGAGAAGAAAAAGTTATTACAAAAACATACTTGTCTTATATTGACAGCTAGAGAATTGAAGTATTGTGCAGTTATATTCTGGACTGAGACTCAAGTTATTTTGAAAAGCTAGAGTGGCCTGCACTTGTTTTTTACTAAAACTGCTCATGTTTTTGGAAACTCAAAAATACCACTTTTGTATGTACTTGGGTTAGTCTTCAGATATATAGGAGGAGAATTTGAAGGCAAATATAGGGAAGTGAATGGCTCCATGTTCAGCAGAGGTGTATGGTGCACATTGAAACTAGAAAACAGAATCCTTTCAATGAGCTTCCCATCATTGTTGTAGGACCTTGTCATCTATTCTGTTCTTCTGGTGATCATGATACAGCTTTCATATGGGAGAAAAAGTATTTAAAAAAATTAAACCCCACACTCACTCATATCAAAACTCTTCTACCTACTTGTTTTGAATGATAAATTCTGTGTCTGAGCAGTCTGCCTTATAAGCTTAATGGTAAATTATGTACTTCCCTCTTGAATTTCCCCTTAAATACATGGGTAAGTGTCCTTTTGGGGATATTTTTACTCTTAAGTTATGTGTTTTAAAAGGAAGTGTACCGATTTAAACCATTTTTATTCTATTGCAACTACTAGAAGTTCTATGTTCTGTTTCTTCTTTTAGGTGAGAAACCTTTTGAATGTAACATTTGTGGGAAACACTTCTCACAGGTGGGAATATTTTATATATTATGGTACTTAGACTTGAAATGCATCTATGTGTTGATTCTAAAGAACTTGGGCTTAAGTCTATAGATGGTTTTTTTTGTTCAAAAACAGACTTCACTTTAGGGATATATTATTAAAATGTCTTATTTGAAAATAATAAGTGTTTTAGATTTCTTTGATGAATTTTGCACCTTTGATTCTGTCTGCTCTCAGTGGATGTGTTATGTCTTTTACCTTCAAACAACTGTTTAACTATCCAGAGCCGCAACTGTATCTGAAATACAGAGAACATTCATTTCTAAACTGTTATTTTGCCTTATGCTTAAGGATGTATTGTGAATAGCATTTTTACAGTGTCTGAAAAAAGTACAGGTTCAAATTTTATATGATGTTGTATTCACAATACAGTTTCATCTTCCTAAATGGCATAAATTATTAAGCAGATTTGAATCAGATAAAAAAAAAATTTGTACCCATATAATAGGGCTTAATTTCCTTCAGGGACAACATCACAGTGTCTGAAGTGATAGAACTCAGCTGTGGTTATAAAAAATCCTCATGTGAAATTCTCTACTTACATAGGGAGCCTAAGCTTTAGCTGTCTTAATTTGCCCTCCAATGCTTGCTTCCTGTTCTGGGTACAGCACTTAATTTGTATTTCTACAAATTTGGTGCCTAGTTGTCTCACATTTTCAAAATGCCTATTTCTTTTCTGTTTTCTTGTTTGGAGTGTGCATATCTAAGTATGGGAGACAATAAACAGGTGCGCTTATTTATACTAAAATTAAATAATAATTATTGTTGAGTAACTTTGGTATTTCTTATGGGTCCTGTTTTAAGAATCAGAGTTATGCCCTCTTTGTCTGCCCACCCACCACTGTTTGTGCTTCTCTTGTTTCAATTTCACAGTCCACTAGTGAGACTTGTTTGACCCATGAACCTGATGCAGTTGCATCCTCCACTTTGTTCCTTAATATGAATATAGGACTGCATACAGTGAACAATACTGTTTCATCATGCTTATTGAGCCATTTTGAGCTAAACTCGATCTGGCTATTAGGCAAAGAAGTGCATTTTCATTCATTTTGATGGCCAAACTTCTAGTTATTAAAAGCAAAACATGGATATTTCCAAATTCTATTAAAAGTACTTTTGGCAAATAGAGTGGTACTCTGTACCACTGCTGTGGGAGAGAGGGAATAAAAAAGCTTCACACACTCAGAGTGTGACAGACTTCTTATGCAACATGCTTTGCTCATCTCTAATTAAAAACCAAACAACCCCCCCCCCAAAAAAAAAAAATTGAAATTTCTGCGTATTAATTAAACACTCTGAAACAGCTTCCTTCCCTCCATGTTACCTCAATTTCCCAAAGCTAGAGGTAGATATATATGGATGGACAATCCCAACATCAGTCCCTACACATCCAGCATATGAGCCACAGTGTTCACTTTGGATGCTGCTCAGGTCATAAAGGGCTCGTGTATATTCATGAGATACTGACTTTTGAATCCTGCAAATAAGTAAGATTCCACCTACCAGAAAGTGAGATGCAAGGATAATTACTATCTACTTTTTACTTAAAAGACCATGCTTGATCTTGATCTTCTCCATCTGCAGGCACAGAAGTAGAAACACTTTTGTTTAAGCCTTCATATTCTGTGCTTTTGAGACAGTGCAGTCCTTGTGCCTGGTGGTATGTCTGCTCCTGCGAATGTAACTGATGTTCTCTGTGTTGGAATGTGGAGCAGAAAATGAAGGAAGTAGGGAAAACTGACATGGGAATTCATAGTTGGGAACAAATAGCCATAAATGTCCTTGATTTCTTTGAGAAAAAGGTTCCTTTTGTACTTCCAAGACTGCATCTTCCCTTACTACTGGCACACAGCCTACTGCAATGTGAACCTTCTCTGGCTGGTGATCCAGGATATCATGTTTTACCTCCTTCTGCAGAGCTTCTTTTGGGTGTCCCTGTGCTTAGGCTCTTTCACTTTGAAAGCATGCCAGTTACAAATGGACTAAGTCTAGCATATCTCTTTAGTCTCCAAATTTGTGAGGAGTCTTATGCAACCAGAATGAGGATTCTTCTGAGCACTTTTTTTTAATTCAAAATGCTAGCAAAAGTCCTCTTACGCTTTTTCGTTGGCATGGCATGTGCTGCTTTAACCAAGGTTGTGTGCCAGCTTTAAAGCTTAAGAAGAACACAAGCTAATGTTTTCTGTTTGTCTTAGCACAGTTAATAACAAGTTTTGCCCTTGGTAGGAGGAAATTATGTAGGCTTGTAATAAAGAAATGGATCTACTTGCTATTTTCTGTAAAATGTTTTTATTCCTGCTTAAAATGCCTGTATAAGAACTGTTTTAAAACAGCTGTTGCACTTCAAATTCATCCTCTGTCTGTATCCAGAATAACTTTCAAGTGCCCATGATAGGATTTGTTTTGTGATGTGGATAGAAGTAAAGCTTCTGTATTTTGCATGTTTTCTCTCAAGTGCACCACTGAGTAAAGTCCCTTGTCTTTGCAAAGCAAAAATTATTCCATGGTTCATCTTCTCCTTCCTCAGACATAGGTGTCTAATGCCTCTCTTTGCATGGTTTTCAGGGTTATAAAGTTTGGCCTCAGAAAGCAGTGATTCAGTCACACTGATCTCTGAAAAAATTTACAGAGGTTAGAGAGCTCTCTCGGGGCTCAAACATTGATGCATTTGATATTGTCCTCTGTTTGTGTGTGTGTTCAGTACATGAGTTCTGGTATATTATAAACTCTGATTGCAGCAATGGATCATCACAGGTAATTTATTATCTAAAGGAGTTAGAAGAAATTACTGTGGGTCTTATTTTTGTTGTCTTACTGTGAATGAGGAGGACATGATAATCTTGGCATCCCAAGTTTTCCTTCATAATGGAAAGGACTTAATGTTCTTTAGTGTAGTAAAATAAAATCAAAGAGAATGGAAGGGTTAAAAACTGACTATGGAGGTGTGTGCAATTTAGGAACATCTGCAAATCGTCTATCCAGACTAACTGTATCTTGTGCTTTGAGAACTGGAGTCTCAGTCCATTCAGAAGCACCAGTGGCTTTAAAAACATTTTGAAAATACTTGGACTCAGTAAGAAGGTTTTATCTGGTCATTTTCTGGTTTGTGTGCTAGACTAGCATGATTTTTATAGGATTGAGAGAGGACAGATATGTAATAAATTAGTTACCAGTAATCCCATTGATTCATTTCCATACTTCCTTTTCTGTTTTCTTTTGATACGAGTAAATATTTATAGGTTTGGAGCACTTAGCTCTGAGTATTTTATGGATTGAAAAATGTTCACCCTATTCCTTTCTTTTTAACCTTCTGGTAGGTGAATTCCAGACATCCTTGTAATATTCTATTTGTAGGACAGGGAAAATGAAACTAACATGAACCATATTACTAGTAAGTTTTCTTTTCCACTGCTTTCTAGATAGTGTAATTTTCATTTGTAATTGGATCTATTTTCAACTACAGGTCTTTCTTTTCCCTTAGCATTTGATCCCAGGCTTCTTTTTTTATTTTTTTCCCTATTTCTGTTCTTGTCAATGTATAATTGCATACATAAACAATCTGATCTTGAAGTACATGGTAATCTGTCTTTACTAGGTAAGAATGCTTGAGATCATACATGCTTTGTAGTCTTCACTGCCTTAGAAGTAGGAATAAAAAGCTAGTGTCATAGTTCCCATCATTTTTTATCTGTATACAACAACAGGCTAGCTGAATTTAAGTGCTTAAATTACTGTCCCTTCAGGCAGGTAATCTCCAGACACATTTACGTCGGCATTCTGGTGAGAAGCCATACATTTGTGAAATCTGTGGGAAAAGGTGAGTGGAATTGTTCATCTTAGTAAACTTAACATGCTAAAATTTGGTCATGTTTTCTACTAATCTTCATGGTAAACTAAGGGCCAAGAGCCAAGGCAGCATGCTGCTCAATTTTGTTTAGAAGACACTGGGTTTAAATATGTACTGATGGGATTAAAATACATCAATGTCTGCAATTGTCCTGTTGCAAGTACATAGTAAGATAATCATATCACCACAGTTTGTGGTCTTGGTTTTTTGTATATTGGTATGTAGTTAAGAATATTTGTTGTGTATTTTGAACAGTGTAAGTAATAATAAATCATGTGATTTTGTACCTTTCCCTCATTTTTTTTTTCATTATTTAGTGATACAGGGTTTTTTTACATTTTAGGGAATTGTGAAGTATGGGAAGCTTGACAAATTTGAGCAAGGCGTTAAATAATTCTGCCTTCAGCTAGCTAGCAGGTGACAAAAAATACACTAATGCAGGAGTATCATAAAATGCAGAATGAATTAGTAACATTAATGGTAAAAAGGTATTTTGGGGTTTTTTTCTAGCATAAATTTAATTGGACAATGCCAGATTCAATATTTTTTTTCTTAAATACATCCATTTATCTGTGTTTTAGATCTTAATCTTTGTTCAGAACATCAGGCATTCATTGCAGTCAATTTCTGCATGATACTCAGTTTAGGAAAACAAGAGGTCTTATAATGGCACTAATTGGGTTTCTATATTGTGTTACAGATTTGCTGCTTCTGGTGATGTTCAGCGTCATATTATTATTCATTCTGGAGAAAAACCTCATCTGTGTGATATCTGTGGCAGAGGTATGTGAGAACCAAAGTTACGGCCTCTGAGTTTCTTGACTGAAATGTGAGGAGTCATTTTAATCTCAGGGTCTGTCATATTTTTCTAGGATTCAGTAACTTCAGTAATTTAAAGGAGCACAAAAAGACCCATACAGCAGATAAAGTATTCACCTGTGATGAATGTGGGAAGTCATTTAATATGCAACGAAAATTAGTAAAGCACAGAATTAGGCACACTGGAGAGAGACCATACAGCTGTTCAGCATGTGGTAAGATTTACTGTGCATAGCTTGGTTGTGTCTTTGCTTTTTAAAAGATAAATAAAATTTCCTTTGTCAGCAGAGTAACAATTAACCAAAATGGTTTCAAGTTGAAATACTGTGCTGTGAAAGTTATTCCCAAAATCTTTTGGCTTGCATAGTTCATAGTTGTTCATTTGGTGTAACTCCTTTATCTGTCAGAAGTTTGAAAGAGAATTTCAGTTGAAGAATAAAGGAAATAAGAGAAATCAAAATTATATGTGTACATGTTTGCTAAAGAGCTACTGATACTAGCTGCCTCAAAAATAGATTTATTTTCAGAATAGTTTTTTCTGATGGAAAGTTAGATTTGACATCACTTGCCTATTGATGGGGTCTTCCCCTCCCCCCCCCCCATTTGAATACTGTTTGGTTTTAACTGCATTCACTCATAGAGTTTGATAAGAGCAACTTTTGTTACATTGCTTCAACCTCTGGAATAAAATCAAAACTTGATCAATGTTTCATACCAGAGAACACCTATTTTCAAAATCTGTTAGACAGACCATACTTCCAACTGGTCTGAAAATGGCTCTTCGATCAATGATTCATCCTTCTGTAACATAGTTCTCAGAAATTGCATTATCTATCTGATCTCATATGTTACTTAGCATCCTGCATACTACTCACTTTTTTACCCTTAAGTACCATTTTAATTTCATTCATGTTCTAAGTAATCAGCTTTGGAGGAGGGTAGCTTCATATATTAAAGTCAAACTGCAGTATGTTTTATTTGCAATGTCTTGAGGCATCAGAAAACGCCAATATTATCCAGATGTCTTGCATCAGAATGAGGAAATACAGACATGTGGGATATGGAAGTATAAACAATCAGTTGAGTTGCTATCATTAAAACAAGCTTGTTTTCATCTACCCTTGTAGTGATGTTTTGAGTATTTTTCATTTTAACCAAGTCATCTTGTACTGAGAAGGCAAAAATTGTGCAACGAGGATCTGATCAAGCATTAAGAAATCATTCACGTTATGCAAAAAATCCAGATGTATTACTCCAGTAATTTGTAATCTTACCATTACTGTTTAATGGCTGTTCTGAAAAGAAGTCTGTGCTGTAAAATAGAAAGTATGAATCTGAAAATTGAGACTGCAGTTTTGCTGGGTGTTCATTTAATAAAGTTAATTTTTATTGGGATCTGTCCTCATGAAATAAATGAGATAAAAATCACAAATAGGTAGTACCAGCTTACTTTTACTATCTTAAAGAATGTGAGGTGTCTGAATTATGTAGCAATTCTGGAAATTAATGCTCTCTTGTTCTGCTTGTTCTTCCATAATTTGCCATGGTTGAGCCTCAGACACTTTTTTCTTTGCAGTATGGTGACTGAAGTTACTTGAGTCTGGTTCTGAAGATAGGCAAACAGTTGAATATTTTTTTGTATTCTAATATTTGCAGCAATAAAAATTACAGTTCTCCCTCATTCTCTGGCTAGAATATAAAAAAAGGACTGCTACATTATGTTAGCTCAAAGTTAACAAAAAAGCTAACTTTGTCAGCACTTTGAGAGTAATTCCTTGGTAATGAACAGACCACTTCTTTCTATGATGCAGCTCTCACTAGAAGAATATAATTAGTTTATCAGCATACTGTTTTTCCAGACAAATGAAATTGACAATTTAATTTTTTTTTTTTCCCCCATGAAGATCAATGCAAACTGAGAGCACTCACAGCTTTCAAATACTAATGGATATTCCTGTCTCTGGAAACAAAAGCTAAACACACTTGTTGGGAAACACAAGTTAGAAAATCAGATCAAGAGGAAGAAACTAGTTAATGGAATTGTAGAAATAGATATAACTTGTTTGAGCCTGTTCTCAATAGACAAATTACCATGGCTGGGATATACCATACCTTACTGCTTGGTATTTTCTCTAATTAAAACATATTTATTCACTTGTGTTAAGAACAAAGTCTTAATCTATCACTTTTGTCTCGTAGGGAAATGTTTTGCAGGCTCTGGTGACCTGCGTAGACATGTGAGGACTCATACAGGAGAAAAACCCTACACTTGTGAGACTTGTAACAAATGCTTCACCCGCTCTGCTGTTCTGCGGCGGCACAAGAAAATGCACTGTAAGGCCTCAGAGGAAGGGCCAAAAACACTGGATGAATTTACACCGGGGTTCGAAACTTCCGACCTTGACAAGTCTCAGAGTTCTGACTCTTTTGGCCAGGAAATGTCTGTTACATTGTTACCAGTGTCTGTTAAATTTCCAGTTCGTCCAACTGGAAATTCCACTGAATTTGACAGTTCTGCGGATTCTTACTGCAAGTTGCGATCGATGGTTCAACACCACGACTCGGCAAACCAGCAGAAACTCAGCGTGGATTCTGCTAAACTCCCGAAAGCTCAGACTCAGCAACCACCACCATATGGTTATGCAGATGTAGATGTGTCATCTGCAGAGGAACCCTTGCAATCGGATAATATTCCCATGATTCGCTCCTCCATGGTTAGCTTGGACAGCCATTGCAATGACCCGCTGGGCAGTCGAACATCATCTGCCGCATACAAGAATAACGAAGGACCCTTCTTTTCCAGCATGACCCTCTGGGGTTTAGCCATGAAGACCTTGCAGAACGAAAGTGAACTGGAACAATGAGGGCTCAGGTGACTGTACCAAAACTTCGTAGAGGCATTTCATGCTCAAGTGATTGCAATTGCACTGCAGCATAGAAGAGAGCAAAGCTAGTTTTTAAGCCAACTAGCTTGGATACTGATAGGAATCAAGATATGCATGCCCAGAACCCTGTGTAGGCTGCCTTTATTTACACTGCTTCTCGGCAAAGTTCAAATCTACTTTTGGGGACCTTTGTTGTTCTGTGATTGCACTGTGTAGCTGATATGTTGCCATGATTTACTAAAATTTGCCATTTAACTTGGGGTTTTTTACCTGATAATGGAGGAAAGGATGGCCAATGTCTAATTTCATTATATGGGTACAATTCCAAGTATGGGTCATTGGAGCTATGTAAGGGTGTAGATATGACAGGAGGAAAACACTTAACAAATCCCTAGAGAACCTGAGTTTCAGTAGTGGCTTTCTTACCAGTAGGGTCATTGGTTTACAGGATTTCAGTATTGTGACAGTAAACTGAAATGTTAAATACTGGATAATATTTGTGATAGTGCAAAGTAACTGTATATCTAGAAACTTTATTTTTTTACAATAAAAGCTTTTTTTTAGTATTTTATAAACTATTTTGCACAGGAGATTATTTGTACAATGAAGGCCAAGATCAAGACATGCAAATAAAGGGAAGTTGTTTTACATTGTATTTTAATTGCTCCATGTGTTCCATCTTTTTATGAAAGGTGTTCAGTAACAGTGCCACCTATTCCAGGTATCTTTACAATGCCAATTGGGATGCCACCACAAAAAGAGCTGCATTGGAAAATAAATGCAATCAATACACCAGTAGGTTGTCTTGTACTTCAGCAAATGAGAATAAAATATTGGCTAATTCATGGAATAAATAGATGCTACAGGATACAAACTTCACTTAGAGGCCTTTTTCTGCTTTGGTTCTTTGAATGGTTGCATTCATTTTCAGTATAGAAGTGTTGCAGCATTTCAAATTGCTGCTACAGACATGTGAGTTTTACTGGTCTTTTTCCAACCCATCAAACAGCGTTGTGAAGCCTTATGCTAAAACTTTCTATACATATTGTAGTTTCTGAATGAAAATATCCTCATACTCTTTTTACTGAAGTTCATTCATAGGCTGGAAGGCCTGTTTGAAGTACATGCTTCTTATTTCCTGTAAGGAGTCTTGGTGTTTGTAGGCTGAGAAGTAGCTTTGAGTGTTTTGCAACAGCTAACAAGGTCTATTATCACCACTATTTTAATAACACAGCAGTTCCTCTGCTGAAAAAATCATGTTTGTACAAAACTAACAGCTGGAACTGTCTAGTAATTAATACATCATGTCATATATTCCTGGTATTAGAAAATACGTTGTCACTTGTAAAGTACAAAGATTCAACTCTGTTATGGTTGTCTAGTTCTTGGCAGAACAAGAATTAGTTTTGCTAGAATGTGAATGTAGACCAGAGGTGACTTACAGTCCACTGCTTGCATTCTGTGGAAGTTCAAAGCTTGGAAAATACAGTATTTTTTCATAATTTTAAAGTGCTCACCACTTTCCCCCCTCACCCAGCCAGAAATTCAAAACTAGCTGTTCTGTTTCTTGTTGTGTTAACACCACATGCTACAATTTGTGGCTGCACTTCCTTTACTCAGTCCCTGTACCCTCCTGTATTTAATTGCTTTCAACCTGATTGGAATGGGAAAGTGTTGCTGGCCAGAGCATTGCAGCCTTCAAACAAAAGGGGCAGCACGTTACACTGTCTGTATAAGTCTCAAAACATACACATTTCTCTCAATCATCATTTAATATTATGAAAATCTTTTTTTTCACTACACTGAGACCAGTTAAAAAGAAAAAAAAAACAAGAATCCAGAGCAAATTGGGATTTTTTTTCACCTTTCCTTTCTTGTAGTGCATATATACTAGGAAGCTTAAGAATATCTCTATTTTTCCAGCCAGTGAAGTCAAAACACAGAAGCTTTTGCAGCATATATGTGTTAAAAGATGAAGCAGGGAACACTTTATATATGTGAACCCTGAGCTCTCGCCTCATTCATTGTCTTTTGCACTATTTGCCATTGAACACTGCAGATCTGTCTGGGAATTATCTACAGGCTGTCCAACAATCCAGGTGTTATGGTTCTGTCCCTGACCACGTGTGCTCATGCTCACTCTCACTCCACTTTCCTTGCATTAGTGCCTAAGGCAAAATGTGGGTATCTGCCAGTCACTAGGTCTGTAGGCTTTCTCCTGTCAGAAACTGTCTTTGAATTTGCTTATCCCAAGAGAAAGTAGAAATTTGATTCTGTTCCCATCAGGATTCTGTTGCTTGGAAAGGACGCATTGCAATTTTTGAATGTCCTAGATTTTAGTTTTCTCCGGTTCTACAGTGGCTTTGTTTTCTCTGTTGTATTTTGGAGTAGTCACTTACAGGATCAGTTTAAAACAAAATGTTGCAACCTTTGTCCTCTTCTAACAGAGTGTTGGGAGGTCTGTACACTGGTTTGGAGGAATGTGTAAGACTGTCTTAAAGTGAAAATGTCATCTTGAGATACTTGTAAGCACACAGATTGGATTGCAGGTATCTTTGTGCCAAGAGGACAGCTCTGTTGCACTAAGGACAATTCCCCTTGCTTGGCAGTATTTCCTTCTTGTGAAAGTGTTTCACACCAAAAACATGAAGGTCCTCAAACCTGCTACAAGACTGTGAGTGCTGTTTGCAGTTTGGAGGGTTTGTTAAAACACCACATTGCAATGTGGCACCTTTGAGAAAGAAATAGAGCAAGGACTGGTAAGAGCAAGCTGTCCCATCTGAGTTTTTGCACTGGAACCAGAAAACACAGGAGCTGCAGCACCAGGCAGGAGCACTAAGGACTCTTATTTCTAGCTGGCTGGAAGGAAAAGCTGAGAAAGAGGGAGAATTCAAAAATTAGTAGATGAAGGGATTCAGATGGAAGAGAATGAATTTTTATGTATAGAGTAAGTTTTGGGTTAAGAAGCCCCATGCCTGCAGCCACTTTGCAGTGATAATATCACTGCCTGACTACAAGAAAGGGTACTTTTGTGTTTCCAAAATCAAATACAGTGTGTCATGTCAATTTAGTATTGCCTGAGCTTTCCTCAGTGAGATCTCAGTAGAAAATTACCTTGAAAGAGGACCTTTCTGTGTATCCTAATAATTTCCTGTGCCAACCCAAGGTCCATAATGAAGAGGATGTTTGAGTGGGACTAGCCAATGTAGTCGATAATCCTAATGCTGCCATAAAGCTGGCACAGCTGGAGAAGAGGAGCTACACCATGACTGAAGAACAGGTGGAAACTGTGACACCATTGCTGAGCCAGTAGTATTTTACAAGCAGCAGAAGCCCATCCATAGCCAGCATTCTGAGGGGGATGAGTAAGTATCAGTCCCTTGGCTAGTAGCAGGCACTGCTAAAGTGCCCTTATAGTTGATGCACCTGGCAAACTATTAAAAATATATATATATTTTTGGGTCGAGGATGTAGCCTGCCTGGCCTAGTAAAATTGGAGGGCTGCTAATTGTTGTTTTTTGGAATAACTATCCTGCAGCTCAGAGCTGCTGCTCATCTTGCAAACTTGAATCACTTTTGTTTACAGAAGAGGAGGGTGACTCCTCAGGGCTTTGTTTGGTTTTGTTCAGTGTAGACATCCCTCTCATTGACTCCTGAACAATATTTTTTAAAAATTAAATTAGTGTTTAAACTTTTGAAGGCATTACTGTGAGATTTTTGATCATTTAAGAGCATTAAACCTGTAAAAAATGTAACCTGCCATTTTTATGTGGACATGTTTTCTGTATATACATAGGAAAATGATACATCATATAATTACAAGCACAAATAACTTGAGCTCTAAAAAAAACTCCTCTGCTTGAGACTTATGATCTAGTTTAGTTAGAACTGAAAAAGTTGTATAAGGAAGGAGAACTTGACTAGGAAGAATTTATCACTTGAGCACATACAGTGTTTTTGTGGTCTGACACTTCATCTATGTTTCTTATACTCTTTTTAAACCTGGCCTACTAGATTTTTTGCAGTTTCTTGAATTTAAAGGTTGGACTTTCAAATGGAGCACTTGTGCTTTGTTTCCATGGCTTCTTCAGCAACTCCAAACAGGCTTAAACTCCTGTTGATAATTTTACAGGGAAGTAATTGCTACACATGAAGTCTTCCCAAAAGCATCCAAGTGGCATACACAGGAGGAGCAAGCCAAATTTAAGACAAAATCAGTGTGAAGCAAGTGGAACTGGCCCCTTAGGCCATTTGCTTCTGGAATTCACTTTTTTCTTTCCTTGCATTGTCTTCCCCACTGTGGGTAGCTCCATTCATACGTGGACAGCTGCATTCAATTCTTGCTGCTCACTTCATGCCACTTACCCACCCCTCATAATCCAGACCAGAGGTTAACGTATTCAAGCTCAGTAAGGAAAAGTGTAGAGGCATATAGGTAAAGAGAGTCTCACATAATTGTAAAACTTTATAAAAATGTCCATTATCCATGCTTTGGGATGTGTGTTGGGGTTTTGGATATTCAGCTTTCTTGCTAAAGAGCTTGTTGGAGAAGTAATGTGCAGAACAAACATGACAAAAATGCAGATGGCTCTGCTTGAACAGAAGACTTAATAGAAAGCAAACAAACATGAGCTTTATAGAGAGATTTGAAGGAAGAAAATGTGATAGCTTGGGAAATGCATTCTGATGACAACTGAAGGGCCTTAGATGCAGCTATTTGGTAATTCAGTATGCTAATGACTTCAAAGTGACCTGTGCTCCACTGTGCCACAAGCAGATTTCTTTGTATTGGTACACACAGACTTGTGCTTTCTGGTCCATAGCCTTATTCATTAATCCTTACTGACATCTATTATTGAATTTGCCTTCTCTAAACAGTTGGTTTCCACCTCTGCTATTAAATCTCCATTCTAGCAAATAGACAAAAACTGCCTTTAAAACACAGCCTAGTGAAGACACAAGCTAGTGACTCAGACATTCTTTTTTTCCTAAAGACAGTACCCCTACTGTTTAAATATGATTTTTTTTTCTTTTTTGTAGTTGATATTCACATGTGTGTTCAGATCTGACAACAGTTTTGTTCTCTTGGTGAGGGAATTTTTTCTGGAAGGTTACAAAAGCCCATTAATAGAAGTGCACAATGCAGTGCTGAGGAGCGTGCATGCATGAACTACAAGTCTGCCAGCTTTTTGTGAAGCTCTGCATGGGGCAGTATACTGAAATAAAGCCTTTCAGACCCTTTTAATGTAGTTCTGACCTTCCACTCTATATTAAACAGATGACTGGAACCAGAAAGATAGGTCATTGTGATTGCAGTTAATATTTGTAAGGACCAAAGCAGCTCTCAGCCTTTGAGGTAGAAGGGAATCATCTTAAGTGTGAAAATGTATCATCACAAGAATGGAGAGGATCAAAGGAAGGCCAGCTGGTGCTCGGACATCTTTTCATAACCTTTATTGCAATGCTAGAATACACTAACCTCAATGGGAAGTCCATTCAGTTCATGTATTTCAAATAGATAATCTGTATTCTGGTGAAACAAAGAAAGCTAAAAAAGCCCTTTCTTAAAAGGGGGTGGTCGGCACAAATTGCCTATGATTTAATCATTTTGGTTTTCTAAAATCAGCTTAGCTTTTTCAATGCAAATATATGAATGTTTAACATGCTTATTTTAGAAGTGAGTGAAAATTTGTAAAATTTAGGTACAAAGAGTTCTAGCTGATTTTACTGTGTTTTACTTCAGAATAAAGTAAACTCCACATGCTTACTTGCTGTGCACAAAAAATAAGACACAGTTATTTCAGGAAAAAAAACTATGCAGAACAGCCATAAGCATCAAATCATCCAGGAGACATGTATGTGTGGAGTTGTGAAAAAGCCAAGATTAAGGCTAACTAGTTTTGACAAACACCAAAATTTAAGTTTGGGCTTTCAAGGAACATCATACCACTGTAAGCAATTATGAAATTAGCAATATCAAAGCAGCAAATCAATGAAGATTGCTGTTTGTTGGTTGGCTGTTACAATAAACTCCTGTGCCCACAAGCTGAGGGCTGTGCTGCCAGATTCATGCTAAACAGGTTGGTGAAAGCCATGGGACAAAGGTATAGATCAGAGGTGAGCACTTCTGCCATGATATTTTTCAGATGGAACATCAAAGTTCAAACTCAAGTGTTGAATTGTTTAGTCATTGCTTTTGGATTTGGATTTTAGTCAGTCACTTTCTGAATTTGTTCTGTGGATGAAGAATGGGGAGATAATCCCTTCTACTTGTTGAGCAGGGACTTATTTCCAACCAATTCTATTAAAGTTTTTGTCTAAAGATTGACATTAATGTCAGAATTGCATTATTTATGAAGTTAGGCCTTGACAGGAAATGCAGCAGTCAGTCTCTTGATATTGCAAAACACCCAATGGACAAAAGGATCCTGCCTTTTGCTACCCAGAAAGCAAGGACAGACAGTCATCACATCAGCTGGGTAACAACTGCAGTCTGTGAAATGGGTCTGAGGGGCACTGAAACTCTGACAGCTTCAGGAGACACAACTTCAATTCAATTCAAAAGTCATTAAAATAATTTCTGATTTCTAAAGCTCAGAAGAAAAGGTATTTAATTTCTTTTTCGCCAAGTAATTTGCATGTCAAATCACTCTCCCTCACTCTCACACACGCTTCTCCCCCTCTCTCTCCTGTCAGTGATGTCTCTCTCAGCAGCTGTCTAGTCATGAATCACTCCCGTCATCTGAAGCATGTTTTTAACACTTCTGGACGTGCTCTAAAAGCAAATGCTCTTACGCAAACAATTTGCACTGTTTTTCCATACACTCCCCTCACTTCCCAAAACCCTTCATAATCATGACTTTAAAAGCTGGGTCACAGGGGAATCAGGTACTGGAAAATACAACCTTTTGTACTTCTGAGAGTATCATTATGTTACATCAAGTTCTTGTGTAATGCAGGTCTTGTCTGTCTAGCAGAAGGCTTGGAGTTGCCTGAAGCTTGAGAATTTCACTTCATTAAGATTCATATAAATGTTGCCTTTGGTTTGACCCATTGTGTTCTGCACCCTCTCAAGCTCAGACTTCAGTTTGAGTTCAGGAATTGAGCAGATAAAAAGAAAATCACTGTCAAACTTAGTTCAGCTGCTGTTACAGTAAAGTAGATCAGATTATGCCATGTTTGCTTCAGAGCAGTTACTTTACAGCCTGAAATGGAAAACATAATCATGGAGTTGATAAATTATTTGTCTTGTAACTATGAGTTTCAGAGCTACCAGAAAAAGAATACTGACCAAAAAGGTTTTGATCTTAAAAGCTTTTCTGCTTTTCTCGTCTGTTCTTTGGCAGAAGGATGCCCGGCAGGGCCTTAGGGCACCAAGGATCTTTGCTAAGTGCCTGGAAGGCCTTTGGAACCATTCAGTAACAAGTCAAAGGGTAAGAAAAGTGTATTGTCTTCTTCTGCCCCTGGCTAGTGACTTTTCTGGTAATTTGAATATTTGTCAGGAATACAAGTTTTTGAGCTCCAGATCCAAATGATTACATTGGCGGATGGGCAAAACAGGAATCCTAGTTGTGCCCAACTGGAAAGAACTTTCTCTTTCCAAATAAAATGTGGCTTTTAAATAACTAGAACCGATTTAGTTTTGATTTTTGCGAAGCCTAGAAGCAATAACCCTAAAGGATGCTTTTCTGTGAAGTGTTATACAAACTATGAGCCACGTACTTCCACTTCACGTTTGCATCTGGAACTTTTCTTTCTCTCTGCTTTTGTCACATCCTTTTGTATTTTTTCTAGTGCTTAGAAGAACCCTACTGTGACAAAACACTGAATAATAAAGTCTGGAACATGAAATGATACTATCTAATGTATTTCTGGTATGGAGTGCTGTCATATATGGACTGTGATATGGATGAGCACTTTGAGTCCTCTGACTGTCCTGCATATATTATATCAGCTTTCTTAATAACCTGGTTGTAGAGGAATCATCAGAATTAGCACGTCAGAAAGTTTTGTTTTAAACAAGAAAGCTTTGTCAGCCACCAATAATAATATCACCACTAGTCAGCAGCTCAATTATATGATTTGTGCTACTTGCTATTCTCAAAAGTCCTTCCCCCTGAAAGAGAAGATTAGATAAAACCTACCATTGAAAGGGGTTAGCCCTTGTTATTGCAAGAGAAGCCTGACATATTGCAAGTGCCTAGAAATCAGAAGACAAAAGGTATTTCAAAATATTTGCAGCCATCTGTAAGTCATATCATGATGTTTTACGATCTGCCCACATGATTTCGAATGTGTGGTTTGTATCAAATAATAGGTTCCTTTATCTCTCCCTTATTCCTCCATGAGTATAAGTTGATCAATTTATTTTCGCATGTAAATCCGCAGAGCAAATGCATCCCGATGCATCATCCCTAGACAGTGGGATTCAGAGCCTGTTTGCCCGCCGGGTGGCAGTGAAAGCCCGAGCCACAACGGGGATCGGATGGGCTGGTCCCGGCGGCTGAGCTGCTCTGCTGCGGCTCCGGCGGACTCGGTGCCGTCCCACCGCACATCTGCGGCGATCAGGCTGTGGCTTTATCAGCAGTGATAAACCTCATTCCGTTGTGTTAGGAAGCCATAATGTGTTAAAGGGTTTGTCATCCGCATCTTTAACAAACTGTAAGGAACTAATTTCCTGCCCTTGGGCATACCTGCCGAACAGAGCTGGAGTTTGCATTGCCATCGACAGCCAGAATGTGACTGTGCTTCAGTCTGTGGATGTTGTGATGTGTGACATAAATATCATTAGTTTTATAATGTGTTTTATCTCTGTGTGCTTCGTGAGCTTGTGCTCCCGCCTCTCGACGAAACACTTTACAGCTGTTTCTCTTGCTGCAGGTTGTTAGACGAAATAAGCCAGCCCCACTTATGCAATGGTCCCCTGGGAAATGCCCTGACCACATGGCAGAGCTCTGTGGGCTCTCGGGACCTCCTACCATTCCTGATACTGTTTTTTAAACAAACCCTTAATCACTTTTTTCATGTTAAGGGAAAATGCTCAACACACTAAGTTTAAACACCATTTTGAACTTGCTGTTAACCGTCTTTTGCCATTCTTCTATTGTATGATGCCCAGCTGCCAAATCACCTGCCAGCTTCAGAAGTTATTCCCCGCTAGCTCTCCCTGCAGAACAAATGTGTTGGCTTCTGCTTCTGGCAAGGATCTGAAAGTACTGCCCAGCTGCATGTATTCAGGCTGAAAGGGCAGGGGTGGCAGAAGCCAGTCAAAGCATAAACAGTGAGAAGTTGTCTGTGTTCAGAATAATTCAAGTATGAGTGTTTGGAAATTGCACAGTTGAAATTGTTTAACAGTACCTTCTCAAGAAGAGGAAAAAAAAATCTACAAGTGTTTCCTTTAAGAGTAAGTAAATATTCTCTTTAAAAGTTTACAAAACCTAAACAGTAATAGTAAAGTGAAAAGTATGGATTTTGGCCCCTTCGTGTAGTTTCCAAGGATGTCCTGGTCTGGAATTGCAATGTTTGGCTTTGTGATTTTGGCTGTACTGCTTAGTGATAGATGCAGATCAAATACTACCACTGGTTTTAAACCTACTTGCTGTCTGGCAGGAATAAAGGTATCTTTAATAAGGTGTTACAAGTCAAAGAGCATGACTTTGTCAATACTATAGCTTTACAACCCAACTATAATTCATTGCTTTACTGCTTGGGGTGAGGGCTGTTACCACTAAAACTGGTATTGCCTTGTCAGTACTCCCTGTGCCAAGGCCAGACAGCAGATTACCTGAACTGATAGAGGATATGCACCTCCCTCTTGCTGCTGTAACATTTTCAACTCTGTTCAGTAGTGTTTTTCTGAGGGAATCTTAACTAAATGTCAATGTGTTTATTTACATGTTATTACTCTTTGAAAGCATCTTGCTTTCTGAGTGAGCAGCAGCTGATAGCCACATGCTTGTTTATCTGTAAGTATTTTAAGCACTCAGCTTTACCAGAACTGTCAATTGCTTTATTAATAGGAGGTTTTGTAATAGAGATCTGTTAAAATACTGTTCCACAAAACCTTTCTAAACCGACTTGAAACAATTATTTCATAGAAAGCAATTACTTTCCAAATATTTTTAATATTTTGGTACTAGTAGTGTCTCAGTACCTGGATTTTCTTTAAGTAATCTAAGTAAATTATGTACATTGGATGTTAAAGAATAATCAGGCTCTTTGTTAGATTTGCAAAAGCACTGAGTTGTCTCAAAAAGACACTTTCCTGTACCTACCTATATACAGGTACCCCCAGAAATATGTAAACATGCCTCTAAATGTTGGCCTTTGGTTTCCAGCAGATCTGGTCATTGGTGTCTTTAGAGCTGGTGCATACAATGCATGTTGGGTTAGTTACACCGCTGAAGAAATGCATGGTCCATATTTGCTATCTATTTGCAGTCAATGTAATTATTTATACTTGCCATAAGTGTAACTTTTCCCAAAAGAGAGGAAGAATAAATTAAATCAGGATGTGATGTCTTTATAGAAATGGAACTGCCATTGTGTGTCATGTCCTGTAGACATAATGCATTGTTGTTTGGTTTTTTTTAAAAAAAACAAACCATGTCCCAAAGTCACCCAGTTGTAGCCTAAGCAAAAATCATGTTTTGAACAGGTTAAAATTCTCTGAAATTCCACCAGTTGATCCTCCAGAAAAATATCTTGCCTAAGAAAGTAATTTTAAAAGCCTCTACGCATTAAGGTCACAACTTTTCTCCAAAAGCAAATATTAGAGACTTAGACTTACTGAAGCTCAGTATGATCCAGTTTAAGAAAAAATGTCTATATGGATTAAAAGTCCTTCCCTTGCAGTGGGGAGAAAGCAACCAGGCCCTGCTTCTGCTGATTCTAAAATGTCTTCTAATATCCTTAGCTGCACAGTAGGACTAGGTTGGCAGGACAGCTCTTGAATGGCTAATGTCTTATTTTAGTAGAAGTGATAGATTCTTCCTCGTCATTGCTGAATATCTCCTTGTGCAGCACTCCTTTTTGACTCTCCAGTATTCAACATCTGCATACGGTAATTGGAGACAGATGAAAACAATAACAGACTACTGGGAAATGACAAAAATATTCACCTGCTCCTCTCTGTGTCCAGTGAATTGCTGCTTTATGATCCTATGACTACCTGCAAATTCTTCTTGTAAGAGCCAGTTGGATGGAGTTCAGCTGAGCAAAATGCAGTTAGGTAGCTGGGAATCTATTAGAATATACCACTTTGGACTTTTCTGTAGGAATTAAAACTCAAAATTCTCATTAAACCAGTACTGCTATGAATTAGCTTGGCTATCCCAACACTCTTGAAGAATTGTCCTTTTCTGTCTCTCAAACCTTGGGCCTGATTTGTTTTTCTTTTGGAATTCAGCTTTGTCTGTAGTGGGAAATGGAACAGGGAATTGTTAGTTAATCTTTGTCCAGTGTTTTGAAGATGTAAAATATTTTTGGAAGCTGCTTGATACAGTTTCCCATATTCTCCTCAGGGAAACCAATCTAACATTTGTTCTCCACAGCCTCCCCTTAGTGGGGTATTCAAGGAGATCTCTCTTCCCTTCTATTCCTACAGGGCAACTGGAGTTCTTTACTGGCAGTTCTGATTGAAGACATAGATTCAAGAACCCAGTTTATGAAGAGTGTTGAATGTGCTTGGCAGATTTCCTCAGCTGATGTACTTTAACATTCAGTGAGAACCCTGTCTTTCTGGAATTATTCCTCACTTCATATTTTTATTTTCTGGTTTTATACTGTGTTTTCATTTTGACTAATTCATTCTCAAATGTGCACCATGTTTAGAGATTTGACTGATTTAAAATTCATTAGTACTGGATTTAGGTTTCTTAGCATGTAGGGTGCTTAATGCCCTCAGTTGCAGTTTCCTAAAGTAACATAAGTAGTTCAAATACAGTGGTGACGATGCTGCACATTTTACAGAATACAAATAGGTTTTTATTGGTTCTTAGATCTTTTGCTGTGAAATACCAGTAATCCTGTGCTAGTTAACATCTGTGCTGTCTGGATGTAGCTGGTCTTGGTTTTAATTTTGTTTTTTTCAGTCATTAGAGAAGGAATTGTTCCTGTGGCAACCAGATCCTGCAGGGTTAATACTACTTCTTTGAAGTTACTACTGATATTGCTTGCTACATCTTTTTGTCGTCGTTTTTCAAAGTATCTTCTGTTGCATGGATTGTCACTTTAAAGGAATGCAAAATGGGTTAGCAGGATAGGAAAAACTCTGCTGTTTTAAAGCCATGATATAGCTCTAATCTTACAAATGAGGGTGATATGCAGTGCACATAAAGTTGCACTGCATATCACAGTTTTGGCTTTTATAGTTCTTAATAACAGGCAGGTGTAAAACCTTTTCATCCAGACTATAGAACTAATAATATTACATGTTAATAGCAAGACATTTTTAAGTCAAGAGTACCCTTCTGATATTAGTAAATTAGTTACAGAGTTTTGTTGCATTCATTGAGTTACTTTATTTCACATGGGAATGGTTCAAAGCTGCACCAGGGGAGATTCAGACTGGACATTAAGAAGCATTTCTTTACCAAGAAGGTGGTCAGACACCGGAACAGGCTTCCCAGAGAGGTGGTCAATGCCCCAAGCCTGTCAGTGTTTAAGAGGCATTTGGACAATGCCCCTAATATTATGTGCTTTAATTTTTGCTCAGCCCTGAATACATCAGGCAGTTGGACTAGAAGATCATTTCAGGGTCCTTTCCAGCTGAAATAGTCTATTCTATTCCATACTATTCCATTCCATTCCCATAATTACCTTGCTCTGCCCACCCTGAAAAATATGGGTATAATAGTAAGCATAGTACCTTGTTTTTTAGTATCATCTCTGTAGACAGTTTTGTTTTTCAGTGTACCATATTTAAAGCTTTCTAAAAAACCCCCAAAACTTCAGTGGACAGCTGCTGCAGTTTAGGCACCTAATTCTAATAATTCATTACTTTCTAAAAGGAATAATTCATCCTTTCAGTAAAGGTAGCTGGCTCATTCATTACTTTGGAGCTTTGCAGGCTCCCTCTTATTTTTCACTTGTTAGCAATCTGGAGTGAGCAGATGTTCTGTCCATCCTCCTCTCTTTGTCTTTTGACATTTAGATAGCTGTGTGAATAAGTATATTTAGGAGTCCAAAAAAACCTACTGTAGTCAATAAATATATTCCCTACAGATTTTGGCTTCTCTATCATCTGGCTGTTTTGGAAAACTTTTTTCCATAATGCTACACCCCTTTCTATTCTTTTCAGCTTTTTTCCCTCATCATATCTTCAAATATAGAAAACTTTTTAAAGTGCTGGCCTAAATTATCACAAGTGATCTTTAATTTCCTATGCCTCGGGTTTTAAGTGATCAAATTAAGAGCGAATCCTGACTGGCTGGCTCCCTTCCCTTTGCTTTCTTGAAGCCCATCATTTTCCCTGCTACAGACTGAGATATCAAAAAATCACTTGATGCTTTTGGCAATTTCAGTCAGTGGATATTGAAGTTAAAGTGACATTGTCTTAGAACTCTGTCACAGTTGCAAATTGAATGAAAGAGCACAGACACAAAAGATACAGAGCTATCAATTTACATGTACATTAGAAAATATCTTTGGGGTTTTTTTTTTCCTCTGGCCAAGTTCTGTCTGCAAACTGAAATATACCAACATCAATGTGCCATGTGCAAAAACTAAAATGGCAGCTTTGGAAAATTTGCCCCATTAACCTGATGAGTTTCTAATTACAGTAAGATATAAAAGCTTTTTTTTTCCTCATGCTATGTAGGATTTTGTCCTAATAGGGTTTTTTTAAAGCTACCCTGCTGTTAAAATAATTTAACTGCAGTGTTTGAGTATAATTTGTCCTATATTTCTTTTTCTTTCTCTGAGGAGTTACATAACTTTTCATTTCTAATGAGGTTTCCTAAATATAAATTGTGATGTTATATTATGCACCTCCTTTGGCTCCCAACCAATTAACTTGAAGTGGTTCAAGGCCAAAGAGAAGTCTAGGATCACATTCTAGTATTCCTGGTGAAAGGCTTGTTTATGCACTTTTAAAATAAATGGTTTAGGGATTAAGTCCAGCTCCTGTTGAAATTGATCTTATCCTTTAAATTCATGTAATACTCTAAATTAATAGAGGATCATTTAGGATAGCTACATGACCTTGTGTTGCTTAGATGCTGTTTAAAATCCATTTGTATAATAGCCAAAACATTACTGTGCTTTCCTAAATCAGGTAACTTGAGCCATTTAAATGACTGTTTAAATCATAAGCAAGATTAACCTGGGAGGAGATCAGTCAAAGATCAACCTCACTTTACCCCTAAAGCTGTGCTTCTTTGCCTTTAAGTATATCCCATCACTGCTGTCTCTCCAAATCCCTCTGCCAGACAGAGCTCTGCCTCCTCATTGTCGGGACTGTCACTTTTCTGCCCCAGCATAGCAAAGTGGTGGGTCAGATATTTGGGAATAACAGGAGGCCTGGAGAACAATTTGTCTGTCTGTACTGATTCTCCTCTCCCCTTCTACCCTGGACCCAGAGCACTCATCTCCCTGCTGTATTTTGACACCTTCTCTCCACTAAGACATGAACCTGCAGGCCTACAGATGGTATGAGGAGGTACAGGACATAATCTGCCTTGCAGCACAATTTATCCCTTCTGCTGCACCTGCAAGCTCAGAGCACGGATTCTCAGAGCAATCCTTCTGGCTTTTACTGCCCTGTATTTTACAGGGAGCGTGCCACTGATGTTTGCGTCACCATTTGAGAAACGCTGCTCTTGACAATCTGAGTGCTTAGAACTTCCTCTGTCTCAGCATTATTCCAGTGTGTGGAATACCTTCTTTCAGACAAATCTTACTTAGATGTCTATGTATGAATTCAGGATGATGAACATAAGGATGCCAGATTTGAAAAATTGTTTGATGTTTTAAAGAATTTCACAGCTTTCCAGTGACCGTTTCTCAATTTTCCCCAAAGAATAAATTCAATGTCCTCCTTCTCAGTAATTCTGGAAATAACAGATGTGCATTCTTCAGTATCAATACCTTTATTTCCACTTGACAATTCTACAAATCTGACAGTAACTGGCAATAAAAGAAAATCATTATTTTTTCATATTGCTGGTTTCTGTCATTAAGCTATCACTTTTGTTCATGCACAGGTTCACTATTGATTTATCAACTACCCATTTCAGTATGAAAGTCACAATTCTGGAGTTGTTTACACATAAGCCTATCACATATACAAATCAGAGAAGAAAATCCTAAAGAAAAAGTTAAATTTTAGGTTCATTTTTGTCCCAGTCTGGATTTACTGGGCAGAGAGAGGGACTAAAGGGGCTCTATAAACCTCAGCACTTCCTGGTGAGTTGAACTCCTGCTTGTATCATGTGCGACTAGCCATGCAGCTGGCTCTACCTATCTGGCTTCGCCACGCACTTGCACCTCCTTTGGTACATCACTTAATCCATATTTCCCTATTGCTGACTAAGAGTTTAATGTTTAATATAATTTCTGAAGATTATTGGCTTCTTAAAATGGACTGGTGAGAATGCTCTTCTTCCTTTGGTATTTGTAAATAACCTCAGATACCAGAGGGTATTGATACTTTAGGATAAATAAACAGCTGGAACACTTGATGAACAACAATACATAGAGCTGCTTTACTTCAGCAGAATTTGTCCCTTTTCATAAACGCTTACGTTGCACAAGCAATTGCAGCACTGCCCTGCATCAGCACTGTTCCTAATCCTGATTTGGAAACATCAACTGTTAGCTTGACAAAGCATGACACATGGCATGTTGAAGTGTTTTCAGCTGCCCTAACACAACAAATTGTAATGGCTCCAGAAGAGCCATCTCAGTTGATTGTGTCGATAAACCACAGCCCACAAACAAAAAGACGTGGCCAACCTGAATAAAGCATCATCAAATCACAAATAATAGATTAATTGTCAAAATTTTGGTACTCATTTTTAGAAAAATTATTTTGCAGGAAAAAAAATCCTGCAATCCCTAGGGCTTTTGTCTGTGATGAATCAGAAGTCCAGCACTATGGCACTTACCAGTTTACAGCATTTCCTTGATTTCCATATGTAGATAGTGTGTGACTTTATTCTTCATAGTTCTGCTACAAAATAAGGGCTTGGCATAAGGTGTTCTCAGTTTAGGTCAAAATGTTAGCTGTCCTGTGCAATTGGACTTTCTCCAGCTTTTGTGAGACATAGGCCTACTGTTATCTAAGAAAGACTTCTGTATCATTTCCAGGACTAAGTGCCAGCAAACACAAGATTCACATTACTTCTTTTTCTTTTTTTTCCCCCCTTCATTACTTAGTTCATTGGGAAGTACTACATCTGCTTTATGGCAGTGCAAATCTTCTGCTTTCATAGTTAGGCTGATGATACACACAGTGAATTCTAACCTCACTGAAACCATTAAGGTTTCAGAGTAAGTAAATCAGGGTACAATCTGACTTAATGAGACTAGCCACTAGGTCATCAATTCTGTGCATTGGCTGCTTTTTCTGTTGCCCACATGCCAGCCAAAACCCACAAGGAGCTATTGTGTTTCCTCAGAGATCACTAACATTATATAAAGATTGTTGGTCATGACACTTCAGTGGCTCGGCAAGGATGTGTGTTACTTGTTAAGCACCTGGAACCTGACTTACTCTGTAGGAGACAGAGGACAGTCCCCAAAATTGAAAAACCCCTGAATACCCACAGCAAAATGTCCTACAGCAGGAGCCCTGGATGAAAGAGATGTGCTAGTTTTGAAGAGTCATTTCTTTTCAAACATTCTCTAAGTTAATATATACCTTTTCGCATTGTTAAGACAGCAATTTCTGACTAGGAAGCATGCCAGTTTTCTTACCTCACTTCTCTCTTCTAAAACCATCAGTAGCAAATTATAGTTTGTTATTTGATATCAGAAATTAAATCCTCTTAACTGCTCATTTCATACACCTAGCAAATAAAGACACTTATTAGTCACAGATATTTGGGTGTATGTAAATGCAAACATAGCTTTTTTTCTTTTACATTGTAATATATGGGGTGAAATGGACTTGAAAAAAGGTAAGCCAAGTATTTATAGTTGTACAGAGGCAACAAGTATAGTATCTGGTTGCTTAACAAAAGGATTTTTCTGTAAAACTGGGAGAGAACTGGGTAAGACTAGTTAACATAAATTCCTAAAAGGAAAAACTCATGCAGAAGGCAGATACCATTAAAGAAAGGCACAGTGCCAAAGAGAAGAATAAATTCCTCTGTAGACAGACTATCCAAATTTCTCCTCTTCTCTGCAAGAGACATTAAAACAGAGTATCCCATGAACATGCTCACATAATTTTAAAAAATGCCTCACCTATCAACTGGGGAATTTACATCAATTCATCTTAGTCTGATACTGATACTTCCTCAAGCACACACTTAGTAGAAAATTGCCCAAAGCTTTTGACCATCTTCAGCCAACAGAAGGGCTCAAATATAAAATCACAGAAGTTGGAGATGAAAGGATCTAGTCACTCAATTTGTTAAACCATTTGCTGTGTTATTTTGGCTCCCTGTAGTGTACTGTCAAATACACTTCTCATCATCACTTGGACTTTTGATGTCATTTGGATTCTGAATGACTTTGGCTTCACATAGTCACCCATCCTGGGGTTATTCATCTGTTCTGTTCAAGAACATTTGTAAGACAAAGGTTTTGTCAAAATTAAATAATTCAAGTGTTTCTTGTTTTCTGAGAAATATATTCATTTCCAATTACAGGTGCAATTTTCTATATCAAATGAAAAGCTTTTTCTCCTACTTAACACACGCAAGTATGATTTATGAAATGTGACTCAGGTAAGACAAGTTTATTTTACACTTTATTTACTCAGGACAGAACACTGATGGGAGAAATAAATGAAATAGACAGGATGTTCCATAGTTGGAGACAAGACTTGCTTTATGCCACAGCCAGAAAGGGGCTCTGGGCCTCTTATCATTACAGGCCATTGACCTCCAAAAAATGAAACACATGTTGGATTGGGCAATTGGAACAAGCCACACAGAAGGGCTGCTCACGCTGTCATCTGTGAGGAGAGGTTGGTTGGTTTTGAAGGATAAAACTGACTCTAGGCTGAGCACCTGTCTGCCTCTTCTCCGAGAGCTGCCTACCATCCAAGTCACTTGTTGCATCGCCCACAGGGCTTCTCCCTCCGCTGGCTGGAAAGCAATGCACCTGCAAGACTACCAGATGAGCATGCTGGTTGCCTTGGGTTAGAGGAGACAGCGCAGTGAGTATGAGTCACTTTTATTGTTTTTTTCCGCCCCGAGCCAGCCGAGCCGGTAAGATGTCCTCTGCCGCTCGGCTGCCGGGCTCCGCAATACGCCTTTGCCCTCAAGAGACGCCAGCACCGGTTCCGATGCTCGCAGTGCCCCTGCTTTGCGGAGCGGGGACGGGGGCTCACCATCCATCCTTCCCCGCAGCGCGCCCGTCCCTTCCCCGCGGGGGCGGCTGGAGGCGGCAGAGCCGGCCAGCATCCCCCGGCTGAGGATGCTGGAGGGGCAGAGCCGGCCAGCATCCCCTGGCTGAGGATGCTGGAGGGGCAGAGCCGGCCATCACCCTACTGCTCGGGCGGACAGCGCCCAGCCCCGCCGGCGGGCAAGGCGCGGCCGGGCCCACTCGTCACCGCCACCGCCGCCTTATTGAGCGCAGTTTCCCCTTCCCGGGTAGCGGCGCTGCCCTTGCCGGGGCTCCCCAGGGACTCGGGTCTGCCGACCGGGGCAGGGCGGCAGTCCCGCTGGCGCAGGGCAGGGGCAGCCGCCACCCCCTCATTGGGAGGGGGGGGCGCGGAGGGGGGGGCGTCCCGCCCCGGCCCCCCCCATCATCGCCTCCTCCTCCTCCTCGTCCTGGTGCTCCACCTGCTGCCGCTGCGCCAGTCGCTGTCTGGGGGGAGTCGCCTGCCCGTCCCCGCGGGGCCCCTTTGTGCTGCTGCTGCTGCTCCTCCCGAGCTGCCTCAGCCCGGCGGCGGCTGCGTCAGGGCCCCCCGCGGAGGGAGAGGAGAGCCGCCGCCTCGCCCCCCGCTCCGCCAGCGCTGCGCGGGCCGCGGCGGAACCAGCCCCCCCGGGGAAGGGCCGGGAGCCGCGGCGGTGAGTGGCGGCCCCGGGGCAGGGAGGGGAGGGGAGGGGAGGCGAGGCCGGGAGAGGGGCCCCGGAGTCCCCCGCCACGGCGCGGCCCCGCCGCGGGCAGGGGAGGGGGCTCCGGGACGCTGCGCATCCCGCGGGCTGCGGGGCGATGCCGCACCGGGCCGCTCCGGCAGCATCGCCGGCATCGCCCTGGCGTGCCGGGCATCCTGGGATGGGTTTTTTGTGTGCATGGTGCTGGGGGGGTTTTGTTGAATTATTTTTATTTTTATTAAGTTTGACAGTAGACGCTCTGGCCGTCGTTCGTACTTCGCAGAACGCTAAAGCCTAACCAAGTCACAGTGACCAGCGTGTAATTTTTTTTCTTTTTTTTTTCCTTTTGGCCCTAAGGTATTTCGGGCCCGCCGGGGAAAGGTCTGGTTTCTGATATTTTGCGTTTCTGTGCGTGTGTGCCTGTGTGTGCCAGCAGAAAATCCCTCTATCCTGGAAGAATGGTGAAACTGGGGAATAATTTCAGCGAGAAAAGCACAAAGCAGCCCCTTTTGGAGGATGGATTTGACACCATCCCCCTGATCACACCCCTGGATGTCAATCAGCTCCAGTTCCCACCTCCTGATAAGGTACAGTAGGCTTGAGTTTCCACCCTGGAGAATCACACCCAAATCAGAGGCAAGCAACAAAAGAATGGGTTATGTGTAATGAGCAGCTTAGAAACGGCGAGAAATTCGGAGTGGTTTAAGGCATGCCAGTTTCTTCTGGGGAAAAAAAAACCCAAACAGTTACAAGCTCGTGAAAATCCAGTAATAGTGCTTTGCATTAAAAAACAGTGCGAAATGTTACCAGTGAGCATGTCTAGATTTCGGTGCTGTGTATGAAACATATAAATATACAAATGCAAGCTTCCCTATGTTGTATTGTCATAGTCCTTCCTATTCTGCATATTTCTTTTTTTGTTTTTTTTGTAAGGTACTGTGTATTCTTTGTGAATTATGCGAATTTTCTCTGTCCAGAAAATGCCCCTCTTTATTTCTTTATTCTCTGCAAGATGGGCATGGGCAGACTGGCAACAGAGAGCACTTCCATCTTCCTTCTGTGCTTTAGTAGGAAACTAACGCTAACCCCAGTCAAGCTGAAACAGATGAGAACAGGCCATTGAGTTTTCTCCCTGGCAATTTATTTTGTTCGAAAACCTCCAAATAGGTGATTCAAATTCTGTGTTTGAAAGGGGACAATCCAGTGAGCTGCTTACAGGTTGGAAGGGAACTGTGCTTCCTGCATTCCTCATTACATGGCTTGATTATTAAGGATTTAATTTTAAAGATTTAGGAAGGTGATGTGATAGCCTCTAAATATGTTTATTGTTCTCACAATAAAGAATTCAGTGTTAACTACAGGTAAGGGACACAGTAGTAGGATACCTTTTCAGGTTTTTCAGTATCCTATTTTAATGTAATTGATTACAATGTACATTTCTCACATACATTTGGTAAAGAAAACTCCGTGGTCTTCACACAGTTTTTATTTTTGTCCTTTTATCTTCCACACACTCAATTCTACTTCAAGTTGAACCGATAGCTAATCATTCCTCAAAGCTCAAAAAGATTCAGATAATCTTATTTTAGGGTAAGGAATTCTAGCATGTAAAATTTTCCTTGATAGAGTGTTGCTTTTAGGTAATACAAATAAATTTGTGACCTCCATTTTAATTGCTATCAACACCACTCTGTGTTGTGTTTGGTGACCAGTTGGCAGGCATAAATGCAATAAGCCATAACAGCTGTTGGAGAGCCCGAGGGTCCATTTTATGCCCTCAGTTATATGGGTGTAAATCTTGTAACTGAGGACAAAAATCTCACCCTAAGGCTTTAAAACAAGTTGGGTCTTACTGTGTCTGATGCGCCTGCCAACTGGTGACTGGATATAACCGATTACCAAGGACCAGTGGCCAAAGGATTTTGTTGTGTTCCTGCATTGCTAAGCAGAAGTCTGTACTAGGGATCTGTATGGTAATAGGTTTAATCTGAGCAGAGCCTCTGTAGCGAGCTCAGGAGGTTCTGTGCCAGCCCTATTGCTCCTACTAGAATGGGGCAGAACTCCTCCCATCTTAATGGCATTTGCCTTGAACAAAAGCAAATATCCAGCTTGGCTAAAAGTTTAAAAAAAGTAATATTTGATTGGTTCTTCTACTCTCCCCTGTCTAATTGTATATTAGCTTTCCTTTCCTATTGCAAACATAGAGGGGAGAAATTAAAACCGTGAATTTATTGGTCCTGCTGGTTTCCTTCTGTAAGTGGTTAGTCATGTCAGTGTCTCTTTACTGGCTGCTACAGACTCAAAGGCAGGAGCAGAGCAAGTGATGTTAAAAGAAGAAACAGTATTAAGGAAAGATTGACACACAGATCAAATTTTGAAATATGCAGACACTCATGTATAATGAATAGGAGTACATACTTCATATATCTATGCTTTTTATTCGCTTACAAGGCTCCAGTATGGCAGTGAAGCAGAACTTCTGGAAGAGCAGTGACTACAGCGCTAAGGATCTGATGATTTTGACAGTTTCTAAATTAAAGGAATGAAGTGATTTAAATTCATATTTAGATATGTTAAACAAAAGAAGGCATTACATAACCAAGCAGTTAGAACTGTACGTTCAGTGTCAGCTGAATGTGAATTGAGTTGCCTGAGATTATGCAACATAAAGGGGGGAGGGATGTAAGTAAATTGTTAAAAAGCATTTCAGAAATCTTCAGGCACTTTACTTTCATGATGCTGTTATGAAGTTAAATAGGTAGTAACTACTGTCTTACTAATTATAGCTGTAAATAGGTAAAGTAGTTTCTAAACCTCTATCTTGCTGTAATGCTGCCAAAGTGGACAATGATAAGCTTTAATAAGTTTATTGGTACTGAGTCTAGTACAGCTACACATTCTAGGTACCATTCAAGGGAGTGAGAAGAGGGGAACCCAAAGCTTGTAATTTCAATGCCTGGCTACCTGTAAGTGTCATGGTCTTAATTTCAGAAAGATGTAAAGAGACTATATACAAGGGTATGTAATGGCAGGACAAGGGGGAATGGCTTCAAACTGGGTGTAGGTTTAGTTTAGATATTAGGAAGAAGCTCTTTACTGTGAGCGTGGGGAGACAGTGGAACAGGTTGCCCAGAGAAGCTGTGGATGCCCCCTCCCTGGAGGTGTTCAAGGCCAGACTGGATGGAGCCCTGAGCAACCTGGTCTAGTGGAAAGTGTCCCTGCCCTTGGAGCTGGATGGTCTTTAAGGTCCCTTCCAACCTAGGCCATTCTATGATTCTATGATAATGTATTTGCTATTAATACCACAGGCTGTGCTAAAGATAGGATTTGATTCTAAAAATCTAAAGAGTAGATATTTATTCCTTGGAACAACAGAGAAAAGTGAGCAAGTTGTAATAGCACTGTCAGTATGATGAACTGCACCCTATCTCAAGAATGATACTCAGAAAAGGATCCTGAAAAATGCAGACGACAAAAACGAGGCAAATAGGTTAGGTATGTGAAAATTTTGTAGAGTTAGAATGCCTTGGAGAACACTAGAGATTAGACTGACGTAATGAATGTTTTGGGAATACAGGTAAGGTGCTAAATGGTGCACCTTGGGGCAGTAGTTCATAGCAAGGAATAAAGTGAAGTTGAAGAGCCTTGAGTGTTTGAAGAAATCTCATTAACATAAGGGTTTGTGTGCATTTGCTGCTTGCAGCTGATAAATCAGAAATTAGAAGTTAGAGTGCCAAAGGCCATAGTCTGTCACAGAGTGAATAGCAACTAGATGGAGCATGTCACTTTTTTTGAACTCAAGATCCTGCCAATCAAACATAGAATCTTGCAAGATTTCTATGGGCCCCCTTCAGTAATCTTTTCCTGTTGGTCTCCAGTTTGAAATCCATTAATGGGATTTCCTGAAGCAAATGGAGGTGACTGTTTTCAGACAATACAAAGAGAGAAGGTCCATGATTTGGATTTGACCTATGCTTGCCTACTATAGGAGCACAGTGTCACCACAGATGAAAAAATTGAAACTTGGTGAAATTGTTCTATAATAAGTCTTCCTGTAGGTCCATCAAAACCACTTTAAGAAGTAACTTTGTTAGTGATTGATATGCCAAAAAAATAAAAATTTACAGCCTTCAAAGAAGAATTACACAGGGAGGGGGGAAATACTGTGCTAGATGTGCTTGTAAGCAGGTAAAAGAAGTGTTAAAGAATAATGAAGGTGCTGTGGCTAGTTGCAACTGACAGTTTTTTTATTTATTCTTTTTCTTACAGGTTGTGGTCAAAACAAAAACAGAATATGAACCTGATCGCAAGAAGGGAAAGTTCCGTACTCCTAAAATAGCTGAATTCACAATCAGCATCACTGAAGGGGTTTCAGAAAGATTTAAGGTAAGCAGTGCTATCTGAAGATGTTAATAACTCAGTTGTGTTCACTGAATTGCTTAAAATTAATTGCTGGTTGTAGCCAGAACAGGCTAAACACAGTGCCTGTTGTGGGTATAGCTGGACATGAGAAAAATAAATTCAATGTTGTAATAGTTTAGTATTTAGCAATTAGAAGCAAAATCAAATCTTGCAGCATTATTGCTTGTAATCCTTCACTGGCAGATGAATTCAGAAGGTGTTTCTGTCAGTGTGTGGGTTTCAGAACATGGCTGGCCACGGTGTATGTGGGCTGCACACAGGTAGAACTCTTGGCATGGATGGAGCTCCTGTTTGTGTTGAACAACAAGAACCACAAGAGCATTTATTTTCTTTTTGGCTTCTTATTTATCACTGTGGCCAAACCATTCTGTTAAAAGCACTGTCATAGCCCATTATGTATTTTTTATAGTTAAGTGTATGACTTGGCAGCTCAGGGATATATGCCAGAGCTCTTTGCTATCAGTTTTCCTGGTCCAATTTAATTGCAAAGTTTGGTGACGACTTTTACTGTCAGATAGTAGCAAGAAACTGACTCAGATTTACTCTTTAGTGTCCACACCCCTGTTACTCCCTTCAGTAGTCCCACAGGAAACCTGAGAGCTTAACTGGTGCAAGATTGAATTGCCTTTCCCCCTTCTCACTCGAGGATAGGTTTTCGTGCTCTGTGTAAGTAAAGCAAAGCAGGAAAATTGGCACTTCAGCTCATGCATCCCTACCTGTTCTTTTAACAAAGGAAGACTGCAGCTTTTCAGTGCTTTTAACTGGCATCTTATCCAAGGGTGCCAAAGCATTTTTAAACAGTAGGCAACCACACTCTTCCTTGTGCAAGTACAAATATATCTGGAAAGCCTAACATTTACTATGAGGAAAAAGTACAGAGCTTTGGGAAAGATGTGGGTTCTCTGTATGTTGCACACTTCTAAACTCTGTTTGCATGACAGGAGTTTTAGGGCACACCAGAGATGCTGATTCTGTTGTGCCTGAGCAGTGGTTCTAAAAGCTGCCCAGGCCCAAACTGACCTTCAGAAGTGTACATACAGCTCTCAGTGTAATCAAAGCATGCTAAGCAAAGTGAAGGGGTCAGGGAGGGATTAGACTATATTTGGAAAGGAACTTTGCAGAGTGTTGCCATGAGAAATGCTTTAAGTGCCAGTTACCTGGTGGAGTCTTCAGCCACAGAGTGAAGCATGTAGGTTCCCAGTAAGCTGTGTGGGGAACCACCCTGGATAGCTAGGAAGAGATGATATGGGGTGTTGGGAGGGTTTTACTAAGGACAGAAGAAACCTAGTTCCAATTTTTCTGTTCCCTGATTTGAGGCAAGGATGTTTTATCCCTCAGGAAAAATGCCACATTCTGACTAGCATTCTCTCTTTATCCTCCTGGCACCGTAGTACCAGTCCTGGGGAGTAATCCCCTTCCTCTCAGGGGAGGGTTGGGTAAATGCAAATGGACAGGTCAGAACAAGGAGAACTTACTATCTGATTGTCTTTGTGTGTGTCCTGGTCACACTAAAGTGATTGGAAAATGCTTACTATGTTGTAGAAGAAAGGGGAGAAAGTTTTTAGTTTGAGTACCCTGCTAGGAGTTTGGTTCCAAGCAGCTGTGTGGAACCTCCACCTGATGAATTTTACTTATACTTTAGCTGTAGGGACTAAGAGATTTCCTTGCTGGAACATTAAAATGAGGTGAGGAAGGTTTTGGATATTTTAGTCACATCTAAATGGTTTGGGCATCCCTTTGTAGATCTGGTTTTTTTCTGTCTTTGTTGGGAGAGCTGAGCAAATGAGACCTTGCTGAACAACAAATAAATAGTTTGTCATGCTGTTGGGTAGTCTTTCTAATTTGTATACCTGAACAGTTGCAAGCCTGAGCATTTTTGCATTGCATTTTTATATCCTTTTGGCTGGCATACTTAAGTAAAATATCCTTTAGATATTACTTTATGGTGATCGCTCTGGGATTAATCTCATACTATGGGGTTGCTAGGTTTTGCTGCTAGGTAACTACTGCATCAGAGAGAGGTTTCAGTAAGATTTGGTATCTCTTGGGAATTGCAGGGTGATTCACACTGTGGATGTAAGTCTAGGCTTCTAAAGAGGAGTGTGGGGGTTGATCAATTAGGAAAATTGTGGTTCAGTTAATTGAAAACAATGTTCATGCAGAACATTCAGGTCCTAAAAACGTCCCTTAATCTCTATATAACAGTTTTAGATTTGAATTATGCTGCTTGCAACATTCTAAAGAGAACTGACTGGTTCTCCAGAAGGGTTGACTGTCATATTCACCACTCCCAGTAGTAAATATTAGATGAATAATTGATGACATTTCATAAATATGTAGATGAAAAGTACCGATTGTGTGAGGTTTTCTCCTGGGTCCTTATTAATCGTGAACCATCATGTTAACTGCTGCTGTTGATTCTGAGAGAGCAAAAAGATATTTGTTTGAAAATTAAATATTTGCTATAATTATGAAATGCATTATTTAACTGGTGAGATACTGACTTTGGCTCGTGTTCATGAAAGAAGTTTCAGATGCTCTTTTAATGACTTCAGTATTGTACATCACCCATGCACAAGCTTGCCACAAGACACAGCCCAAATGTTGTGCTAAAAATAAAGCAAGTCAGTCATATTTACAAATAATTCACGTGTGTATTCTCGGATGTACTTCTTAAATAGGGACAAAGCAGATTGCATTTTTGGGATTCAGCAGTGCAGATCATCTAAAGCTGTTCTTCTTGAGAAGTTACACATTATAACAAATGAAGCAACTCCAACATGTGCATATGTCATGTAGATGGTGTTTTAGCACCTGGGTGAATAACCAATTATAAAATGTATATTCTGTATTCAATCTACATTACTACAGTTATTACAACAGAACTGAGAATGTTTACCAAGAAAACTGCAAGTATAATTTTCCTCTATGAAGCCACATTCTGAATTCAAATCAGAATAGCTTAGAAGAATGTGAAGATTTCCTAGTTCTGAGAACCCTGTTGTCTTAATTTAGTTTTATGGCACTAACCAGACCAAGAAATATGTGATTTTTCACTGAAGATTGTTTTCTACTGAGATTTAAAAGTCTTGCTTTTGTTCTTTGGACAGTGTAGGCTGGTGTGGGGATTTGGTTCTCCACAATTGGAAGGCAGTTTTGAAGGAGGCAGATTTTTCTTTCCTATAAATTGTCCACTGTACAGAGTAACACAACAAGGCTGGAAATGTCACTTGAAAGGACCCTTGTGAATCAGAACATAGGAGGAAGCTGTGGTAGAAGAAAATGGATGGTGAGAGTTACCACACGGCCAAACCTTCGCTTCCCCCATTGACAGAACAGTGTTTTTACAACCTCCAGTTGGATTTTGTAGTGGGATTTCTATTCTGGCATCCATTGAATTGGGCTACAGTTGACAGTTGTGTACAAAAGACACCAATTTAAAAAACATCTGTTGTAGCAATGCATGACTTTTTTTTCTTTCCTTGGGAAAACCTCAATAAAGAACATTCAGAAGTATTTTGAAAGCAAACACTTATGTTTCCCAATACATTTCAAGCCCTTACATAATCTCAAACTGCAGTATGCCTTCAACCTTTTGGTTCTATTGAAAGGCGGTTCAGTTCTTCAGACTTTATCCTTGACATCTCTACATACATTTAACTGCAGAGCCAAAGCCTCAAGCTTATTTCTGTGGTAAGACCATACGGTGCAAGCCATGTACTGTCAAGTAGCAGGCAGTTGTTGAAATGTCTGCATGAGGTTATGGAAGAGGAATTGAGACTTCAGTTCTCACAGTTTTACCTGGTCATTTTAAGACTGCAAAAATGTATGCAACATATATCTAACTATTCCCTTTTTTTTTCCTATCTTAGAAAGGGCATCCTTCAAACATATTTCTGCCTCAAGACTTTTGTACCTCTTCTTAGTAATGCCAACAATTATTATTGCAAAAATAATCAGAGAGAAGGAATATAGTTCTCCCTTTGTTCTCTGTGATTACTTTGTGTGTTGAGCAGCTCTTTGCTCCCACATTCAAAGTCTTTTAGGTGCATGAGATGTCAGCTGATTCCTGTACAGGATATCACTTCCTTAAGTATATTGTGTGTCTGTCACTTTGGGTAGAAGAGTGACAGGTACTTACTGTCAGGAGTAGTTCTGCTTCTTCAGGAGAAGTACTCACAGGATTAAAGTTGTTCACAAGTATAAGCGTTTGGCAGGCTTTGAATTTTTCCTTTATTGCTTCAAATGAGAAAGTAAAGAAGGTTCTTTTTTCAGTGTAACTGCTATTTTAAAACAATTGATGTAAGTAAAGGCACTGCATGGCAACTGTCACTTTAATTTTTTTATTAATATTTGATACTCTCTGATATGGCATTGACAATCCTCCTGCTAAGTTCTTGGCTGAAAGGAATTTTTACAGTCAGAGCTGAAAGATTTAACTGAAGTGGATGCCTAACAGCAGCTGCCCTGCTATTAGTTAGGTGTCCTCTGCCATTGGGTCTATTAAAAATGCTTTTATTGGAACACAACCAGTGACACTGGTGACACTGAAGATGTTTTGGATCTCTCCAGATATATCACTTAAATAGCCTTTCTCCTGACCTCAGTAATATTCTCTGGGTTTGTATGGGAAGGTGATAGGGTTTTTATTCAGGTGCCACAGGGTTTCTGGAAGTGCTTCCTCTGTCTCTGTAGTTAAGAGACTACTACAGGGTGCCATGTGATGGAAGATGATGGGAACAGTCATGAACAGCTGAGTTAAGACACAGTGCTAGGATCATAAGGCCACTGCCTTGTTAACTTGTTTTTGTCTAACAGCATGTCCCTCAGGTTTCATTATTCAACTCCCTTGCAGACTGGTCCTGTTGTCTTGCACTGTCGCTGTTAATAAGGGCTGATTCTGTAGCTTCTTTTCTGTTCCTGTCCTCATGAATCTATCTGCCTTTCTTGCTGCTAATCCCAGTCATCTCCAGGTAAGCATCCAAGACAGTTCTCGTCTCCTCTGTGTCATCTCTGTTTGAGAAGGACAGTCTTTTGATTCCTCCTGCTTTTGCTGTACAACCTGCCCCAAAACTATCATCCTCTTTGAGCACAAAGGTTTGATGGGAATGTTCTGGTGAAGAACTTGAGTTTAATAGATGGATACCAGTCATATAGCTAAACATCACATGTGATGTTAAAAATACTCTTCTTGAAACAAGGCACTTGGTTGTTTTTTGAAGTCACTGGTCATCCTTTGTACAGGTAAATATTTCCACAGCAAGTATGGGACATTGTTCCAAGTTGTTCTGTGTAATTTGCATTGCTCTGTAAATGAATACTAGTCAAATGTTGCATGTAAATTTTTTTTTTTTATTATTTTATGTTGATATTTCCTGCAAATTGAACATTTCTTAATCCTTGAGTGCATTGTTTCAGACACATTTCTCATCTGAACTTCCAGGGACAGGCTGAGGTAATAGCAAACAAGGATGTAATTTTGGAAAAAGCAGTGATAAGTGGAGAGCTGATTCTGGTGTTCTTCAGCATGCTGGTAGAGGGCATTGTGCAGCTGGAGATGCAGGATTTTAATGGAGAGAGGTGAAATGGAGGTCACAGCCATTTGCAGGGAAGTCAATGCAATGTTTTACAAGTTCTTGTCTATGGGATGTAGCCAGACACAATCTGTTGTAATTACAGTCCATCTGCCTAAAATTCTCTTGTAGTTTAAATTCAATAGCAGTGTCCTCAGTGGTTGTCCAGAGTTGCTGTATTTCACCCCAGAGGTCTTTGCCCTTTGCTGGTAAGCAAAGCATAAATTGGTTGTAAATCACTTCATATGAAAGGTGCTTCATGTCTGTATGTCTTCACTCTTCATTCAGGGCTGGCACCAGGTCTGTGCCTCGCACTTTACAGACGCATCAGAAATGAAAGTTGTGTTCCCAGGAGGCTGCAGTTGAAATAGCTAATGCATAGATGAAGAGCAGAGATGGGACGTGACCAAGTGCCAGGGATTGAGTGGTGAAAGTTACTGCATATCTTGTTAGTTCCACTGTAGTTCCACTTCTCGTAGTAACAGGAATGCTTCTACATGGGTTTGTGTGCTGATGGAAGGAAAAGCATGAAGGAAGGCATGGTACAAACCAGCACAGTATGAGTGGGTTAATGAAAGAATTTCAGGCAAGAGGAGGAGGCATTAGAAAGGTGGAGGTGAAGGCAGAGGAGAAATGGATGGTACACAGGCCTTAGTGGGACAGTGGGATACAGGCAAAATGGACAGAGCTGAGAGGAGCAAAAGGAGTGGACTTTCGCATGCCTTGAAACATGACTTGTAATTCATTCAGAAAGGGACAGGAGCCAGGAAAGGGGGTGAAAAGAAGCAGGAACTTCTTGGTGCAATTGATGAATTTTGCTGTAATATTGTGGTTTGATAAGAAAGGGAGTCAAATAAACATTAGTGGAGTAAGGAGGAGACTGTTGTAGCCAGGCAGAGAAAATACACCTTGAGGTGTTTTGCAGCTGAGGCAGAGTGGGATGGACTGATGGGGAAGATCTGGCAGATATTATGGTAAAGGCCTTATCACAACCTGCTTACATGTTAGTGTAGTTGTCAGATATGGTGAGTTTCATTTGTTCAGCTGTTTACAGAGCCTGTAGACAGGTTTTTGCTGTTTTTTGCTTAGTTCATTCATTAGTCATCTCATTTTGATTACTGTAATGGCTTCTGGCTAGACGTTGTCCTTCTGCTCTTCACTTACAATCTATTAAAAAATCTGCCACATACATAATAGCGTGTCATCTTCTGTTCACTTAGTTTTGCTGCCAGATCCCCTTAAAATTAACTTTAAATGTCACACTCAAGATGAAAGCAAAGTCACACTTTGAGTTCCTAGTTGAAAGAAATGGTTGGTTGTCCTATCTTTGTTATTTCCTGAAAATTGTTTTAAAAGCCCATCACTCTTGCAGTGTGACAGTTACCTTGGAGTTCTGCAGGATGTACATGGTAGTGAATGCTCACAGTAATTCATAGGACTTCTGCTTCCACTGTGTGGGGTCCTGCAATGCCAGCTGGCTACCACCAAGAGAAGAGATTCAAGATTTTCTTCCCGAAGAAAGGGAGTGATGCTTGTGCACACACTGCATCCACTCCTGCCTTGAACAGAGGAAGAGAGCAAGTTGCTACTAGTGTGTTGGTAGGAAGAAGAGAATTAACTTCAGGTTACAGCAAGTGTGCAAAGTTGCTGTGGAAGAAGGCAATAAAATGGCAGCTTTAGTGTTGCTTGTGGTCTAAAGAGCAGCTTGTTGCCACCTGTCTTTCCATACTTTTATTTCTGAAAGGCATCTGGTAGGAGAGGGCTCAGAAGGTGAGGCAGAAGAGGGGAGAGAAGCTGACTGCAGTGAACATGGGGATCTGACAGTTGTGGACTATCAGTGGTGGGTTATCATGAGAGTGAAGGAAAATGGCTATTAGAAGAAAAAGAAAGATTTTTCAGCTTTTAAGGGAGAAGTGAATTGGATTAACAGGTGATTGTGATCACCTTGTAAAGAAATCCATCACTGGATTCCATCTGTGTTGTTTGCATCTGTGATTGTCCTTAAATAGAAGTTACTTATATCCTGAAGGGTGGTAAGAGAAGGGAGCTTCTCTCTTAATAGGACAGAGACAAGAGCTTACTTGATTAGGGATTTGCAAATGGAGTGTGATTGCAAATCATGGAAGGTAATGAGAGTAAAAATTTACATGTTAATACCAAAATTAGTAACATTAGGAAATACAGTAAGTGAGAGAGAAAGATTCTGTGAGAATTTTGAGCCAGGAGCCCTGAGAGCTCTTCCCACTGGCTTACTGTTTGGCAATGGAAGAACCTGGATGAGCAGTGAGAACTCAAAGCTCCATGTTGGTTGCTGAAAACAGCTCTCAGCAAATCAGCTCTGAGGTTGTGACTCTGCAACTTGCCAGGCTCCAGCAACCCACACAACACTGGGCTTTTGTCCTTTTTCAGAAAACAGTTACTTTCCAGAACAGTTTTGGAGCTTTGAACAGAGTGATCCTGCAGTGATTGTGGAAATACAGGGTTTTTCTGTTGCCTAATAGTTAGTATCAGTTACAAAATAGCTAGTTAGTGTGTTGTCTCAGTATGTTCCTGAGACCTTGTCTATATGTCAGAATAGTTACAACTGGGAAATAATGTTATAATTCTACTACTTGCTGCTAGTAGAAAGGCTAGGAAGTATGGTTAAAATGCTTTGAGATTTGAAAGTATTTTTCAAAACATTTTAAAACTGCTCCTGTCTGTGGCAGAGACAAATGTGAGCTGAATTGATTTGTGCCACCGTGATTGTTCTGCTTGATGTCCATGTCCCATGTGACAGGCTGGTACTCCTAAAGAGAGCAGCCTTTGTTGAAGGCTGTGTAGGATATATCTTGTGGGGCATGGGAAGCCTCAGCAATAACCCCATCTGGGCTTTAGCTTTTCTATCCCAGCTTTCTAGCCTCTCTTTCTTTAAGAGAAAGAGCAGCCACTGCCAGAGCAAAAGGAGCATTCTAACATGCACTTGGAGTCAGCGGGAAGTGAATGACCCAAACCTGCAGCTTGGGCTGGGCCCTGAGTGTGTTGTAGATCTCCTGGGCTGGGCGAGGAGTGCTCCCTCTTTTCTGGTTCCTCCTCTTCCTGTGCTGTCCAGCAGCTGTGGGAGAGCAGGAGGGAAGGCTTTGGGCCACGGGGCAGGAGGTCCTGGGGCATCTGCACGTGGGTATGGGATACCAGCAGGGCGGTATGGAGGTGGAACGGGGAGTCCCATGTGGAACTGCAGGCTTAGGTGAGGAGGGTCAATTTTTCTGGAGCCTGGAGTGCAAGGAAGATTTGCAGGAGGAGGAGAGAGTAAGGCTCATTACAGTTGTGGGGAGGGGAAAACCCTGGAGGATGGAATATGCAGGGTTTGGGCCAAGCCAGAGTGTGAAGGACCTTGTGTATGTGTGTGGGTGGGATAGCTAAGGAAGCACAGGAAGGGGCCCCAACCAACCATAGGAGTAAAGGGAGAAGCCTGATTAAAACCTCTCAGAAGGGCTGAGCTGGGGCGTAGCTTGGCTGGAATGGGGCTGCATGTGTGTGTGTTATGGTTCATTATTACATTGGGCCACGGAGAATAACCAGAAAGGAAAGCGAAAATGTACTTTATCTCTTGGATTCATGCAGGACATACTGAGACATGGGACATGTAAGCAGAAAACAGGAGGTTGGCAAAGCAGAATGCTCTCTCCATGTCAACTTTTGTGTTTGCAAATGAGTAATAAACTTGGAGAAGGACTAATTAGATATGAAATTCATGTCAATATGAAGTTTTCAGAGGCTGACTATGATTGGGGTTTTTTTTCCCCTAATCCAGTGACTATTAAGAAACTGAACATGTAGCTATTAACCAGAAAGATCCTTTGCTTCGTGTCTCATTTTGAATGGCATTGTTACATTAATATCTACATGTCTTCTGCTAAATTACTTTTTGATCTGCAGTTCTCCCTGCCTCTACTCTAGCCTTCCCTATTTTTGCAAGTTTGCTATCAAAAATCCTTGGCTTCAGCAATGCACAATACTCCCCAGCCTTGTTTCAGCCAGGAACTTTAGCACTTGCTGTTGTCTGCCCTTGATGAAGTTCACAGCATAAGTCCCTAAACTTCACACAGTCCTGCAATGTCCTGATCTCACTGCCACACACAGTTTGCAGTATTGCAAGGTCTGTTAGTTTGGGGTTTATCATAAAGGGACTTGTTTTTACCAAGAGGCAAAACTACAATTTTGTGTTATTGTTGCTTTCTCAAATACCAGATTATTCTTGTTTCAATTAATTGACCTGGTATGCCTGAGTTCTTTTTTAGGAGGTGTATATAGCTGGCTTATGCATCTTCCTTTAAAATGTAGATAATTTTATACTTTAAGAAATTAATAGTATAATCTTGTTTGTTTCTTATGCTGTAGCATGTGTTGGCTTACTTTCTAACTTGCTAGAAAGAAAACTCATCTCAACCACTCCCACTGTGTAATCTTGAACCACTAGTTTGTCTATCAGTAGTTTTTTCAGGATAATAACACGCATCTGGGATGCTCTCCCAGGTAATTAATGCTCTTTGCTTAGCTCGTACCTTCCACAAAATCAGCTCTGCAGTGTAACTATTAGGCCAAGAATTTTGTCATTTCTCTTGTTAATGGGTGATGTAATTCTAAAGGTAGTTCTGCTTCCTGTAACACCTAAAAGGCTGAGAGGTACTGAAGGATATGGTGATAGGCCAGTGCCATTCCAGGGAGTCTGTAATGGCTTCTCTGTGAGCACTGAGGGAAGAGGTGCAAGGGAGCTCCTCCAGGCTCGCCCAGTGTTGAACATGGTGACATCCCATATGACATGAACATATCCCCATGTGGATCTGGCAGTGAACTCCTCCTGTGTAGTCTCTATGTGATGAAGTAATACTGTTTCAGGTTACAAATTTTGGAGCATTGAACAACCAAGCATGCAGACTACTGGTGTAACTATCCATACAATTCAGAGCAGGCACAGCAAACTCTGATCCTAACCAGAGATGGCAGACATTGCTTCCTCCATGCCCTGGAAGAGTCACCTTTTTATTATCTGGATGACACCTGTGCTAACTTACTGTCACCTGACTCCATTCTTGGACAGGCACAGGGAAAACAAACATGCTTATCAACTGACATAAACTAGACTTACATCATCCAAATACTGAAAAAACAGCAGACTCAAGCTACCTTGTGTCCTGCTGGCCTTGTGCACAGAACGCAATCAAAAAAGCCTTGCCGTATAGAAGCAATGGGCCACTGACCAGATGATCTGCTTTCTTCTCTGAGAAAGGGGAGTACTTACATGCTGCTTTCCTGTTATCCCTCGATAATTAAGCAGCTGGTTTTATCCTTTGCTTCATTTTACTGTAAAGTGCATTCGTAGCTGGCTCCTGCTGCCTGCAGTAACAAGCAGCAGTATAATAAGCAGTGCATTGCTAACATAAGCATGTTTTATTTTTCTTTGCAGGTAACTGTGCTGGTCCTTTTTGCCCTTGCATTCTTAACATGTGTTGTATTTCTGGTAGTCTACAAGGTTTACAAGTATGATCATACCTGTCCGGAAGGATTTGTTTTCAAGGTAAATTACATACCCATTCTAGAAGAAAAGTATGTAATATTCCATGTTGTTCTGTGCATAACCTTGATTAAGTCATGCTGTACTGCATAGAATTTTGTGATTGTCTTCATAGCTTAGTGTGCTTCCTGCTGTTTCTTTCTTTATTTATAATTGAAGTTGTACTATTGCACAATTTTAAAAATGTCGTTGTTTTGCTAATGCTTTAAACACTGAAAATGTAGCAGAAGTCCAGACACTGGTGTCCTTCAGACTTACTTCATCTGCAGTTGTCCAAACAAAGCCCTCATTTATTGGTCATGGTTTAATGTTGAATGTTCCTCCAAATTACTGTGTCTTGGGAAATAAGAGAATTATAAAACCTGGAGGAAAAAAATTCTGGAATATGTGTCAAACAGCAGAGTGATGTTCTCATTAAGAGTAACAGAGTTACTTTAGGGTTATTTTTGTAGGAAGAACTTCTTGTTCTAGAACAGTGACCTCCGAGCTCCGCTGCCACAGGCCAAAAGTGAAGCCAAAAAGGGAAAACACATTTATTGGAAAAAAACACTGGTTCTAACCAAAAGGGAGGCTGGGCTCACTTCATTTTTGTGAGATGGTAGTGCTGGCTCCTCAGCTATGAGCTGGGCTGAAAGTCAGAAAAGTAGCATTGATTTCTCAGTTGTAAATTCAGTAGAGTTGAACTTGGCTGTATAGATAGAAAAAGTAGCAGTGATGATGGCAGTTTTCCCTCTAATTTTTAAATAATATTTAATCACATAATGAATCAAATGGGAAGCCAGTATGAACTTCAGAAGGAACTACTTGACAATCATGTTCAGGATTTCTATCTGTCACTTCAGGCACATAAAGATCTTACAAGAACATAGTCCAAAATTATAATCAGTGATGCCTTGCTGTTTTAATTTAGCTTCAAGCATTCATTTGGTTACTACTTTCCCTTGGTTCAAGAGCAAAAGATACTGTGGTTAGAATACTTGGCTTGTAACTCAGGAGATCCAGCTTTTGGTTCTGCTGTTGGTTTTTTGTGTTGTCTTAGACAAGCACTGAAATCCTTCCGTGCTCATCTCTCATGGGAAAATAGCCCTCTTTTCCCATCCACCCCTAAGATTTCTCTTGGCATTGAGCAGTTTGGAATATGGACTGTCCCTACCAAGCCTGTCTTGATGTAATTCTGGCTTGACAGGAACAGCCAGTTATGTGCTCCTATTTAAGTCCGTCACAGTCTTCTGCTTCTGTTTCCTTTCACACCGTGTTGACCCCTCCTTTGAGTTGCAGCCTTCTGGCTTCTTTTGGCTTTTCTGGCTAGTGTCACAAATGTTAAAGGGAAGAACAGTTTCTTAGCTGTATTTCAGTTGCACTGTGACCAGAGTCTGGTTGTTTCTTTCCTTAAGGTCCTGTGTTTGGCAGAATGTCCCACAGCACGTGCTCTGTTTTTAAGGTGCAGGACATACACAGGACTGTGTTAGGGTTACTCTCCCCGTGGTTTTTTGGAGGCTGTTTACAACTGCCTGATCACGTAATGCCAGGAGACACAGCATCTTTGGTCATGTAACTCTTTCAAGAGTTTTACAGGATAAACATACTGGCAAATGACACAAGGCCTGAAACTACCAATGCTGGGATGAATTTGTATTTGTTTGCCTGTGCATCTTTTATGGGAAGAGTCTATGACAGGTCATGGCATTTCTTGGCATGCATGTCCTAGGAGAACATGAAGTCTGTCACCTTGTGAGCAATGTATCAGTGGACTGGCTTCATGCTTAAGTGGACTCAACAACATTCTGTGGCCTGGATGTCCCCAGGTTTCAGATGCTGATATGATTTCCTGGTTAAGGGCAAAGGTGTCCCTACCTCAGGAAGCCTGGTTCTGTACGAATCTCTGCATAAAGGCTGTGCTACTGCAGCTGTGAGTCAGACTCACTCTTGTCTGCTTTGATGCTCTCATACATGGAGCAGTTCCAAACACTTCTGCTGTCCTATGCCTCCAGGCCTTGAAGGTGTGCTTAAAAAGGTGCTCATCTTCCTTTGTACAGCAATCTTAACCTGCTCCAACCTTAATTCAGTGCTCACTTAAGCTTTCTGAGACAGCCCTAGTGCTGCACTGTGCAGATTGCTCCTCTGAGTGCTCCTCATTGCCTGCTGGTGAGACTCAAAACCTGAGTGCGCTTACATCCTGGAGGAATTCCTCCAGGGCTTCAGTACACTCTGTACCATATCAGTTACCTTTAGCTTTTTCTGCCAAAGCACCTGCATTCTGTCAGACTGATGGACAGTACCGTGAAGTCATTTCAGTGCACTGAGGACCACACCATTATCTATTAAATTGGGAATTACTGACTCAGCAAAGTTAACATGACAGAAGATACCATTTATAAGTGAATACCACTGGGGTCTTCATGTCAAAGGAACAAAAGGAGTCATCTTAATTCAGCCAGATACAGATTGGCAACCAGGATTTTCTCTGGCATCAAAGGCCATAAACCTGTAACTAGTTTCCAAAATTGAAGGATTATAAAAGAAGAGACTGGCAATTCACTCTGGAGCAGCTCATGTCCTCCTCATGGCCTTCTTACTTCTCTCACCTGGGAACCATGGAAACAAACAAAAAGGATGGAGAGAAATGTTCTACGTGGCTGAAAGTCTCAGGCAAGTGGCAGGATAACAATCAGCAGCAACTCCCGTCACTCAGTCCCTGAGTGCTGCATGCCTTACTTTGACTGGGAACTAAGCAAAGGGGCTGTTCTTGGCCAGAACACAAGGGGCAGTAAGTAAAAGGGGAGGTTTTTCCATCTTTTCTAGAAGCATGAAATCTGGGGAGCAAAACTGCAGGCAAGATGGAAACTGCTGTGTATTTCTTTAGGCTTTTCTCAGGTGTTATGCATGTTTGTGATTACAAAAAAAACCACTAAAAAAACAAAAAAGCCCTCGACAGCCAAAAATGGTGCAGTCAGGCTTCTTCAAGCAAATGCAAAAGCCATTTTATTAACTTCAAGTTTATCCTTTTATACTATTTTTCTACTGTCCACACACATATAAGCTACATCTCATTGGCTAGGTATACTTCTCCATCGTTCTTAAAACCATCTTCTGATAGGTAGTTGGCATCTCCCCTCATGCTGGCAAGTCCCAAAACATACTCTTGTTTTCCACAGTTGTTTTCCTCTTTCTTCAGCTTTCCCAGGCTTGGCCCAAGGACACAGGTGGTGTTTTCTACTGCTTTCCCAGGCCTACAGCCACATCCTCTCAAGGCCAAAGCTGTCCACAGCCCAGTAATCTTCCACAAAACACCCCACCAAAAAGCCATTACTGAGTAATTTTTGCCTGTTACAAAGCAAAGGCAACTAAAGATTCTGTGGCGTTTTTTAGACTGTCAATAATCTTGGCTTGTCTTCAGCTCTAATAATTATATTTGCTTGAATTTCCTTGGCAGATTTCATTAGCTCAAAGGATTGTGTTCCTTACTCCATTTTATTTAGAATTGTGACTACATCCCATGACTGGGTGAAGTAATCACTACAAATATGTCTGTGTCTATGTACTTCTTAGTCTATCACATCAGCTGTAGTGTCAGCTATCCCAGATAAAGCATGGATAATGCTTCCAGAAAATGGCATGGCTGATGTAATGAGCACGTGAATCAAATAACCCAATTCCAGAGTCCTGGATTATCTTTTTATAAATCTCGGTCCCAGTCTCGCAGCTGGCCTGTACAACAGTTATGACCGCTGCAAAACCTCCATTGAGTTAGCAGTGCTGAACGGGCACAGGTGCTGCTTAGCCGGGGTTAAATCCTGCCTGCTTTGTTGTGCTACTTCAACAAAACCGCGAGGGAAGGTTTGCCCCGGGCTGCTGCCTTGACAAAAGATAACAAATAAAGGGAATCTGGGCCGACGTGGTAACTTTGGGCACTACTGCAGGTTTGACACTCTGCAAGGTTTCTGTCACACCAGCAGGTTCCAGCCGGCGAGGTGCTGACTCCGTGGGAGGGCTGTTAGTTTTGCTACAGTGAGACTTCTTTGAGCCATCAAATGTGCCGTGTGATTGAATTCCCCAGGGGCATGGAGGTTCATGAGACTGCCCGTGGGCCTGTTGTTTTGGCAAGTCTTCCTTTCTTCTTTCATACCTTTTGATGCCTTTTTTTCACACTAACATTTTTAGGATGCAAAATTTGTACTAAGTCAAGACTGCTGCATCTTCCTCCATTTTGTGCTGTATGATTTTAACCCTTTGAAGCTGTTGTTACTGGTGCTTATTTATGCCACTTTTTTGTGGACAAGGACAAAAGTCAACTCACAAGTAAATGTGGACACAGTTGAGGTAGCATCTGGTCCTAAAACCCATGGAATTTTTGCATGTGTTTTTGTGCTAAGAAATTTCCAGTATTTAATTTGCTGAGCTGTAGAAGAACAGGAGCAGTTCAGAGTTGCTGTGCTGTAGTATTATCGATTTTAATCCTCTGGGGCTGGAAGCAGGAAGGCTGAACAGCCTATTTCTTTTCAAAACAGCCAGAGTAGAAATGATTAAACTTACTTTTCCTCAAGCTGCAGCTACTCACAGCTTACAGAGGGTCAATTCACTTGCTCAGGTGCCTGTACCCACACACTGAGGTATCAAGCAAGGCTGCCTGGCCTGCCCAGTGTGGAAAGAGGACCTGCAGAGAGACCCCATGACCTTCTGGGGCAAAACCTGGGGTGTCACAGTAATTTTTTCCTTCAGTGCAACCAGCTGCTCGTAGGCTCTTTACTGCACCATCATTGGACCAGTTGCTAGATGATACCTGTGACAAACACACTGCACAGGCACATTCACTTCGGGTTTTAAATCTTCCTAAGTATTTAACTCTCTAAATAACCTATTTCACTTTCCAAAGCTTTGAGCATCTAGCAGGTGTTCTGCAGTACTCTTGGAAAATGAAATAATGTAGTCCCACAGTTACAGAGAGCTTTTTAAAAGCTTGCTGTTGGCTACAACTTTCTGACGATGAAGAGCGAAGTATTTTGTATGTGTGTACACACTTGCACACCCACAATGTTTTCCCTGTATGTCTTAATTACTGGGCTGTAAAACTATTCATACCTTGGCACCAATATATCTGTATTAATTTCCATCCCTAGGACTGCAAACACCATAGTAAATTGCCTGAAGTTAATCTAATGGTAGGATACAGACAGCTGTAGTTGTAAACCAAACAGTTGGAACTAAGTGGGCAGGAAAAAACAGCGAAATATGGCTGGAACTAGAGGCTGAAAACTTTAAAAAATAATTTTAGGCAAGCACATTTCTTATATGTTAATTATTCTGGGACATAAACCCAGATTGGTCTTCCTGGCAAATGCACAAGTAGTTGAAGGATTGCAGGGAAGAGCATTTTGAACACAGTAGGACAACACTGTGGTTAATTGCTGTATGTTGCATCTCGACTCACAGAATGTGACTGCTGGCTTAGACTAAGAGGAAAAGGAGAAAAAAACCCCTAATCTGCTTCTGGTGTGTGTGTGGCTGTATCTGTAATCTAAGAGATGGATTTTCTTTTCAGAATAACCAGTGCATTCCAGCTGGGTTGGAAAACTACTACTCTGAACAAGACTCCAGCGCTCGAGGGAAATTTTACACAGTCATAAACCACTACAACCTGGCCAAACAAACCATCACGCGCTCCGTGTCCCCATGGATGACAGTACTGTCAGAAGAGAAACTCTCTGAACAGGAGACTGAAGCTGCTGAGAAATCAGCTTAGTAGGATAAGCTAATTATTAAAAATATGTCATTTGAAGGTAACTAAGGGACTTCAAGGAACTTTTCATTGAATATAATTATGGATAAGTTAGAGGTTACTCATGTTTATGGTGCAATTGCTTCTGTTTGCTGATACTGCTTTGCAAAAAAAAAAAAAAAAAGAAAAAACCAAAACAAAAACTTGCTGCAGAACATTCATGGGCATAACCCCAGGTGCATATCAGCATTGCTGTAGAGCTTTGACACCATTTTCAATGTTAAAAACAATTCCAATGTTAGATATGTTCTTGCAGTTTATTGGATACTGATAGATTTTATCACTGGATTTTCAGGGCTTGGACCTTAGATAAATCATGTGTTCTGTTGTCTGAGCAGATACTTAATTTATTAAATTTTTTAATTCTTTGTCATTTTGCAAACTGAAACACCCCAGCCATAACTAGAGTGATCTCTTGTTTAGCTGAAAGCTGTAAGTAATCTTTTAGTTTGGGCTCAAGCAAGAATGATCGTCAGCACTGATGTCAGGGGCATAATGTAATGACTTGTATGGAGAAAGAAACTGTCAGGTCGTGTTTTTCCTTACATTTTCTTTACTGTTGTTTATTTGTAAGTGATAATGAAGTTCTCTGCAACAAGGCATGCTTAATGTTTTCTTATTGCTGTCAGCAGGATTTAACTGCATTTCCACTGTGGCTTTAGCATCTTGGTAAGGATGTGCACTGAAACACAAGCTAGATAGACATTATGGAAAAACACAGACAGTTTTAGTGGTGGGTGTTGAGAATAGTGTGAAAACCATACAGTTCAGTATGTTCTAATGAGAAATGACATCTTCTGATGACCTTTTGATCATACTTTAAGAGTACATGTAGTCTACTGTCATTTGTTGGATACAGCTGAGGGAGTAATATGTCTAAATTTTCTCTTGTATTACATTCACATTTTCCCTTTTTATTAATTAGAAAGAGCTTTCTGTTTATGTATGGTTTGGAGTTTGATACTTTTTAAAACACAGAGCATCACAAGTAAAACAGTAGCTTATTAGATACCACAGCTGGCTGTTTTAAAGCTACATGTGAAACAGAGTGAAGAGTAGAACTGTTTGTGTATGGCTTGGGAGGGAAAAAGATGTAGAAGAACATAGTATTGTGGATGCACGTTAAAGTTCCATTGTAATTACAAACTTGCCTATTCTTTGTGTGAAATCATGTTTTCATTTTTATTATAAATCTTAAAATATACATTACAAAAAGACATCTTATTAATTTAACATACAAAATAAGTGTGTGAAGCATCTGGGCAAGCAAGTCACCTTTTTGTTGATGTTACTTTAATGGCACAAGGGTTAGTGGACATGTCAAAAGTTCCTCTTTTTTTTGGTAGAGTCTATTAAAAAACTGAAGGGGAAACATCACTATGGGCTGTTTCTCAAGATGTGTAATAAAACAAACATGGTCAGCTCTACTTCTGTTTTTCTCAGCAGAATTGCTTTATCAAAGCCTTTCAGCCTAATATATTAAAAATAACCATTATGAGTCAGTGCTGTAGGCTTGATACGAAATGTACATCACATACTGAAGCTGTAAAAGGCTGTTTATTAAGTGGCCCGAGTTCGAGTCCTCAGTGGGACCGTCCCCATGGCAGTTAAATGCCTCCCTGCCATCCAATCCCGTCAGATCTCGGATGCTCAGCAGGGTCAGCCCCAGTTAGTACTGGGTGCTGTAGACAGTGAAATCCTCGGGACTATCACTGTCCGAGCTCGCTCGGCTGTGGCAAATGGACCTTAAGACTTAAACGGGGGGGCCAGTTCTGCGCAAGCTGGAAGGGCACGCCCACGGGGGGAGAGCCCTTCCCAGGATCTTTGTTCACGAAGTCTGGCCATTATTATTATTATTATTATATTATTATATGTTATCATGGTATGTGAAATGCATCAAAAGCAATAAATTGTGCCAATTTTTCCTTTGCATTTAAAAATACCAAGCTTAAGATCTTCAACACCTACCCTGTTTGTAATTTTTAACAGGCAATCTGCTTTATTGAATGTAATTAATTCACATGTAACTTTTGACATTTTCACTCTGTGCAGAGTCAAGAATATGAATGATGCTGCTTGATGCATATAATGTATAGAAATATACATTTCTGAAGAGATACGAAAAGACACACATTTCATACCAACATATTTACAGAGGGCATTCAGATTTTACAGGATGGAAAGATCTGTTCCCCAAGAGAGCCCTACATGGAAATGATTCCTGATACATCTCCTCCCCTTAAATTTAGGATAATAAAAATTTTAATGCACAAATAAATACTGACGAGGAACAACTTCTTTTTCTCCTTGTAACAACAAATAATAAAAATCAGTAAGCCTTACGCTCCAGGAGAAACAGATTGCTTAAGCTTCTTGAAGTCGAAACCATTTTTCCTCTGATTTAACAGGAGGGAGTTTAATGATTCTTATCTACAGTTGGTTGTTCGAGACTCTTAACAAATTGCTCCCAGTTTTACTACTTTGAAGAGTTTGCCTTTAATATTGTCTATTCTTTGGCTTTGTTCCAGCATCCCAAAACATGTTTCACAGCACAATCTGTGTTGTATTCTCTCTTTTCACGTAGAAGTAAAGCTTTTTAGTTGACTCCTTATCATTATTGCTATTATTAAATCAAGCTGATTTCTGAGTCAAGTAGTTTCAAAGGTCATACATGTGAAAAGTGAGCACTGTGTACTGAAGTGGTAAATAAACACCTGAGACAGTGTAGATGCTTTTGCACAGTAAGAGTTTTCTCTTGCTCTGGGATGGCAGCTGAACTTTCAACATCACAGATGGGGGGCTGTGACAAAACCAGTTTTGTTATATTTTTCTTCCTCTAGCTCTGCTCCAGCTTGTAGCTTTCTTCCCAGTTCTTTCAAAGAGTGTTCACTGAAGGATGAAGTGTGGTTTTATGTTTGACAAAGATTTAAAATGAATGCAATCAGCTCTCTCTGCACTAATGGATATATGTACACATTTATTTATTGGAAAATATTTCCATTATGGAGGTGTGAAAAAAAGCGTAAAAGACCCTGCTCAGTTGAAAAAAAAGTCAAAAATTTTACAAACAAAGCATGTAGACAGTATTATGTTTAATTAATTATCATACCAGTCCAGGAAGAGCAAGGAAAATGAACACATCACAAGGAAGAACAGGATCCATACTCTAAATCCAGCATTGTTTTTGATGGCCTGTGAAGAAAAGGTTATCCCCGTGACCATCATCAGTAAACACATAGAATTTCAACACTGGCAACCCAGGATGCCTGTTTAGTGGCATCACCCTTCCTCCCACAAGAGAAGTAACATAATTTGCCCTTAATTTCAGGTGCATACAGGTCAGGTAGGCTGTACCTTTTTAGATTTATCAAACTGAAGTCCCACTCACAATCTTCAAATTGGACATTTAAAAAAGAAGTTAAAATCCCAAGATCCCATGCAATGGAACCCAAAACATTAAGAGCTACATTAAAAAGTACATGCTTCAACGTAAGTTTCAAGTTCCAAAAGTGATATTCCATGACTAGAAGACAGGCCTTCATCTTCCTAATAACCATCTGACTTAAACAAATGAAAACCCAGCAAAACCAAACAAATCCCCCTGACACCTATGGAGGTTGATTTAGCACAGTGAGTCACATATTTCAGTCTCACAGCAAGCATTTTGTCCAGAATTATTCTGACCAGAATATACCAGGGGACTTGGTTTTTGCTCTCATTTTTCAGATTTACGGATGGAAGATTTTTTTTTACGTAATATAAACATCAATGTGAGTGACAAAGTTTTATATTGAGTACCTTTCTCTGCTGTTTCAGTGTGGTTTAGGAAACTTAGTTCTACCTATAAATGTGAAAATGGAGCAAAAATAATTTCAGTTCTTGCCCTGTCTGATGCACTTTTCAGGAGAGCAGAGCAGTAGAGCAGAGCAACAGATAACATCCTTGAGATACCTTTTCTGTGTGCTCTCAGGAAGGAGAAGAAAGAATTGAGCCATTTACTCAAAAGCCTAATTTAGGAACTCTGCTTCTATTGGAATTTCAGTTAGAGAAAGAAAACTTCCCTTCTAATTAGTAAGGATGGAAGAGATTTATTTGCTAGGAACATGTGAGAAACTGTTCAGGGCAGTAAAGAGTCTCCTCTGCTAATGCTCAGCATTTAACTCTAGTTTCAACCATTTCAGCACTGTCTCTTATTCATAGTCTGCAATTTCTGCTCCCTCTCAACTTCCTTTTTTTTAAACCAACTTCACAGGTGCTTAATGTCAGCCAGGTGACCTTCATGTTTAAAAAATCGATGAGGCCAAGTAGATTTCTGTAAACCTGTGTAGCTATTCAGATCATGCTTAGCAAGTGAGACCCCTCAGCTAACTTGCACAGTTTTCCCAAACCCATGTCTTACCCCAACACCCACTGCACTGGTCCTGTGGGTTGAGCTCTCATGTGCTGTTTAAAGCAACACTTGGGAAAAAACTGAAAGCTAAGAGAAACAAGTGAGTTTAAAACACAACTTTGAGACATTACCTCTCTTATGTCTTCATTGCCTTCTTTGATATTCTCTGTTGCACCCACAACTAATTGATGGATATTGTCAATATCAGTTTCCTGTTTAAAAAAGAAATAAAATTGAGAAACAGTAATGAATGGTAGGAAAAAGATACTTCCAAGAACTTGGGGAACAAGCAGAACTCAAAATAAAATCTGGTATTACTAACATCTTTGTATCATTGATGCAAAGGTATAGAGTAATTACAATTAAGTTGTAATTTCTTCATCTGTGGTTTCATGAGCCTGAATGGAGACCACTAAGCTCAGTAAGAAGTCTCCCATTTATCCAGAATCAAATCTAACCTGTCTGGTATTTCCCAGCTCTTTTGGAAGAGATGCCTCCATTTCCAGGAAGGATGCTATTAAATAACACATTTAACAGGACACCAGTTCTGAGTTAGAGGGATCAGTCTAACACATATGTTGCATTTTCCATTCCCAGTACATACTAATAAGTAACAACAGTAAATATGTTGATTTTGAATTTGAAAAACAAACACAAATCTTTTCCTTCACACTTGTGTCAAAGATTCATTAATCTTACGTTTACACGTTGCACACAACCAAGAACAAAATACCCCCCAAGAAAATATTGAAGCTATATTTGCTGCTGCAGTATTAAAATATACTAACCTGTTGCAAGACTTTCTCAGTGAATATCTCTTGTAGTCTGGAGATTTCCACCACTTTTCCTTCAATTTGTCTTGACAAAGAACAGAAATATTCCATTAGAAACTAAGTGCAAATGTGTCTTGCTGCTGCACATTCAGCCCCTCCAGCCCAGAAAGCGGCTGTTCGGGAGGCCACTGTTTTGTCAGCCATCACTGGGCCAGCAGTAGCCTGTGACCAGGGCTTGGACAGTTCCTGGCTGGAAGACAACCAGTCCACAGAGAAGCCCTGGGAAAGGCACCACCTGGCAGCGCTCAGCGAGCTGCCTTCACTGCCAGGGTTTCACCTGTCTCCTTTCATCTCCTGTAACAACATCCACGGTGGGCCTTGTACAGTTGATTTTGACATATCCTCTCTATATGCTACTGTGACTTGTGGCATTCACCTTGCCTAGGAATAATAATCCAAAAGTCAGTTTCTAGCTTGAGTAGCTGTTCGGGTGTTCTGCACAGCAGGGGAGAGTGAACAGCACTGCCACTACACACACACAGGTCTCTGCACAAGGTCAGCGATGGCACCTCCCCACTGCTGTCTGTGTATGCAGCAGACAACAGGATATGAATAGAAAACAGTATTTTAAAACTTAGGTAAGGGAGAGAGTAAACCTTCCAAATTTAACCAGTACTATTCTGAATAGTTTGTGTGACCTCAGAACCATTCTCTACACTGTGGAACAGCACATGCTTCCTTTCCAGGGGGCTCCTGTTTCACCCCACCTGCTCCCACACCCCTCCAGTTGGTGCAGGCAGGTGTCCTGTACATTGTGCCCCAGTCTGCTGAACAACACAAAATTGTACCTGACTTCATCGAAGAGATTGTTCATTTCACCAACAAGCCTCTGGTTCTCCTGCTCAAACTGGAAAAAGGGAGGAAATGACACGCATAAGTTCACAAGCTGAGACTCAGGGACCTTTTTTCAGGTCCACTGCAATCAATCAACTCCCACTCTTCCTTGCTATCCATTACAGTATGTCTCAAACAAAACAATCTTAAAGTTACTCGAGTTACTTTGCAGTAAGGAAGAATATAGTGGATGAATCTGTCCTTTTAATACTATTTTAGAAATTTGAGTGGAGAAAGCTTTCATGCCTGTGAAAGCATGTGATTCTCTTCATGCCATTTTTGCACAGTCTTTCACATTCATGTAATGCTTGTGGAATGAAGCGTAGGAGCCTTTAGATTTTGCTGCAATATGAAAAACTTTGTCATCTAGTACTTCATATTTTACAAATGCATTTGCTTTAATTATTCCAGAAGAGCTCTTCCATTTAAAATTCATGAGTAATCAATGAAACATTTAAATATATTGCTAGCACTGCATTGTCAAATACAGGCATAAATAGAAGGCTTTATACAGGAAAATAAGCTTCGACTTTTTAAGTGTACCTGACTGTCCAATAATTTGGGACTCATTATAGAACAAGTGACCATGCAGCAGGTGTGATGACATGATTTGCAGAAACAAAATCTGTGCATCCAAAGTACTGGAGAGAAGGGTAGCCCATGTCATAGTGGAGCTTGTTAGAAACCATGTGATGAGGGCTGTTCTAGCATGAGGACACGAGCTGGGATTTTCATTTCAAGGTGCCTATATGGAGTTTGGTTTTGGGGTCTGAAAGCCAAGGGGGCCTGCAGCGTGTGCTCCCTGCCCCAGCTGCTCTCAGGGGCTCTGCAGCCTGTCCCAGCCCAGAGAGTCCTGCCACCAGAGACAGCAGAGCACTTCCTATCAGGAGGACGACAGGCCCAGTGTTGGAGGAGGGTGGGGAAGCTTATTCAAGCTATTCTAGAAAGTCTGTAGATGTACCTTCATGATATGGACACGATTGACCAAGTCTTCGTACTTTTCTCACAAAGCTGGGAAAGACCTGGTCTGTGCAGTTACACAGAAAGAGCACACAGGGTACACATTTCTGCTGGAAATATTACCTGCTACATGCCTCTGGCAAACCGAAGTGATACATGCTGCACTGTGAGTGCCAGAAAGCAAGATTCAGAATGCAAAGACTTGGACACTAGAGCTGTGCAAAACAGTGACCCCTGTTCCAGTTAATTTAATTTCCCCATTTTGAACTAGTTTACATAACACACTGGGCCTTTGGCATAATTCAATCACATTGCAGTTTCATTAGGGGTGAAAGAGCAGAAGTCCTGTCAGCCACCTGGCAAGGACTCATTATCCTTCTGAAGGCAGAGCAAAGTGTTGTCAAAGATGGAAATGCCAACAGAGCAGCACTGTTTACAGCTCTGACCTGGTTTTCAGACTGTGCAGCAAGAATTGCTCGCTATCTGAGCACATACTCAGTGATTAAGCTGGCAAGAAAAGGAGGCATTGCCCAAAGACAAGATTTGAAAACTACTGTCCTGGGCAAAAAGCAAAGGAATGAGGGGGAGAAGGGCTAAATCACAAAGCATGGTGGTTTACAGCAAGGGTTGCGTTAGAACAGTGAAAGGCAAATGGACACTTTACTTTCAGAGCAGTGCTACTAAAATAGCTGAAAATTAAGCACTTGATACTTCAAAGTAGTTTAAACAGCAACAGTCACGAAGATGCAAAATGAAAATCAGTGGCTATGACAGACATTTCACCTGACCCCTTGCTCCTCTCACAGAGCCATTCTGTACAAGTACATACATTTACACAGCCACATTTGCTGAGATCTTTGGCTCCCCACTGTGACCCTCCCCCTCCGTGTCCCAGCTGTGCCACCAGCATCTCTATCTCAGGTCTTTTTAAGACCTTCCTCACACAGCTTGTGTAACATCTTGTGTGCGCTGCTTCAGATGCTGATGTGGGCTTCCCTTGAAATGATCCAGAACACTCCAGCTGAAACTTCTACCATATCAAATACTAAGACAGAAAAGAATAAAGTATGCATGCTACTGAGGGTGCAAATGATCTAGTGCAGCCTCTGGGGAATTTGTCCTGCTCCTCTCTCTCCCTACGTACATAGTCCTAAGTAAGTGCTGCTGCTCATCTGATTTCACAGTATTTTAGCTCACTAACCACTTCTTCCTCCTGAGTTCTCTGATAGATAATAAACTGAATCCCACCCCAGGACCAGACAAGATAGGACTGGCTTAAGGGAGAGTAGAGAGCAGGAGCTGAGCAAGGCTTTTGCACTGCCACAGAGCAACCCAGAAAAAAGTTGATAAAAGACAAGGCACCTTTCACAGCCTTCACCTTTACTCCCTCCCTCATCCCCCACACTTTCTGCTGTAACCTTTTTCATCTTGCTTCAGACCCATCAGAGCCTCAGAGAAACAGTACCTGACTGTAAGCAGCATATTAAATGTCAAGCTGCATGACTGAGGGTGAAGCTGTTACTGCTAAAAATCAGAAATTTGCAGATTTAATCTCACAGAAGCGAGTGTAAAATGACTGGTATGTGTTTGAAGAAGGGTAACAGTGAATCTCACAGAAAAAGGTTTAGTCTTCTGACATGGGCAATTTATGTCATGAAGTAAAAAGAAAAATTGCTTTTTATTTCTTTTAACATACAGATTTCTTTTTGTAATGGATGTTCACTGTCCACCTGATTGGCAAGAACAGCTTTCTCTCTTCAGTTAAAGGATTCCAGAGAGCCTAACAGGAAGGTTATTGGGCACTGTCACCTTCTCTGTGGAGTAGAGGCCTCAGAGAAAGCACCCAGACCCATCAGCTGAGGGGGAACAGAGCAACATACTGCACAGTTCCCTGAAGTTCCATTGATTTCCACTCTAAAGATCCAATGGTTTTATTAAATAAGAAAATACCATTGTTGCAAGTCAGTGCTGTCTGTAGTGTCTCCTCCTACAGAGCAGAACATTTGTTAAAATATAATTGCCTAACATGCTTCACAGCAGCTGATAGCTAAAGGTGTTTCATCACTGCACCCCTTTTACATTCACACCACTATATGTCTGGTTTTGGTGGAGTCACCTCACAACAAAGCCAAGAAACAGAGCAATGAAATAGAGCCACGACATCCAGCACTGTGATGATTGCTTGCTCCTGGAGTGACTGAACGGGGCCACCACACTATAATTGTTTTTCTCATTTCTGTAAGGATAAGTATTTCTGTACAAATATTCAATATCAGAAACTCCCTATTTTGCTGCCTTAGTAAAACTGAGATGGCAACTAATTTAGAAGACAAATTTTTAATATAGAAACAGTGAATGATTTTAATCCCTTACAAATAGCACAAATCCACTTGAGAAAGTATTCTTTATAAACTCCCTTTGATGCTTAAAACCCTCCACTGGCACAGATTGCCTTTTAAACTGCTAAATGATCTTTGCAGCTTGAAATCATGACTGACGGAGTGCTTGGCACAGACATCAGTTAAGATATACTAAAACAGTTAATTGAACAAAGGGTTAGAGCACTGAACACATCATATACCAGTGTGTCACAAAGGGATTTACATGATGGGAACCTAAAACCAAGCTCTAGCAATCAGTATAGCTCAACAATTAATGGCTTACTGAAGTAGCGTCTTTTATGCCAGTGAAATATTCTGTTACCAAAGTACAGCAGAAAGTGACAAACTGCTTAACACATGGCTAAAAATCTAATGCATAAAAAAAAATAATCACCACTCCTTTTTGTTATCCCATGAAAGAAGTCATTAGATATGCTGTTCCTGAATTTAACACAAAACCAACCAAAAAAAGATAAAGTCAGAGAAAAGTAGGTATTTTCACAATTCTAAACAGCAGAGCCAGATTTTTCCCCACTCAATGCAACCACAAGATATCTCCTCGCAATATCTATAAAAACCATTAATACACCTGTACTCAGTCATAAACTGGAATTTATAGTGCAAATCATGCAATAGCCTGCAAACATTTTGAACAATGTCAGATTCTCTCCTGAGGGTAAAATACTGATAGAAATTGCTGCTGTAGCAATATGACAGGGCTTTAATTCATTTTTTTATCTACAGGAAAGATCACAAAGCCATGATTGAGATTTCTTAAGTATGATTTAACCAACCAATTTAAAATCAACACAGCAGTTTACACACTGTAACCCGCCCTTGTTATAGAACTGTTCAGGACGGAAAAACCTTTGAGATAAAGTCCAACTATTAACGCAGCACTACCAAGGCCACCACCAAAACCATATCCCCAAGTGCCATGTCTACATGTCTTTTAAATTCCTCCAGGGATGGTGACTTCACCACTTCCCCGGGCAGCCTGTGCCAGTGCTTGATAAACCTTGCAGTGAAGAAATTTTTCCTAAGATCCAATCTAAACTTCCCCCGGGGCAACTTGAATCCATTTTCTCTTGTCCTGTTGCTTGTTACCTGGGAGAAGAGACTGATCCCCACCTGGCTACAACCTCCTTTAAGGCAGTTGTAGAGGGTAATAACATCTGCCCTGAGCCTCCTTTTCTCCAGTCTAAACAATGCCAGCTCCCTCAGCTGCTCCTCACAGGACTTGTGCTCCAGACCTTTCACCAGCTCCACTGCCCTTCTCTGGACATGCTCCAGCACCTCTGTGTCCTTCTTGCAGTGAAGGGCCCAAAACTGGACACAGGACTCAAGGTCCTTTTCCAATGGGCAGCTTTCCAGTCACTCTTCCCCTCCCAAGCCTGTAGCACTACCTGCGGTTGTGACCCAAGGGCAGGACCTGACACTTGGCCTTGATGAACATCATACAATTGGCCTCAGCCCATTGATCCAGCCTGTCCAGATCCCCCTGCAGACCCTTCCTACTCTCCAGTACATCAGCACTCCTGCCCAACTTGGCATTATCTGAGAACTGACAGAGGGTACACTCAATCCCTGCGTCATGATAATTAATAAAGATATTAAACAGGACTGGCCCCAGTACTGAGCCCTGGGGGACACCACTGGTGACTGGCCACCACCTGGATTTACCACCATTCCATTCACCACCACTCTCTTGGCCTGGACATCCAAACAGTTTTTACCCAGCAAACAGTGTACCTGTCCAAGTCATGAGCAGCCAGTTTCTCCAGGAGGGTGCTGTGGGAAATGGTGTCAAAGGCTTTACTAAGGTCCAGGCAGATACATCCACTAGGTGGGTCACCTAGTCATAGAAGTTGGTCAAGCATGACCTGCCTTTCACAAATCCATGCTGTCTGGGCCTGATCCCCTGATTGACCTGCAAGTGCTGTGTGATGTCACTCAAGATGATCTGCTCCATGACCTTCCTCAGCAACAAAGTCAGGCTGACAAGGCTGTAATTGCCCAGATCCTCCTTCCAGCCCTTCAGGGCTAATGGGTTCAAATTTGCAGACCTCCAGTCAATGGGGACCCCTCCAGTTATCCAAGACTGCTGGTAAATCATGGAAAGTGCCTCAGGGAGCACTTGCACCAGTGTCCTCAGTACTCCTGGGTGCATCCTATCCAACCCCATGAGTGTCTGTGTGTCTAAGTGGCAAAGCAGATCAGTGATCATTTCCCCTTCGTTTGGGGGCTTCATTCTGCTTTCCATCCCTGTCTTGCAGCTCAGGGGGCTGGATACCTGAGAACAACTGGTCTTACTATTTAAGACTGAGGAAAAGAAAATATTAGGTACCTCAGCCTTGACCTCAGCCTTTGTTACTGTTTCCCTCCACATCCACTAAAGGATGGAGGTTGTCCTTAGCCCTCCTTTAGTTGTCAATGTATTTCTAAAAATAATTTTTATTGTCCTCTACTGCAGTAGCCAAATTAAGTTCTAGTTGGGCTTTGGCCCTTCTAATTTTCTCCCTGCATAACTTTAACTTCTCACTGCATAACCTAAAAAACCTGAACAGTGAAAAAAGCATTGCACATTCAAATGCTCAGATTATATCCTAGTTACAACTACATTTATACCTTGGACATAGATTTGCCTGAAAATTAGAATAATGGATCTAGTGAATTTAAAGTCTTTCAGGAGTGAAATTAATAGAATCCAACTTTTACTAAAATAAAGGTCAACTCTTAGCTGTAAGTTTCCTCAAAAAGGCACTGAAGGAGTCATGCTGTGGAATAGTCACCACATACATCCCTAGTGTTTGTAAATCAACTAATTATAGTGTTCTTAAAACAAAATAACAACCCTAAGAAAAAAAAACACCTGTCCACAGAGCGGTGGTTTGCTCAGCTCTGAGCATCTACCTATTGTGGCAACATTTCCATTTGAAATCTGCTGTGCACATACACAAATTGCACAAATATACAACTCTGTTTACAGTTCAACAACTTCAATAATATGAAATCAAATTCAACAGTAAAAAAATTACCTGACATGAAATGACCCTCACTGGGGAGGGCCAAGAGGAGGGTGTTGTAGTGGTACCTTCTCTTTGTATGCTTTTTTCAATTCTAGTTTTTTACTATCAGTACTAAACCCCAATTAAAGAGTGTTCATAGCAAAAACAAATTTTAAATGCAAATTCACACATGGAAATTTAAGAGTAAACTATGACACAAGGGCCATATTATTTCAACGTGTTAATATATATATATAGCATTTCAGAGTATGTAATTTTTATTTTGGTAGCATTTTGATCTTCTATTCCTCTAAAAAGACTAGTAAATTTGTCTCTGTCTCCCACAGAGCAGACTGACAAACATAAAGCTGAGATCTGAACTTTCCAGCACAAGTCATTTTTTGAGGTTTAATCAAGGCACTGACATAAAAGCGCTGTTATACACTATAAATTTTCTTGCAAGCTATAGGCAGAACTGTGTAAGCAAAGAGGAAGGAAATATTATAGTCTGCCTGAGATAATTTTTTTTTAGTTTGGAGCATTACTGGTATTTTTATGCCCATTTTCACACATTGTTCAACTCCTTACAGCATGATAGATTAAAACAATGTAAAACCAGTAAATCAAATAAATTTTAAAAAAGGAATAGCACAGGAGAGCTCTGAATGGGTAAAGAATAATAACAGATTTAAAAAAAACATGTGAGTTGCTTCCCCTCTAGGAAGAGCTGTCTGAATGCCTAATAAGCAGTTTCAGATTGGAGATTAAGTCCAGAAATCATTCAAATCATTAAACTATGAACACAGATTTTTCTCTTGTCTGGGGCCTCACTCTGAAAAGTATAAAGGTGTGATAGGATTTTATTAAAAAGAAATGTATTTATTCCCAAAGTCCCATGACAAGGGATGTAACAAGTTTAAAACTGAATTACAATGTGAGGCCTACAAAACACAACCCTCATTTAGCAGTCAGTCAGGAGGCCCTGTCAGAGCCATCACCTTTGATGCCTGTTTCCTCCTGTTCCTCTGGAAGCAAGGGGGCTAATGGTATTGTGCCTAAAGACAGGAGAATGAAAGACAGGAGAATTCTCTTAAAAAGAAAACACTCAAGAACAACGTGAAAGCATACAGAGCAGCCTCTGAAGAACCTTTTTTCTCTTTAGCAAACCAAACCATAATTACGTGTAGCTTACTCATCTCTGACTGGAAGAGTGATGCATATCGTGTCTGGGAACGCTTCATATCACTGCCAAGAAAGCTTCACAAACTCACACTGCAGCAGCCCCTTCCCTTAATAAAGCTCACTCTTCTGAAATCTGCACAGCTACTGACTGAAATCAGTTTTTCTTTTATATAAACCCAAGGCAATCTGTGCTTATGTAGAGAGATTTTCTAAGCATTTTGAGCTATGTTCAAAAAACAGGTTGTCAGCAATCATGCCCATGCCAGAAATTTTCTACTGTATCAGTTCAACTGTAAAGAGAATTGGATCAATCAATATATAAACATGCTGATGACATGGAAATGCAGAAAAGTAAAAATTCATGAAATTCTGTTGTGACAGATAGCTTGCAGCTATTCCTTCTAGGAAACCAAGCTGATTTTGTTAATAAAAAAAATAAAAAGAAAGAAATTAAATATAACTTCATAGTTACACTTAAATAGTACAACTATTTAAGCTGTGTTCTAAAAACAGTCCGAGAAAAAAGGGGCCAACACTTTATCTGTTCAGAAGTTTCATGATGCTTCTTCTGATGTTGCCTTGACTTCTATTGTTTCCTGACTAAAAATAGCAACTAATATTTGTAATTTTAAAAAAACAATTTTAATTTCAATTGTTGAAAATTAGTTGTACTAATTTCATGGCTCCATGTAGGTATTTTGTAGCAATTTTAAGTATTAGCTGCTACCAGAAGAACCAGGAAGACACATGTGAAAGTTATACCTTGTTATGGCATTATTCTGCATAAAATGAATGTTAAAAATTAATTTGGGTGAATCTGTACCTTTTATTTTTAAACACACATGAATACAGCAAAAAAATATGACTAAATGGACAGTAACACAAAAGACAAACTTACCATTTGTATTTCTTCAGGTGACAGCTCATCTTCACCTTTGCCTTCTCCCCATAATCCAAGGTTACTCTGGGCATCAGGAACATTCCTGTCTGTAAAAGAACCACCAAACACTTGAGACAATATAGGGTACTGAACAGTAAAGTGAAAACAATTTTTCAGCCATGTTAGACTGCTGATGAAATTGTTTTATCTCCTTTGTCATTAACTGAGATTCACCCTATATTTACAGCACAAAATTACACTGATAAATTTTAACTTCCAAACTGGGCCTAAAGTCTACATGCATGTTCAATTTTGTGAACTATATGGAGTTGCACTAACATAGTGACAGTAAAGGATGTAAAACAAGTTACAATGCACTAAGAGTTTTTAGGGTACAAAATACTGTTAGCAGTTGCCTTTTAACAGACAAAACCACACAATTTTCAATATAACAGTCTATATGCAAACTATTATCTTCCAATGCGACTTAACAGAACCACAGCTACTCATTCCAAAAACTAAAAACAGAATTTCAAAGATGTTTCGTGCAAAGTTCACAGGACAAACTCAATTTCCTCATGCTGTTCAAACTTCCTGTTACAGCTCAAATCCTGCACCACACTGTGCAAGGGGTCTTCCTGAATATAACAGGAATCAGCTCCAATCCCACAAATTAACCATAACACATCAAAGCTGCTTCATCCATTTCAGTCGTGCTTCATCCATTTCAGTCGTACTTCCCCTTTGATTAAAGCTAATCATCTGCATAAATCTTTGCAGGAGTCAGGCATAGATCTTGAACAGCTATTTCTGGGATATTCCTTTCTGGAAGATTTAATTTTAGACTTAATTATATACTTCTGATTATAGATGAAGAAGTTAGAATGGGGAAGAAAAGAAACTATGCTAGAGGCATCTACTGTTTCTGAACCCTTCTTAGCATCACTGTTTAAAATCCTCATGGTAAGACTGCACCCTTGAGAGGGCCTCTCTTCTCTCCACTGGCTGTGACAGTTCTACAAAACTCAAAGGACATTTGCACCATCCCACAATAGATCAACACTGAACCTGCTTTGACTTACCAGATGCAGGTTACAAATTAAAATACAGAAAAATTTAGTTTTTACTTTTTCATACATTCAGGCTTCCTATTTATCTCGGTCAATTTTTTTAATGCATTTATGAGTATTTTAATTTATTTTGTTATAACCTCCTAAACCTACATTTTTTTTCAATGGCATAAGCAGCACTGATATATCATCACTCAGATACTAACTTGTCTTGGGAAGTCTCTGAAAGGAGCAGTCCTATTTATAAACACATATATAAAAAGGGTTATAAGGAGAAGTTTTACCTTTTATCCGTCATGATAGTATTGGTGAAAACTCTTGAAAAATAAATATTGTAAAAGAGTATTGTTGTGCATGTCTCTTTTATAAATGCGGTTTTTTGGCTTCCCAATAACCAAACCAACATGCACAAACAATGGCAATGTTACAAATGAGGGATGTGGATAAGGAATGTAATACATTTTTTAAAAAAATAAAACCCCAAAATAGATCGGTTCTTTCTTTTGAGTAATAAGAAATAAACCCAAATATATCTTTACAGATTGTTTAGAAAACATTCAACTATTTTTTTCCACAGGTATCATCAGTATTTCAAGTCTATTTCATAGAAACACAAAACTTATTTGTTTAGGTAATCAATGTATTTACCTTTTATCAAAATTATAAAAAATTATTTACCATATTCAAACAAGATAATTACTTTATGGAGAAAAAAAAATCCTATTTTATCCCAGAGGAACCAATTCCTTTCAGGCACTGTCAGCACTGTTAAAAAAACAGCACCTGTATCCAATATGATTGTTAATAAGCAAATACACTTATGGTACGAGGTAAGCAAGAAACAGGTATGTCCTCCCGGGTTCCTCCTGTCACTGTGGTATGTTTTGGACTCTGCAGCTTTCACAGAGCTGACAATAATACTTTTCTGCAACTCAGTGAGTGAAAGCCAAACTACATTTCTGTTTCAGAAAGAGAAGTAGTTAACTCACAACAGAGACACAAAATAATCATCCAATCCTCTGAGCCCTTTTACATGCTGAAAGGAGACAGCTGCTAAGCTTGCAGACCACTTCAAAAGCTACTCATTATTTACATTTATTTCCATAAACTGTCAAATTTGTAATATGCAAATAAATACTGCCAGCATATAATAGCAATCTCCAGAGAGACTATTTTCCTACCATGAGGCATGTCCACTGTAATTCTAATGTAAACAGGTGCTTTGCCTCAAAACAAAAGTAATCACATTTTGTTTCGGTTTCTGCCAAAAGAACCAGACAAAACCCAAGTTGTGCTTCAGCACACCAAGTAGGACATTCAGCTGTTCATCATAATGTTCAAATTAAGGACAGGACCACAAGCTGCTCTCAGAAGTATCTTTATAGAGAGATTTAACACAAGGGACCCAGCCATGCTGATGATGGCTAATTCATAAGAACAAATTATCACCATTCTCTAAACCACCGACATCCTGAGAAGGAAAGAGTTTATTTTCAAATGTGATAATTTCTCCAGTTTCTTAAAAATTTGAAAAGTTACTCAGAAAAAAAAAAATCAAAGGCTGTAAAATTTAAACTGAGCTTCTAGTTTCCTAGTCATCTCGTTCATGTTATTTTCATACTTCAACAACCACCTACGAGCAAAGTCACAAGGCTGATTTCTATAAGCAGCAGCAACCAGCATTTACCCTAATGTGAGGAATCACAGGCTATGTGCATTTACAAACTGTTTCAGACAGATTTGTTTTGATATACAAGTTCCATAATTTTCTCAAAGTCTAGTCAGCAATCCCTCCTAAGTACTGCAGCAGCATTACCTGTGTGGCAGGACCCCTACTTTCTCACAAAAATTAAAGCATAAACTCATTAAAGTGAAAACTGGAGTAATCAAAATTAACCTGCAATAAACAAAGTTGCATTTCTATTTATTGCAGTGGTTTGCTGTGTCCAAGGCAACCAAAGAACAGTATTTTCCACGGTATGGTATGATGCAGATTTTTGGTGCTAAAAATTGTAATGACACTATGTGGTGGGAACGCACACTTCAGAGATTGTGGGGACATTCAGTAACAAGGAAAGAGCACAAGGCAGTGCAGATGCTACTCTGCTGCTGCTTCTCTGGTGGCACTAGCTCACAGCTGCAGCACACTGATAACATGTTAAGGTGAAACTCATCTATATGCCTGCGTGCTGCATCACTTATGATAGACTATAAAAAAGTACTAACCACTAGAAAATGCACATAATCAAAACCTGTACTTCTTACAATAAATTCAGTGTCAGGGGAAAAAAAAGACATACTAATAGGGCTGCAGAAGTACAAACTGTGTAGGAAGATAAGCAATGACGTATCAGAAAATAAAACCGTTCACACACTGTGTTATAATTCAGTATTAGAGTCTTCATCCAGAAGTGGAGTATCCACTTCACATGAATCCACTCTCTGTATGGTCCTGGAGTCACCAAGCAGAGGAACTTCACTCTTAATAAAAATCACTAAAGAAACAACAACTGTTTATCAAAATAATATGGCCAATCATTGCATTTGTTCCATCTTGATGAACTATTATCCCAAAGTAATGTAATTAAAAGAAAAAAATTCCTGCTGTAAATCAGGGGGACCTTGGTCTCCTCTAGCCAGCTCAAGCAGGAGAACTCAAGCCAGCGACAGCAACTCCAGAATCACAGAAACAGGAATTCTCTTTAGGCATGAAACCTGAAATTATCTGCACAGGGGTGGTACTCCAAAATGCACTCTGCTGCAAAGTTCTGCCAGTGTACACATTCCAGGACAGACTAAAATGGCCAAGAGAAGGACTTCCATCCCTTGGCCTCAGAGGCAGGCCACCAAGGAATCAGAAACAACGTTCAGAACTCCTGTCAAGAACTGCACCATCTGAAATGACCCTAGGGTCAGAAATATTGCTTTGGACTTCTGGTTATCTCCTGCCAACTGAAAGATGAGATGCAACCATCCAGGCAGGGAAGCTCCACACTGTGGAGAAGAAATTCCCAAAACTACTGTATCTGGCCAGCCAGTAGCCTCCCCTCTGTGAGCATATTCTACCTTCAAGTTCCTACTGTAGAAGGGTCCAACTCAAGGTCTCTGTGCTCAGAAACTAGAAAATATTTCCAGAAAGTCATTAACTTACTTTCTAATAACTTGCCATCAGTAAAAGGAATATGAAAAAAATAGACAAATTTCAGAAGATATGATATTGATAAAAATAAATGAAATTGAAAGAATTCACACAGGGTTATTGAGAGGATGAGGAGTTCAGCAAAACATAGGACTTGTTTAGCTCCATGTCAAAAAGTTTGAAATTTTGCTTTCTCAGTCTCACAGCATGCCTCATAGAAGCCTGATCAGCTCAAGGAAGATGAATATAGAAAAGATTCAAGTCACAGCAATTGGCCCGTCTAATGCAAAGGAAGTGCTGTTGACCAGGCAGACCTTGCCACAAAAAGTAAAATATAACTATATTTTATTCTTACCTTTACTTTCCTCAGCAGAAAGTTTTTCTTCAGAATCATCTAAAGGATTCAGTGAAGATTTTTCATGGGAAAGAGATGATTTGGACACACTGCTCTGCTCAGGTTCAAGTCTGGACCTAGAAGCACAAGAGCGTATAATTCAACTGATATGATAAATAAATTTCTCTAAAATGAGGACAGCCACTAAATTGAATACTTTTAACTCTTGGAAACTTCACATTAAAGATATTCCATTAAGATACAAAATGTACTTCGCAACTTTCACTGAAATATTATTACAAAGGCAAAGAAAGCACAAACAGTATTCCTGGACAAAACACACCACATGCCCAGAGCTGAGGAGAAAATATTGAAGGCTAGAGCATAAAAATATAGACATTTTATTAAACCTCCTTTCAAAAATCCAGCATATTAAAATATTTATTTAATGAAAAAACCCCAAACCAACATTTTAGTCATACTGAAAAATTCTTTTTAGTGACAATGACCAACACTACTTCTTTATTTTTTCAAGTAATAATGGTAATTTTAATTTATATTTTCAATTATGATAGAGGAAAAGTAAGAAAATACAATAAAATTATCTTTTTTTACACTACATCCAAGTCCCTATTATGTAATTTTAATGCAAAGGCAATACAAACTATGAGAAGCTTTTTCTGTGATTATATATTAAGTACTTGTCAAGTGTGTTTCAGAGTGGCACCAAAAAAAGATGAAAATTAGTGGCAACATATTTTTTTTCCAGTAAATTTCTGTGGTTTATTGTTGTCTACAATGAAATCTGTAACTGCTGCACTGCAAATAGTTAAATGCTTCGCAATTATGCTGTTGGAGAAGGCAAAGAACCAAAAAAACTCAAAAAGCAAAGGGCTGAATCACCTGCTGTGCCACCTTCATCACTTCGTCCCCTCTCAAATATAATCAACAGTTAATCTCATTATGATCTGCAGTTCTCCCCTGTGCCTAACAGAAGGTGATGCATTTTGTGTTTCTTTCCTTCTCTGCATTGTGTCTAAATTCTAACCCATAATTAGAAAATTCTGAGAAAAACAGAATATAATGCATTAGTCATCACCGAGTGACTGTTATTTAATAAGAAAAACCAGTAGCAGGGAACCTTTCTTAGTTATAAAGACCTCTGCAAGTACTGGGCTCTTGGTAATTTTACAAAAAAGAAGAACTTCTCTCATATCCTCCCTCTCAAGTCCCAAATTTGCCTAATAATAAGGAAAAAAATACTTATCTACATGTCTATGCAGTTCAAATAATAGTTTTGAGATTAATAAATTAAACACCAGTTCCCCAGCTTGATTTTAATAATTGCATACATAGTTCAAAAAATATTCTAATGGGAAAAGAAGTTTAAAATTGAAATGAAATACAATCTTGAATACCAATAAACATAAAAATTGAAAATCACAACCAAGTAACTTTGCAGAAAAAAATGCCTGTGTTTCTACTTTTCAGCTTTTCTTTATGGGGAACTAGTCCTAACTGGCAGAACTTTTTAATCAAAAAGTATGAGTTAATACACAAAGGCAACTTCTGTAAAAAAATTATAATACTCAGGCAATTTATTGAAGAGTTTTGGATGGTTATCAGTATGAAAGGAAACATGATGAAATATATTTCTACGGCAAACCTTTCAGTACTGTCTAATACACACTTATTTTAAATTGACTAAACTGCAGGAAAGAAGAGCTGCGCTGGAATTAATTTATTTCTAAAGAAACATATTCCTTTATTGTTTGTTGCCCTTACTTTGCACAGTATGCTAATGCAGGAAATTTCCAATTTAAAATGAACAAAGTATTTGGGATTCTGGGATGCATTGTTTAAAGAATGCCTAGTTCCTTTATGTGAAGGTACACATTCTTATCACATAAAGTGTCTGCTGAAATCCTTGGGGAAATCAGAAATTAACTATACTATTTTTCTTCAAGTCATAAAAAAGACTGGGTTATGGCCTGTGATTTATTTAAATTCCATTTTAAGTTAAATGATAATTTGGTCACTTTATCACATCTGCAATGCACACAGACTCTACCTGGTCAACATCTGTTTTCTAATTCTTACATCCATAAAGAGAGACAAAGAGGTACCCTCCAATATTGAATAAAATAAATGCATCTTCTGAGTTATTTATTAATGCCTTATTGCTCTTTAGTTGTGGTATTCTAACTTCTGAAATAATGCATCAAATTGAGTTGCTTTCTCTGTTTAGTCACCTGAGAAATCCTGAGCCTGGGATTTCACATGGAAACAATAACATAAGAGTACAACAAACAGAAGAGCTGCTCTATTTGTTAGCCGATGCTGTGCCTGCAGAAACCATACTATTTTTCTCTGAAGTTCTTTCATGTGAAGAATACTGATACACTCAAGAACTTATTTATTGATGTGCATGTTCTAGAACTTGCTATTTTTAAATTATAGATAATGGACCTTCAGGTTAGTATTCAAATAATGCAGACTGAGAAGACATGGAAAGCCTTTTAGGTATTAAATAAATTGCAAGCATGTTCATTCTCTTTATCATTCTCACAATTGGGAGTGTGCAGAAAAAGAAACTGAAGAAGTATGGGGTTTGAAACATGACTGAAAAAAAAAAAATCCCACCAGACCAAAAAGCCAGCAAGCACATCATCTCTAACTTCTCCCAGACATATTCAGTTCTATATGAGCGGCTTTAACATATGTCACTGCAGGAAGTGGAAACTCTTGTTTCAGTTCAGAAGTTACATTCTAGTTTTTTATTTTCATCATGTTTCTACTTTCCATGAACACCCACCATCTCAAATAGTATTTACTAACAACAGTCACTTGCTTTAGTAGAAAAAAAGACAGAACGACAGAAAGAAAAGCAACCATCTCTTGTACCTAAAGACAGAATCCTAAATAGCATCTTTGAGACATATTAACAATGCAGGACTTTGTTCTAAATAATCTTGTTCAGAATATTACTTAATGGGACACACAAAAATATTTTGATGCATTTGTAGAAGTCAAATAGGTTTATTAACCCACATTTCACTGATTTGGTGCTTTAATCCTTTACCTACATGAGAAGCACAACACTATATTGGCACTCTGTAAAAGAGCCCTGGAATGCACCTGCTGACAGCAGAGGATGCTCGTCCAACCACAGATTTCCATTAAAACAATCTCCTTAGCCATGAATAACAGTTTTGTTGAATGCCCTACAGGCAAAAGGTACAGTTAACCATTTTTGACACTACTCACAGTCTCTTCTTATCTATCACTCGCTTAACTCGGATGGCTCTTTGTTCAGAATACAGCTTGCACACTCCTGTTCAAGACAGTAGTAAAGAAAATTTCAGGTTAGAAGAGCAAGATTCCCGTCTTAGAAAATGCAATCAGCCACTTTTAACCATGCAATAAATACAAAGTACTTTTTAAGTAATCTTCAATGAAGTCCAAGACAGCTGTTCTGTGCTCCTTTACCTGAGCAGACTGGACACCCTTGTGTGCTGAAATACAAAAGAAAGATACAAGACAATCTTTTAACTTTTTACTGAATTCCACATCAGTTTGCACTTTCAGTTGATACACAAGTTATAATCAAAAGCCTATTTACATTTTATGCTATATATTAGTATTTCCTTTAAACATATCTATATTTAAATATAGGTTCTCTAAAACAGCAAGTCATTATAACAAATCAAAAACTGAAACCAACTTGCATCTTACAGTATTTTTATATATGCCATGGACTTATGTCAAGTTTCTGAACAGGAATAGTGTCACCTAGCTAAGCACAGCAAAGCAGATCTAGACATTTAACTTGCTTAAAATACTGAACTTCTTCAAATTCTCCAGTGTATAGGCTATGGTGGAAATGTTTGGGATTTATTGTGTCAAACATCATTTTAATTCCCATATATTGATATTTCTTATATTTATACTATGTAGTTCCCATGCATGACTGACTTTCAGTGATTCTGACTCATGTTACAACTATGTTTGGATGTCATTTCAAAGCTGAAGAAAATCTTTGGTGTATCAATAAAACACAGAGATACAGCAAGTGAAACTGCAAATGGCCAAACAGAAATTATGTCTCTACAGCTTTCACAAGATAGTGTAGTAAAGGTATGATCCCATAATCAAGTTGTCAAAAATGCTGCTAATTTACCAGGACTCTGTTAAAATTACTGAATTATTTCAAACTTGGAAATACTATACCTGTAATACCTTACATGTGGACAAGCTAGAAGAGACAACCATTGAATTCAGAGACCTTTGATTTAGGTCTCTGTGCCACAGTGATGAATTACTACTCAAGTAGTAAATATTTAAGACTCTTTTTTACACTTTTTGAACAAATAAATAAAATTCTATGCTCTGGCTTCTCTTTCCACTAACACTAAAGAAAATGAAGTACAGTACACAGCCAACATGATTACATAGATGCAAACAAAAAGGCAATGAGACTTCACCAATCTCTTTCTAAAAGTGTTTCAGATATACCATGCAATATTTAGCATTACATCAGCCTTTATCAATAACTAAGAAAAAACATGTAAGAGCTGCTTAGTTTACCTTCTGTTCTCAGCTGATGAATGGCATCGGCACATGTTCTCATAAACACCTGAGCATCTTGATCTATCTGATCACGCTCAGTATCTGTCATCCTCCCATACTCAGACATAATATGGCTGAGGAACAAGACAAACTTGTCACTTACAAAGTCCCCAGGATAAAACCCACAAGTTCACATCTTAGCCCTTCTTCCCACTCACCATCTTCACAAAAACTTCTCTGCAACATTGATTTTCACAGAAAAAGTATTAAAAAGTACAGCAATTATCACTGATCAAAATACCACTTCTGTAAAGTTTTTTTGATTTTTTTTAAGAACACTTTTACTAGTAAAATATGTTAAAAAGCAATATATCTTATCACCTTGTACATAATCAAGTACTGATCAGATAAGGAGAAAATACAACTAGAAAATATAACATTACTCTCAGCACTTATTCTAATGAAGTATATTTCAATTCCAAAAACATGAAAACAATTATGATAAAGGAATATCTTAAATACTGAAAGAAGTGCAATAAAAAGAAACTTATTTTACCAAATATATTTTCATTATCCTAAATACAGAGCTTAATTTTTAAAGCAGCTGTACTATGAAATCTGTGAATTCTAACTAGAGTAAGAATACTAGAAAATAACGCACATTTTAAATACTACGTTGATCATAATATTTATTAAAACCTGGTCCCATTGTTAATTTATATTTTAGATTATACATTATGCATTTAGTATTTTCTAACCATATTAATATACCTTCTTAAAAAATTAATAAAAATAGAGGCCTGTCCTTAAAATATTAATACATTGTAGACAACCACCAGAAAAACATACTGTCTAAAGGTATGTAACAGTGTTTCCACAGCCATAGATAGGATGATAAAACTTTGCTACAGAAGCTTATCCTATGTTCATCTTGAGTTTCCTGATGATACAGTGATCACAGCCTATTATATCTGCTTTTTTAAAAAGGAAAGAAAAGCTTAATTTATATCTGCATTTGAATTTAGTATTTTTAGATGTTAAAATTTCCCCATGTATAATGCAATTATATTAATGCAGTAATACAAGTAAAAAGAAAGGATCTTCAATTTGCAAAACTAGCCTGATTCCCTTGGAGATCTCTTACACACTTCACTGCAATAATGCCAAAGCTCTCCTGTGTCTGCTGCAATCCCTGCCACAGGAATGCCCACAAGCAGTTCAAACAACCCCATCTCATCAACTCTCATCATATACAAACACATCAGTTCCTGCCTGCATCACCAATGTACTGTAAGCATGAGTGTCCCAGATCTCTGCCACAAAGTTTTAAGCCTTGAGTATTCTACCAAAATCTCTTCATTTCCATCCGCTATGACTGGCTGTGCATCAAAAACCAGCACATGGTTCATCTGGCTTGAAAATTAGTTTCTGCTTACTGGTCAGCAAGTATACAAGCACAGATTAGCAAGCAAACAGTAAGACAAATTAATTAGAAGTACTACTCTATATTTTACATGTTTGTTTCCAACACAGTCATGTATTTGACATCTAAATACCAGGGCTTTTTACCCCTTCTGGTTAAAACTATTCTAAGTGTCATAAAATTATTACTTATTACTTGCAGAAAACCAGCCATATATAGTGTTTCCATTTGTTTTTTACTAGCTGAATTGCTCTCCTTTGGTCAGGACTGACAGGTTTCATAAATTTGTGGCAAAAAACCCTATCACAGGTGTAATCAGTGATCTTCTAAGATATAATTTGCACTTTCTGAGAAAGCAATTTCTGAATGAGGAAAGATTTGAAATTGCCTGATTTTAGAAACGTCTGATAGAGGCGCTTTCCCCAACTTTGCTAAAATTACATATTGGCAGTTAAAAACACAACACAACTTGTATTGTTACATATATTAGGACAGACCTCTCCCCTATCCTCTTTGCACATCTGGTATAGATGAGTCTTTTTGTTACTAGTGACATAAGCATATGTAAAGCCAGAAAATGCATTCCTATATCCACCTCCACACAGGCCCAGACAGAAGGGAACCATTAAGATCATCTGGTATATGGCATAACACATAACATCCTTCAGTGAGCTCCGCCTGGAGAGTTACTTGAGCATGTTACGGCACACAGACTCAGATGGAAAATGAGCATGGAGTAACAGCTTCATGACTGCCCTCTGATGATGCAAAAGAACTACACTCTTCTATTTCAGATTACACTAATAAATTCTGGCTGGTCTGCTACTGAACAGGGTATATGAAGTTCTTGTCTTTATATTATAGTCTGTGTTCATGTAACTTGCCCAACTTTGTGGTATTTGCAGTTATATGCTTTCCATATACTTTTTAACATTACAGAGTAAAAGAAAGATTACAAAATGCAAACCAGAATTTTCTCTTACATCAGACTTAGAAATAAATACCAAAAAAACCTGCCTCAGGCACACTTCACTTTTTACTAACAGTAAAAACTACCACTAGCGTAACCAGTGATAATGCAGTGATATGCTGAGGATAATTACAACAGCTTCAACACTGGGAAACAAGTTGTTAAGTTACTTTTCCTAGTTGTTAATACAAAAATAGGGTATATCAAATTCTTAAATAGGAGTTTCACAGCTTCAAAGCTAGCAAAATACAGCTTAATCCAGTAAACAAGAAATAGAATACTTTTCCTTTTATAACTGCTTACAGCTTATATAGCGTCTGGTACCAGTGCTTTTGAACATGAGCTGATCAAGCAACTCAGAGGCAAGGATACCTGAAACCCAACCTCCTTGGGAAGGCAATAATGGAGTCATACAATCATATCCCATTATGTCAAAACACATATGGCATCCACTAGTACTAACAGGGTACTGAAGTCCCCATTGCACTCCCCAGTAAATCTGCACATGGAGATTATACTGAAAATCCATTTAATCACCATCCTTTAACCTTACCGGAAAAAAGAACCATTCATTAAAATAAAACAGGCCAAAGAAAAACAAAACCACATCAAAACATCAAACAAAAATTAACTGAACAGAAAAAAAAAATCCAGCCACATCTTAAATGTCATAGATACAAATACTTGCTCAGAATTGCAGTGGCAGTATCACAGCAATGGACTGATCCATCACTAAATCAAGAAAGGCCAAACAAACCAGGTTTTTCAGAAGCAATCAGAATAATTAGTTAAGACATGCATTGGCTAATGCATGAAGATAAAGAAGAGAGAAAGAAGGAAATAAAATTCTTTTGGATTTTTATCCTAATCAGCATGACAAAACTTCATAAGAAACTTGGGCTGGAAGGCAACTTGGTACATTTGTAATTTTTAAGATGGTGGGTGAAGAGTAGAAGGAAGACAGTTACCATCAATTAGGCAGACTTCATCAGTCTAGAAAAATCATTAGGTTAAATTCCATAAAAAATGAAAACCTAAAAAGGAACAGAAAGAATTCAGATGAACTAGTGGTTCTCATATAGAAATTACATTATGGTAATTTGCAATTCTGCCCTTGATGAAAAGAAGAGGAGGCAACACAGTGAGAGATTAACTGAGCTACTTTATAAGCTCTTCACTGAGCTCAAACAGAAAAAGAAGAATACAGAAAGTGCAAATTAGTTCTGATTGCTGTTGACAAGTCTAAAGGAATACAATCTGTAGGGACACAATCAGAAAAGGGTCAAGTACAGGATTACAAATTACAACTGGTAAGAGATGCCAATGATAACAAGAGATTGCTCTGCAAACATTACTGTGAGAAACACCTAAGAATGTGATGTTGGCTTGTTACTCAGCAGAGAAATAAAATTATACACAGAGTATGAATAAATTCTAGATGTTTACTGCCTTTTTTTTTGCATTAACTTTCATCACCAAGGTCACTTAAAAGCTGCAGTTATTATTCCCTTTAGGTTACTGCTCCTAAATCATCTGAGCCTAATTTAGTACCTCTGTCATTTTAAAGAGATCATAATACTTTGTTGATATTTTCATCAACAATAACACGTGTCAGACAATATATGAACAGGTTGCTGAGTGAATGAGTGTATGAGAAAGAGAGCTTTGATGAGAAATGAGAAAGGAATGAGGTCATGGCACAGGTGTACCTGAAGGTGCAGTGGCTCCTTGGATAACGCTGAAGGTAAATTTGATGAAGTATATATATAGATATTCCTCCTATCTGTGTGACAAAGGTGTGCTCTTGAATGAAACTAACCAACTTCCAAAAAAGCCCAAGGTGTATGCACATTCATATAGTGTGCAGAAACAGGAGACCAAGCCCTGGAATAAAATAGGAAATGCATCAAATGAAAGGATGTATTCTCACTGTCAAGAACTAGGAGAGAATAAGCAAATGACAGATTGATGGAAAAAGGAAGGAAGTTTAGCAACTATCTTAAAAAATATACGGTTACAGGAAAGAAAGCAAAAAAAAAAAAAAAAAGCAGAGGACTTACAGACCACTCAGCCTAGAAAAATACAAGAATAAGTAATATTTAAGCACTTAGGAAAGAATAAAAATATTACCAGTAGCCAAGATGTATCAGGACTACCACACAGGCAGTGCAATTTACTGCTGGGATGCAGTAGCAGGCCTTATAGATGGATGACAAGCAAACACTGCTATATTTCAGTATGACTTTTGTTACCATCTCACATAACATTCTCATAAGCTACCAGTGAATAACTGAGTTAAAAGAAACAAGCACCATATGAATGTGAACCTAAAAAGTTGAACTTGGGAGTAGTTATATACAAAAACAGAAGGACACACTGAGTTGAGTTCCACAGGATTTTGTCACAAAGCTGATGCTATTTAATACTTCCATAAACAACTCAGCAGAACAGAGTATATATTACTAAACTTGCAGAGGCATAAAGTTAAGCAAATTAAAACTGTATCAAGAGAACAAGAGTTCAGTTCAAAACAATACTGCCAACCTGAAAAAATTACATTAAGAATTCCAATAAGGAACAGTTAGAGGCTTTTTGCTGCAGCAGGAAAAATCATCTGAACCCACAGAGAATGGGGAAGAACTGATTAGGGAACAGTCCTTTAGAAAGTCATCTGGGATCATATAAGGTCATAAACCAAACATAACAACAACATGTTGTCGCATAAAAAGTCATCATTACAATGGGATGCATAAATGAAGTATAATGAAAGCCGATCTTTCCGCCACCCTTATCTCTGGGCGAGGCCTCAGCTGGAGTTTTGTTTTATTTCACCACCTCACTGCAACACTAACTGCGACAGGAGTGGAGAGGAGAGGAAAACGTACAATCAAATATCAAAGAGAACACATATGAAACCCCAAATATACTGAAATTGTTAGTTCTAAAAGAGACTGAGAAAAACCCAAAATAAGTTACCATGAAAAATTATTCTAGTAGCATGGATAAAGAAACAGGAAGAAGGAGAGTTAGGATATGAAATCTCCACTTAAAGAAATATTTCAAAGCAAGCAAAGCACTAGTAATTGTCTTTTTGGATGTGTCAGCCATGTTTCTTCCAGCCTATTTTGCTGGCAAAGCACAAGGGAACAAAGCTGATGGAGGTGTTATGTCAGATTTTTGGAATTAGTAAATCTTTCTGCTGGTGCATAAAATATTTTCTGCTTACTAACTCAATAAAGCCAACAAATCAAGAAGGAAAACTTGATTTTCCTCCAACAATGTATTAAGCAAAGCAATAAGCAGAAATAGATCAGTTCTGAAGTATCAAAACACACTGTTTTAGTAGAGATATGCCCAACTTACCATCTACAGATACTGCCTTGCAAATATATAAAGGCAGGCTCCCCATAAGTATGTAAGTATATGCACATTTGTATAACCTTAGCTGCAAATACAACAAACATTTTAAAACTTCTTCCCTTTGGGCATCTTATATGTTTCATTATTTGATTTCTTACTTTACAAAGTTTTGTCCGTTTTCATTTACTGCCCTTTTCCATCTAAATGCTGTCTCACATAAATCCAAGGTAAGAGCTTGTCTACACAAATGACAAAACATTCCACAACAACTCAGGTAAAATATTGTTTTAATTCTATGTCGAAGCATCAGCTACTAGAAAAGCCAGTACAGGCAGACCTGAATTAGCATTTTCAGTTTTTTTAAAATATTGCTGAGAAATTCCAGAGTGTTACTACAAAAGATTACTACACTTCTGAAATTTCATACATGAACTTAGTGCAATTTAAAAAGAAAAGATAAATAATTTGAAAATAATTCCCTGAAGAACAGGAAAGTACTATACACTCCTCCAGGAAGAAAGTCTCTACAGATGATCTACATGTTTTACTATCTCAGTATAAAAAAAAACAAAGCCTTGCTTCTTGTAAAAATGTGATTAAGTCTAGACAATAAAGCAGCCTGGCATTGTACAGGAGTCAGTAAAACAGTATTTTTAGAGTCCTTAAAAGCTGCTTCTTCTCTTTTGTTGTTAAAGACAAGGAAACGCTCTCCACAAAACACTCTGTGAGCATTCAAAGATTTTTTTTATTAAGTGGAAAATGATGTAACTGATTTATTGCTTTTAGATAGATAAATGCTAGGGCAGGAGCATAATTACTGGGCACCAACATTATTTTTTAAGACAGAAAGATAATTTGTTCAGAATTTTTTCAAAGTATATTATTTGCAATTGAAAGGTTCAAATGCTTAAGTGCCCAGAAGGACCATAGGAGCATGTAGTGAAGATACATCAGAAGCCACTCATCCAGCCTTTCCCATGGAAAAAGTATCATTTCTATTCAGAAGCCATCTATACCACACTGATCCACTAGGTAAGTATCTTTGCAGTTGCAAAACACAACAAAATTAGATGTCTAATAATCCCAGATGGGAAGCTCTTCTTTCAAACATTTTCCTTTTACATACGAAGTCTTCTGTGATCAGAATTTGGAATTCCCTCAATCCCGTTTCAATGCCTAATTAAAACCGTAGGAGTAACTACTGGTCTTTAAACTGTCTAAACCTTGAAAGATCCTTCAGAGAAACCAGAGGCTGTGCAGGAATCCCAAGAGGACTATTTCAAATTCCCAAGTGTTAAGGCACTACAGCTAGTTCCTCAAACTATATTCAGCATAAACATACAAACTGTCTTGGTGGTTCAATGATCAAAAACATGAAGGAGCTGATGATGAAAAGACAGGCACAAGCTGTTCACAGATGAAATATCAGACAAGTTACCAAAGACTGAAGAAGACAGGATCTCACACAGCACAGTGTAAAAGGCAATGCAAAAATGCATTACAGCAAATGGACTGAGAGGAAGAATATAGAGAAAGCATAGCAGTCAATATACTAAAAATAGGAAGGTAAGTAACAATCCTCACCTGAAAGGAATTAAAACGTACATGTAAAAGAAAGCAAATAAGCCCTGATAGACAGAAGATAAAGGTTCAGTGGCCTGTAAGACAGCAAGCTTAGATCACTGCATCAGCAATTTTATGTCTTTTGCCATTTACATATTTTGTAGATAATAGTCAAATCAAGAAGAAAGAAGGTGAATAAGCAATCTTGAGGGGGTTTTGGCTCAATTCAGGTATTTCAGTTAAATATTTGAAGTTTGATAAAATGGGTCAGGGCCTTCGTTTCAAATAATCCTTCTTCCAGTTGACTTTCTCATTGCTAAAAACTTTCGTCTAAAAACGAATTGAAGACATCCCCTTTGTAGCAGAATATTTTATGTATGCCAAAAATAAAAACTTCATTATTAAAGATTTATAGTCTGCGAAAAGGTCAAAGAAGCAATCAAGAACCTGGATATAGCACATTATGAAGAAGTTTTAAAAAGCATACAATAATTCCTCTTGGTAACTCAAAAGCTGGATTCCACCAACCCACTGTGATAGTTGGAAATACAAACAGCAGGTCTGACAAAATACAGAGTAGTCAAATTTCATGAACAAAATGATACCTTCTATATAAATTCCAGCATAGACTTTTAGTATTAAATTGCTCAAAAATTTTCCCCATTACTTAAGTACTGAAAAGTTACTGAAGAAGCTGTTTGAATGAGTGGGGCACTTGCTAAGACTGTAAGACTGACAGCAAAGATGCTATGGTGCTCTTTGCATCCACAAAGTAGAACAGCATAAGCAATCTAGTATGGAATTTGACAGTACTGCCTATTTTAAGCTCGACCACTAAGGACAGAATCAACTGCAATCACATATGAGATTTTCATGATTATTCATGGTTTAACAAATGAAATGACAGTGACACTTCTTTCTTCTCCTTAATGAATAACTGAGGGCAGGGGGGCAGTGTATGCACAGCACTGAGAATTATCATGGTAACTTGTTACAATAGAGTTCACAAAAAGAACATTAAAAACTTTAAAAAATTGAACTAACTTGGACAAATTTTTACTCCTCTAATCACTTCCATTTTATGCAGACTACTGTTAAAACAAACTACCCAAAATTTAACTGCCTCTGACTGCTCTTACTGCAGTTATTTGCAGTTTCTCAATCTCTGCATTCACATGACGTTTTCACACAGTAAACTCAGTTATTCCAGTATTAAATAGCTGGCTCCACCTAGCGTTGTTCATGACCTACTCCAACAGGCACTGAAAAGCAGGGAGCCAGTCCTAATGCAGAGCTGTGCACTGCTACTTCTGCTTGCTGCTTGGAAATGCAGCCCCTCATCCACCTCACACACAGAACTGACAACCCCGACTTTCATTTTCACCAGCACTGACTATGAATAGTTCTCATGGCCTCCCACTTGTAAAATATGCCATCTTCTTTTTTTCCGTTTCATTTTTGAAACAACAAAATACAGCTTTTAAAACCCTGGGGAGACAAAAAAGGGTGCAAGAAGTCTTCTAGTAACTTACTTAGCAAGACAATTTTATTCCACTGATTGGGGTAGCATTGGTATTGCTGTGATAGATCCTTTCACGCCTAGAAGTTGTTTCTCAGAAAGACTGTTCCTCCAATATGGGCTGAGCCTAAGGAACAGCAGATGGCTCATCTCTTCTATTGTCTTCTCCTGGGGGATTGGATATCTGTCTGGATAACAATTCTATTTGCTATCTGTGAAGCTTTCAACCCAAGATAACTTTAGGTTGCATTTTCTCTACCTTGATTGAAGGAAATGCTCAGCTTTAATCAGGGATGTGGCAGAATCAGAATGCAGACAGGGATGACTCACTAAGTTTGCATGTGACAAAGTTTCATTAAAAAGCAAGTTTTATATTTCTCAAATGATACGATTGTTCATACTCAGTTCACCAAAATAAAAACTGCAGTCACATTTAGCACTTACGATAACTTGATTTAGTATCTGCAGATACTATTTTTTTCTTACTAACACCAACCTATAAACTTGTATTTTAATCTTCTAAAAATTCTACTCCCAAAGCTGTCAGCATTAAACAGATACAGCAGTTTTGAATGTTTCCTAGTGGCTGAAGAGAATCAAAACTTCCTTCACACAATAACTACCAGAGATGAAGGCTACAGTTTTTGTCACAGAAAAACAAATCCTGTGCTGCTGTACCCTGACGCCATATCCTCACCAGTGTCCTCCATCTGGAATTTGCATTCCAGAGTCTGACGAGTTTGCATCACCCTCTTCCAGGACCTGTATACTTTGTGACAGCAGGTAGGTTTAGTGTCACAGGTGAAAGGGAAAACCTGGATCACTCAATCTAGTTCCCTGCTGTCTTGGGAGTTACTTCAGAAACTTACTCGGCAACTCCTTAAAAGGTGTGGGACTTAGACTGCCAGGTTTTGTTTCAGAACTCAATCCACTACTTTCAAATTCAGAGTCTCATTTTATTCAGGCATTTTGTCTTGTTGTGACAGCACTATTCTTCAGCTTATAGTAGTTTACAGTATGCCAATTAATAAACTCTGTTTTGGTTTTAGTCATTACGTCTACAGGGTTTTAAGCTATTTCTTTTATAAATCTTCAGATATATAAATAAATCTGTTTAAATACAATGCACACTTACCTGTAAGCATTAATGTAATCCTTTCTGTGTTGTAGAAGAAAATCTTTCAGCTTTCCAATATGAGAAATCTAAATGAATAGAAAGCATAATTAAAATTTCAGATAACTGATTATTTTATGTCCAAAATTCCATATTCTGCACTTCAAACATGAATTTGTACAATTATTTATTCTGTAATTAAACAGAATAATAAAATTTACTCTTTTATACTAGAACTTTCACATTTTCCAAGCAGTCAATACATAATCTCAAAAAGATCTGCTATATGAAGGTCCAGCTCAGAGAAAAGTAGCAAAAATACATGTCTTCTATCCAAAAAGTATAAACTAAATGCTAAATACAACTACATTATTTAAAAATACTAAGTATGGTAAAACAAAACATTATCTAAATTGTCAATCCAGAATTTAATGTACACTTTGGAAATAAACTCCTTTTAGGAGATTACATAAGAAATTTTTAAACTCTTTGCTGATGAGATATAAATATTCAAGTTCAGTTATTAGAACTTGTAGGGCAAAGGTGTTGCCCCTCTCCTTCCTATTTTTGCTGTAATGCAGTGACTAGTTTGTGCACAAACTGAAGTAGTGTCTCTATCATCCAATAATCACTAGGAAGTTTTGCCAGAGCATATGTCTCAATCAAATCTCTACTTCTGGATTTCCACCTCAACTGTGAGTAACTTTTACTATAAATCACTTTATTTTCTTTTTAAGACATCTTTACAAAGATCCTTCAGAAAGATGAAAGAAAAGAAAAATCTAAAGAATTTTTGTAAACTTTAGTCTGATTTAAATGACCTGCTGTAGCATAAGATACTGCTTATTTTGGAAAATGGAGGAACTACAGAAATGTAGCTTAATTTGCCAGGGAAATGAGATTACTACCAACACAACTTCCTTGGCACATCTTGAAGATGACATGATGGGGAGGGGGGAGAAGGGAGGTGAATTCTATACATTAATGGTATATATTTTCAGAGGGATCCAGAAGGAACCTTTCTGAAGCATATTCTTAAATACTCCTCAATAACTCAGTGTAAAAAAACACACAAGGAATTTTACAAAACAAAAGTTGATTTAGTTTACAAATGCAATAAATGTGGTTTACTCCACGCATCTGGGAAAAAGCATCAAAAGCTGTTCAAGTCTTAAAATCCTATTTTCATGCAAATGGTCCTTGTAATTAAAGAAACAGAAAACCACAGAGAAGGAACACAGAATAGTTTGGATAAATAGAAGATTAATTCCCCCAATTATTTTTTTTTTCAAAAGATCAGCAGCTTTTTGAAAAAAAGTAAGAGGGAAAAAAACGTAGTTATAAGACCACAGTAATTCATACAACTCAAAATAAATGTTCCCTTGTGCAAATAAATATGCATCCATTTCCCTATTATTATTTGCTCCATTTCATTTTTACTATAACTCATTATACTGGATAAGAATTTTCCCAATTCCCATGTTTCAAGTTTTCTGTGTGGTTAACAGCACAGGGAATTTCATCCCTTTCACAGCAAACTGAGTTCTGTCAATATCTTCAGTAGATCTGAAGTTTCCTAAAGTGTGTTAGCACCATCACACACAGTAAGAAGGGAAATACTGCAACCACTACAAGACCAATGAGGTGCAAAGAGTAAGCTAAACCATCCTACAGATGTTCCTTCTTATTGCCACTTGAACTTATTACTTGCACAGTAATCTCTTCCTCAGCTCAGATTTGGTACGTCATGAAATTTGCTGAATAGGTAAATAAGCTTGACTATGAAAGCAAAACATTTAAAGCAGTCATACAGTGTTTCAGAGGAACAATATTACTTAATAGGCAGAAAAAAAATACTATAGAGGACAAAACAGAAATGTAAAATAAGAAACACTGAACTAGAAAATAGATTAGCAAAATTTTGTAAGCAATGAATCTTAATATTACTGCAATAGCTACAATTTAGGAGTGATTAACAAGCAGAAAGAATCAGAATGACAAGCAAGAACACTGTCTTACAGTAATTAATTCATCTAGTCACAAAGAGTATTCTATTTAGGCTAAAATTGTCATCGTGTGTTTGAATTGCACTGACCCCACTTTGCCTCTCCTTCATTTGTAAAGCTATTTTCATGAATTTAGAATGACACCATTATGCCCATACTCACATCAGGCTCTTAGTTCACAAGATTTGCATTAGAAGTGAGACTTCTTGTTCCACTTTCCCTCAGATTCTAACAGCACCTTCTGCGATCCTGCACTGCTAATATTTCTCTTGTGCCTTTTCTTACAGTGTACTACTGGCATAGCTTTGAATTCAATTTGTCATTGCCATATCAACAAAATTAAACAATTTTAATGAAAAAGAAGGTCTCAATAGAACTAAAGGGAATGTGAATTTTATCCAAATTTTAAAATTTGTGGGTTTTTTAACAATGTTTAATCTTCTGCAGATGCAAAATATCCCTGATTATACAGATATAAATCTTGAAGATATCTCCAGGGTCATCAACCTTCAATTACTGTGAGGTTATCAGAGGTACACCATACACTCTTTACAAAGTTACCAAGCTCCAGCCTAAGAGTAATAAAGGCTTCTCCCTATTACAACTGAATGGCATTATTAGAATCCTATTGCTCTTATTACAAATAAGGAGTAATTTCCAGGTTTACTGTTTACCAACTTTGATCCATCTATTCTTGCTTCAAAATAGCCCTTTCCCTTAAAAGCTCTGATTGCCTGTACGTGTGTTTGACTTTACTGTCAATAACTCTACCTTTCTCTAACTGCTGTACCCCAGACAAATTACCCTCTCAAGATACAGTTTGAAGTTGCCTAACCTACAGCTTTCCTTGGCATTTGTTCCAGTTTGTAGCCATCCGTTTCCAATGCAGACGATTAGAAAGCATTCACTGGCATTAGTTACTTTGTAGCTCAGCTGGAAACAGCTTTTCTTCGACCATTTTCATTTACTAGGTTCGATCTTATTCTTTGTTTCAGTCTCTAAATACCTACTCCTGAATTTCTTTCTCCCCACAATTCCAAGGCCCCAGAGTCATTCAGTACCTTCTCTAATGCAGCACACTCCTCCCTCTCCTTCCTCTCAGCATTCCCTCATCAGTAAATCTTACCAGTCTGTCTTGCTCTGCAACTGATTTTTAAACTCATCTTGCTCTTGTTTGAGGGAATGTAAAAGTCCCATTAATCTCTCTTCAGCCCAACTATTCTTTGACTGCAGAAGCATTGCTTCTTCTTGTTCATCTTACTCAGTTAATATTTCCTCTGGTAATCTCCAGATTTACAGCTGGCACTTTACTATCAGATTCCAGGTCATCTTAACCAAGAAAAGGCAGACTTTCTTAAAGATTTTCTCAAATGGACACATTCTATTTTTAGTAAGATAGCAAATTATACTTAATTGTATCTTGTTTTCTACTTGTCCTTTTCCCCTTAAAATATTTTCTGAATCCCAGACCACTTCCGAGTCAGGTCCTGCTGATGCCATTATCAGCAGTTTCCCTTTGCTGACCTAATTACAGGCATTAAATTTGCTTCCCTCTGATCAAACAGTACCATCTTCAACTCAATTTATTTTCATTAAAAATATCTGACATGAGAACCTGGTACTTCTCAAATCCACTGTGTCTGAACTCATCCCAAAGACTACCTGATAACCACAATTTGGCTGCATTAAAGTCCTGAGATTTTCCAATTTCCAATTCCATGCTCTGGTTCCCAGTACATATATTGCTTTTACCCTGCTGATCCATGGCTTTTTCCTTACTAATTTAGTCTTGAGTCCATATTTAAACTATTTTTGATCTATCCTCCAGATACATGACAAATCCACGTTTTTTGTTATTTCTCTTTTTATTAAAGTAGCCAAAGAATATTTTAACTTTCAGAGGGTTTAAATACCATTAGATAACTCTCTGTGAATTTGCTAAACTTGACTTTCTCTGTAATAAATTCTTCTCTTCTGTAACAGTTTTCTTGGCCAGTCTCTCTTTCTCCCCCTGCTTTTCAATGCCTTTGGGATAATTTTTTGTTATATTCTCTAATTAATCTTTCTAGTAGATCTAGAAGAAGTTTAAATCCCACTTGCATTCCAGCACATCTATTTTTTGTCACTCCATTTACCCACCCATCATACCTGCAGCTATTTGCTGCACATTCATGGTTTCAAACGTGTGTACCACTAACTGACACACTCATCAAAAGGACAGATAATAGCAACTTGAAGAAGCCCAAACGTCTGAGTATTTGTCTCTTGTCATGGCTCTCATTTTTTGCATCTTGAAATTACCTTTCTTCTCTGAAAGTCTGGAGCCAGGAAATAAGCATCTCCTTCAACCCTCAAATAAAGAAATTATTTGCTTTTTTCCTTGAAGGGATAGGAAGGCTTAGAGAAAGGTCCTTCATAGTTGCAGCACTCTTGCACTACATCAAGACTGAACTTATCTTACAGGAAAGAACACTACTGAATTTCCCAATAACTGATATTTTTATGAGAATCAGGGGAATAAAATACCTTTCGTCACAATGTTGCCAGCACCACTTCTATTGTTATAGCAACAGCATCCTCTTGAGCTTCTGTTTACCATCAGATTATGGAGGGTTATGCTCCTTCTGACAACGAAGACCAGTTAAAAAACTCCTAACTCTCCCTCTTCCCATTCCCACAGGCACTCCCCTTGAGGGTCAGTATTACACCCCAAAACACTGAAATTACTTTTTTTTAATTACTCTTCCAGAAATGCGGCTTATAGTGCTTAAACCCGAATATAAAGAATCGATTTCTTTCATTTCAGCTTCACAAATACCTGCATCCGCAGAAGGGAGAGCAGAAGCTGAATAGCACCAGTAGAGAACCTCCTACAAGATGCATCTGCCATGTATGGAGGTGTATTTAATTACAACTTAAAAAATTCAACATGATAACCTCCTAAGCTCAGGTATTGAATCTGGAGACTCCAGTGTTATTTTAAAACTGCCAAGTATAGTTCTGATCACAGAAACTCAACTGATTCTATACAGTGAAGCAGCAGCAGTTTTCCACTCTGTGGCAACAAAAGCATCAGCATTGTGCAAGTGAAAAACACTATAAATTCACATTAAAGACTGTAACATGACTTTAAAAAGTTACTTTATGTTCCAGTTTGCACTTTATCTTCATTATAAACTATCTCTTTAATACATATATCTGTGATTTTTTTAAACAACTCTTATTAAAACATAAAAGCAAATTTTGCATCTAACGCAGGTCTGACACAAAAAGAAGCTGTGAATGGCTGCCATCTGCTACCACAGGTGGCATGCACAGCTCTATTTATACTTGGGGCATGCACTAGAAGTGGTAGATGTTCCTCTATTTAGAGATTTTTCTAATGATTTCAGAGCAGGCTATGTTATTAAATGAGAAACAGGAAAAGCACTTTCTCTGAAGCAGCCTCTTGAGGAGACGCACAGACTTTAGAATGAAGCTGCTGACTACGCTTCCTTCAGTCTCTTAGCAATACATACAGCATTTCTTTCCACTCCCAACAAAGAATTGATCACTCATGAAACAGTAGGTTCCAATTTGCATACGTTTAACCCACTGCAAGAAGCAGCAGCATTGTTTACGATTAAAATGATTGGAGTAGGTTCCCGTGACATATTGTAGGGAGAATTCAACCGTGCTGAATAGTCATTTTCATTGAACAAATATAGCGTTTTATCAAATTTACTCTTCCATCAGAACAATAAGCAGCTATTTCCTACCATTAAAATTGACTGTTACAGTTCATGCTATGTTGCCACTCTGAGTTTTTTAAAAGGTGTACTCTGTTAAAGGAAACTTTAAAAATACTTAAAATCAAAACATAATAGAAAGGCTTTTGTAAAAGTCATGAGAGACATGGTATTTACCGTTGATTCAGCAGCACTGACAAGCACTGCTGCTTGAAGTCCTCATTAACCCTAAAACGAGGGGGAAAATAGAGCTAAACAATATTTTACATTTAATTCTTCAATTTGGTTAAAAAGCTTTATCTCCAATGTCTTACCTAAATAGATTCCATCTACAGATTCATGAAAACGTGACAATAGTCTACAGTCCCCTCTACAAAAACTGGAAAATTTGTTATAATATGAATATCTAGACACCTATCATGTTTACAATTCCAGACATATAGTCAACCTAAACACACCCCTGCCTGTTTCAGAAGAAATTCGGAATTTCAGCACACTAGCAGGCAATGTACAGGGACTGCATGTTCCTGATCAAAAAAAGTACAATCTCAGTACTAGGAGGAGATACAGTAATTGCTGAAAGAACATAAACTTGTTTTTCCAATGTCTAAACCATATTAACAAAAACCCCCAAACAAACAAGAACAGAGAAAAAAAAAATACAAAAAAAACCAAAGAGGAAATTTTCCATGATTAGTGCATGTAAGGAAGGCAAGCATTTGCAGAAATCTGGAATAAAACCCGAACAGAATGGATACTATAAACACAATTTATATTAAATAAATTTTAAAATTAAGAGCTTGAGCTCCTACCTAAACTATTACAGTTGGGAAAAACTAGTTAGAAAACCTTTGATGCAGAAATTATTCCTACACAGAAGTTTTCCAGTACAAACTACCTTTGATTAGACAGAATTATGAACTTTTTAAAAATACAGTACATGAAAGGCCAGGTCCCACACAGCTTCCTTCTAGGTTACATTTTAAGCACTGGCAGCACATTGAATCAACACAGGCTCCTGCTGAATGTTACTGAGACAAGACTTTTGTTTTTAAAATACTGTTACTTGGATTCTACATTTCAGAAATTGGAACCTTCAAAAGACGAAATTATGTAATTCCCTGATCCAATGACATGTAACAGAGATTAAACCAATTCAATTAAAGCAAAGTTTAAGTCAGGAGCTGAAGCTCTGAATTTAACAGCGTGACGACTTCCAAGTCGTTTAAAGGGGTTTGGCTGGTGACTTCCCAGCAGACCATGAGGTGGTGCTGTCCCGCCAGAATTCACGACAGGGGCACACTGGCCGCTTCCAAATGTCAACCCGCCGGTTTTCAGCTGATTTGTCTCTTGAGGGGATACATTTGGTTTAGGTTTCCCCAGCAAACGTGAAAGTTTCTAAAATAGGTCACGCAGATCAATTGCTCTCGTAATCTGAGACCCAAAAGAGCAAATAATACCCAAACTGTGGCGTGGGGGTGGCCCAGAGCTGGATGCAGGAGGCGAGGAGACAGCCAGCCTGGCTACCTCTAATCTCAGGAAAATTGTGACTTTGTTCAGTTTCTGCTTAACATCAGCATATATGTTACAGCAGCAGCAAAGGGCAGGGAAACATTTTAATTGCATTTTATTATAGTCTTGCATTTGGAGCAAAGGAATTAACCAAGAACAGGGGGCCATATTAATAAAATGTGTGGTATATGGGTTAAAAACACTCAAAACTGAATTAACTGAACTAAAAGCCATGAAAACGAAGTATTTCAAAATATTTTAAAATAAAATATTTTTAAAATGTTTAATTTTATCAGTACTTTTTCTGATTTAAAATAACATAATTTTTCCCCCCCAAATATAAAATGAAAGTATTTTAAGGAATCACTGCAGAAGTCTGCAATAACCATTGTGGAATATTGGAAATTAAAACCAGTCTGAAGAATACCACAGGCAGTATTTTGTGCCCATTAACAAACCGATTAAGAAACCCCTTAAACTGCAGTAAGAAGCAAAGCAAATTTCCTGACACCTGGTCTGGAGCAGAAAACACTTCATTTTGCTTAATATCAGACTGTCAAAAAGGAAGAAGCAAAGAAGGCACTGTCTTATACACTATATCAAAAAAAAAAATCAGCTCTAAACAAATATTTTTGGTTGTTGGATTTTTTTTTAATTATCTTAACATATTTTTATATATACTGCCTTTGGTTCAAAAATTGTCTTATTAATTTATGTTATTGTCAGTTCACACCGAAATACTTTGCCTCTAAAGTGCACTTCAGATGTGCATTTGGTGATTTTTATTTTTTAGCCAATGCTTATTATACACAATGGAAAATTTGGTACTAAGTAACTCACTATCAACCTAAAAGCTTGACCTTACTATGCTTTCCTCAAAAGTAATGCAGAGTTGGTGCAAGATTTGGTCAAATGTACAATGAAGAGATTATTTTTGGAATTTTGTGACACAACTGCAAACATTATTTTGTTCAAGAGAGTAAAGCAAAATAAAGACCTAAGAGGTTGAAAAATCCAGTTTCCCCACTGACCACAATAAAGACTGAAAGTACCTGGTATTATCACTGGATGAAGGTTTTACTGGGGTGTTATTTGGGGATGAGGTTGCTGCATGTTTTAAAATGTGCATGGTACCTCCAGCAAACTCCAACTGTATAGAAAAATTACTTTGAAGCCACTGAATGAAGTCATCCTAAAATACATTGTATATTCCTAAAACCATTTTAATGCTTTGTACTTCAGGCATTTATAAATCGGGGGGGCGGGGGGGAAGGGGAATCTCGTTTTAGAGGATAATTACTTACAAACATTGAATTTAAACTCCGAACCAGAAAAATGCAAATACACAGAGAATTTAAGGTGGAGGTCTGAGTTAATTTCATCACTGTTTTCTTAGGTCTTACAGGAACACACTGGTTTGATAGCGTCATATACAGAACCACATCTAAATATTCTGAAAATAGTCTGTAGAAAGTCAACAGGAACATGAGGTGACCTCCTGAAAAAATTTACAGTAGTCTTTCTACAATGTAACATGATGGCAAATGTTTTTAGTAACCAGTTTTCATCTATTCTCCATGGTAACAAACACTTTCAATTAAAAAAAAAAAGAGCACAACATCTGATTTTAATAAAACTTACTATTTCTCTTTTTCTTGTTTATTGTCCAACTCTAATCATAACTTTCTTTAACATTTATATTTTTACACGATCATCAAAAACCTCATAGACTAAACCCCACAACAATTGTGGGGAATGTTTTGGTTGAGAGATAAAAGGAAATTGGTCAAAATACGTATTTGCAATAATTGGCCTTTACCATTGCTGTTCAAAATACTCCATTTACAAGCTTTCAGAAACTGCATTCAGTGTTGCTTGTGTTTTTCTGTAAGAATTATTTTTCTTTTTCCTTGTTCTCACAGTCTGAACTTCTTTAGTACCACGTTTTCTGGACTCAAAGATGTTTTAGGATATAGAGACAGATTTCCAGCCTCATTTAACAGATACATAATAATAAAAGGGTATTCTTTCTGACAATCATTATGAAACTCAGAATTGCAAGTTTTTGCAGTGCAATTCAGACAGCTTCATGTGCATGTGCTTCAGGCTGGGGATTCAGGTGAATCTGCTTCAGCATAAGCCACCACAGGGCACCAGAGCAGCTGAGCCTGTGGCATGAGCTGTGCCACCACCCTGCTCTGCTGGAGCTGCGGCCAGAGCAGAGCCCCCCCTCGCACTCCTCTACCTGACTCTTCCCATCCTGAGTTCTACTTTGTCTGTGTATTTACACCCCCACACCTCTACACTGACGGAGCATGACCTGTCACAGCACTTAGTCTGTCCCAAAATCCTACCACTCTGTCAGATATGATTCAGAGGGACAAGCACCATTCTGTTTCCGTGTCCAAGTATTTTTCTGGATTTTCATCACTGGTACAATAATGTTCTTAGTGTAAAAATCCCTTTATGATGTTTCAACACCTTCATTCGCATTATGCAGATTAAACATTACTGCTTGCTCTATAGTGTGGTCTAGAGTGGTTGCTCTAGAATTTATACCAAGTAAGTTTCTCCCCACTAAAATACTGGACTAGACCAAGAAAACAGCCAGTCAGAAATGAGATGTTTATGAATCCTTATGTAAAGAACATGTATAGATCAGACAATAAATAAATATACTGGAAATAAGCTAACTCTGCACACATTAAGATCTTAATTCAAGTGCTTTATGATACCAGAAAAAAATTAAGACAAATGGCCCTTTCTGCCCCCTCTTCTCATGTAACAGAGGGAACCCCAAGACCTGGATCCTCTGCCCTAAATGGTAGGAACTTACTGGGCCCTGGTATAACTGTTAATTCCTTACATGGCCGATGCAGAGTGACGCACTGATAGAGGCTACTCACATCCTCAGTAAACCCAGAGTTTCTCAATCAGGCACGGAGATCTCCTCCATGCTGTTCCACTTCAAATAGTCTACTTTGCTGCCTTTTTTGAGCAAGCCACTACTCCTCTGTTAGAGCTCCTAGGAAGTAGAACTATGCAAAAAAATCCCTCCTCCATCCCTGGGAATCCACTGGTCCTTATAAACAGCAAACTGAGGTAAGGAAAAAAAATAATAGCAAAGAAAACGAATAGTCCTTTTAACAGGACAAGACAGGGATACTAACAGTCAGTACGAAATCTAGTCTTGTAATATTATTTCATTCCCTTCACCCTGTCAGTTTCTAAGAAATAAAAGTGTCTCATGAAACAGTAATTAAGGCAAACCATGACAGGTTCTCGACTCTACAGCAAAGGGCAAGAAGTTTAATAGAGCACAAGTGGGACTAAAATGGTAACTGGGCAAAAGCACCTTACTTTGTCCCCACTCCAGAACCTTCTGACATGACCAAAGTCTAAGAGAACAATCTCTTCCTTTAGAGCACATGACCCTTCCATATTTCCATTAAGTTAACTACCAAATGACCATTAGCTTCCCAAGGTAATGTATGAAGTGTCTGGAAAAAATCTCTAGACCCCAGCATTTGTTCATCACAAGGTGCTACTCATGCTAGTTTTGATCTGCCTAGGGGTATTTGCCAACTGATCTGCCTATGAAAAAAAAATGCCCCACACCACGGGGGAGAGTAACTTCTACTTGAAAAAAATCCAGTCGGCAGTCACACAGAAATTTCTCCCATGAAAGTGCTTGCAGAATTTGTGAGAAGGAAGTTTTAGCTGTAACTGAAAGGGAAATCAATGCTGCTCTTTTGTATTTGAGTAATGCTGACAATTCGAAAGTATATTTTCAATCACTGAAAGCAGAAACTCCTGACAAGATTTCAAGTTGTGAAGTAAGACACTTTTCCTTTCTCACTTTTTCTCAGCCATCAATCTCAGTAAGATTTTTTAAATGTCCACTTCCTGTAATTTGGGTAATTTTAGAGTATAATTATTTTTACATTTTTATGATGCCTTTGGGGTATCATTACAAATATTTTTTAAGCATTTAAACTTGCAAAAATAAAATTAAGTAATAGCTTCTTTTAAGGAGAGACTGTCAGTCCTGTTTTGAATAAACAATCCCTTTAAAGGCAATCTTGAGATTTATATCCGCTGTAACCATAGAAATTAATCTTGAGTTTAAACAAAATAGACTAAAACGTAATTTATTTAATGAAAATCAGAACAGTGCTATTGCAAATGAAAGTTGGGTTTCTGTTTTTTTAATTCAACAGACAGCTTTGTATGCAGTCTTAAGATTTTACTTGATGGGCTACTTCTTACAACTTAATCATACTCATTTAACCAATTTGAACAAAGCATTCAGATTTCTGAGTATTTTAATTTTACTTGATATAGATTTCAATCAGTAAAAAAAAGGTTAAGGACTTTGCAGATTTAAAAAGCTGCAGTTAAATATACCAACCATTTTCAATGATAAGAGCAATCATGAGAAACTGCTATGACATTGTGAGGTTAGCTATAAAAATTTTTGTGAGTTTCTCATATAAAAAATTTTGGGAATAGCAAAGAAGAATTAAAAAAGCACAAAATGAGAAACATTTTCATTTGTCAGCATAGCTAAAAAAATGACATTATGTTCAGAAAAAAAAGTTGTTCCCATAGACTAAGTATTTACAAGTTGGCACGAAACATTCCAGTACTCTGACACTCAACAACAATCATAACACATTAAGAACTTCAAGGTTAAAATAATTAGGTATTTATAGGTCAGTTAAGTAGGAGTTAAAACAGCAACAGCATTTGCTATATTTTCAAAAAGCAAGGAAAAGGATTTGAAGTTCACATAAGGAAATACTGATATGCTTCATAATATAACACCAAAACAAAAGACATAGCCCAAAACCTAATTCACATTACAATAGATTGAAACAGTTTCCTGTGGGAAACTTTATCAAAAGAACTATAATCTAACATAATTTCTCCAATTCCTGTATGTATTATGATAAACTATTTTGTGGCACTTGCAGCTGTTACATTACCTGTATATAAGGCCACCTTCTAAGCCTCCCTTGATCATATCAATAGGAAATTATCAGACCGTATAAGAAAAACAATAAAGTTCAGCCTTGTTTATAATTAGGAAGCTAAACTTTGAACTCTGTACTCTAAACCCAGTTATTCTATTACACAATGACAAATATATTACCAAAGAAGAGAAAGAAAAAATTAAGCTGCTTAAAAGCCAGAAGGTTCTAACAAGACAGTAACTGTTCATAAGCCACAGTACCAGCTCTGAAGTCCTCAAGAAATACAAGCTTCTGGTCCTCTGTTCCCATCTCTCAGTATGTAAAAGAGAACACTCTAGGACACTAAGCCAAACCAAGGCTCATGTGGACATAACAAACCTTGGTTTGTAATACAAGTGGGGAAGAAGAGATTCAACGAAGTGAACTTTGCAAGGCCATACATGACAACCCAAAATACAACAGTCCATTCCTGTCTCATAGTTAACTTGCCTGTTTCCTGCAATAGGTTACCTCTCCTTGCAATGCATTACTCATTTCTAAAAGCATTAGATCTATTTCTAGTAAGTCTCAAATTTGTAAGAACCCACAACTTCACATAATAGGTAGCATTTTGATGGTACACATCCACAGAAAATACACCATGTGTAAAGAGGGAGAGACAGAGAAACAAAAAAAAAATTAACGACAAAATCAAGATATGCAAGAACAGGAAATAAAAGGGTTGGCTGAAATAAAAGGAAACAGCATCTGCACTGAGACATACCACCACTGTATACTGCTGCATTAAGTCTGAGGTTTCAGTCAACATTCAACTCCAAAGGCCTCCAAGAAGAGAGGGCTGCAAACTACAGCATTATCTTCATGGCTCCTCTGAAATGGAATGCAGTCTCCAGTCTGGAATTACCAAGTGTCCAGCCAGCTGTGAGACAATCTTAGGCAGCAACATGGTGAAACACACACTGACACATGCTTATTGACAGATTTCTGTTCACAAACACTTTGCAGTAAGAGCACATGTCAGCTATCCAGCACCTAAGCACACTGAGAGGAGATCACATTAACTACCAGAGTGATGAAAGAGACTGTGCTTATTCTGTAAACTGGTAAATCAGAAGAGCTTCTGAAGACAAAAATCTATTAAAACACTATTTTACAAATTAATTTGAGTTCATATTTTACTAGAAGCACTCTGCTAGAAGGAATAAAACAGGGACTACTTCCCTTTGTCCTATTTTTTAAGATAAATTTTGTAGGCAACATCAGTTTTTCACAGCCTGTGGCACATGAACATTTCAAAGCTGTTACCGTTTTCAGAGACCTTGCTTTTCACAGCTTACTGCTAATCGAGGTATGGGCACTGCTGTAGCATGCAGGGCAAGAAGGAACCATGAAATAACTAAAACACCACTGTGTCAACATGTACTAACTGTTGACAAGTTTACAGATTAAGCCACAAGAGTTACTAAGAAGCTTTTTGTTAAGATTCAGTGTCCATCAAGCAGTTTCACTGTATCTCATTTACCCATCCACAATGAAGAGATCAACATTACCTCTGTGTCTTTTGCCATAACAACTACATTGCCCACTTTAGGCTGCCGTAGCTAAATGCGACTGCATTGTGTGGGGAAATAGAAGAACAACTGGATGGAAAACACTCGTGCTCCAGCAGACAAGCAGATGGAGAAACTGGAGTATCTCTTGTGAGATGGATACTGGTTTGTAAACAATTTTCACTCAAGGTTAGAGTAAAATGCTACTGCAATTTGCCACACAATGTTTCACTGCTCTTACATGAATTACGTCAACAGTCTCTCATGCCAACGCCAGAAGTAAAACTATCTTTCCCAATTTCTGTTTGGGTTACAAACACCTGATTTAATAGACATTATACTGCTGCTTCACAGTTCTGCTCTGCATTACAGATAAGTCACTATTACTGGGATATATTTCATCAGTATTTCAATACTTTGCTTATGCACTGCATGAACTTAGGGAAGAGAGAAAGGTATATAGGAGGTACCTCCCTGCTGAAGAGCTATCTCACTAGCAACTTTAAGATGAAAATATTAAGGCTATTGAACACAACTGAAACACAAAAACTTAATACTGGGAAGAGAATTTACCATACAGAGATTAGTTAAGATTATTTGGTAAACATCAAGCAGATATTTGACTGTATGAGTAGATGGAACAGGAGTCGATAAAGCTCACACAGGGGCAGAAGAAATAAGAGAAACACTGAAGGAAGGGAAAACCTAAAGATGGAAAAGAAAATCAAAACAGAAGCAGAAGGGCATGGCCTGAAGTAAAGAATGAAAAAATTCAAAACACGGTAAGCTGTACCCAAGCTAAAGCAATAATTATAACTTCAGCGCAAATGAGAGAGTCTCAAACACACAAGAGCTGCTATCATGTAGTTGGAAGAATGGGACCCTTATTTAGGGTAATAAAATAAAACAAAACAAACAAACAAAAGCACAAAACAAAAATCAAACAAAAAACAACAACAACAACAAAAAACCAAACAAAAATCTCAAACACACTTAATGGGAGAAGAAACAACCTCCAAACTAATTATTAAATCTCTTAGAATGTAAAATATACTCCTTGAAAGTGTTCAAAACAGCCTAAACAAAACACTGGATGCTATATATATGCTAGCAAAGAAAGGAATAACCTGGCCTCATGTTTTAATAGCATGTTTTACTCCTTGGCACACCAGCATTAGAACCAGAGCATCCCAAAAACTACAATTTTTCTCCACAGAAACACACAATTTCAAATGCCTAGAGCTCTAATGTCATACCAATGAAAAAGCATATTGCTGAACACACTGTATAGCAGCCGTGCAAATACTTAAAGCCAGGATATCTGAACTAGTTGGAAGATATTTTTTCTTTTTTTGTCCTTCATGTTCTTCAGTCCCCGTCATAACAATTCAAATGTTGTTCCTGCAATAAGCAACTCAAGTGTATGTCTGACTACAGCATCAATACGGATAGAAGAAACAAAAATGATTAAGGATAGAAAAACAAAAGGAAGACAAAACCCATTGGCTAAATATAAAGTTCTACTCATGTAACTTTGTTTAGTTCTATCTAGTTGCACTGTACCAAATTAGCTGAACAATGACTTTTTAGGAAGCTTAAGTAACTCAAGATAATTTTTCTTTTATTTAAACTGATTTGAGGAATTTGCACTTTAGAAAATAAAAGCGTAGTTTTAATGACTGCATGCATCTTTTTATTGCTTAATTAGTAGCCATTATTAATACTAATGAATAATATGAATGAAGTCAAGAAAAGGAAAAAGTCCAAAAAAGCAAGAGCTGGACAAGACAGGGGAAAAAAAGACAAAGGAAAAATTATTTACACAGATTAGGCTTCACACAGACTACACTTTTTATTTTTGTCGTATACAATAAATTAGATAGCAACAAGAAAATTAAGTCTCCCTTCTGCTGCAGAAAGAAAGACAACTGACTAGATATTTGTGGGTAACTAAATTATCCTACATGTAGTTAATGGTTTCCTACCTTTTAAATAAACATGCATCTCCTGATTCTGTAATGTAGAGAAAATTGGTGGAAAATCAGGAAATAAATATCTTAACAAAGGAATCAAATGGAGTGCAAATGAAGAAGAAAACAGTAAGAAACAGTAAGAAGAAAACAGTAAGAAATAAGTGACACTAGAATTGTGAGAGATTTCAAAAGAGAACTATGACAAAATACAATACAGAGAGCCAGAAATAAAAGCATACACTGTCAAAAAAGTAACAGTTGGAAAGAACAAATGAGAAGTCAGAAGAAAACCACTTCTTTCACATAAGTGAAAGAGAAGAAAATGGAGTGACTCCTGAAGAGCCACAATTTTAGTCCAAAGGCAATTCCAGTTATTATAATATGATTAATATTCCCTTCACATTTAAAAATGATCCTACAAGGAAAATTAAATGTATTTACGTGAAGCAGTTAAAAGATATACACTCTACGCCTGGTCTGGGGCATGTACTCTGAGGCAGTGGACACGTACAATTATAAGAGCTGACTGAAGTTATCTGGTTTGAAAACACCCAACACACAAATACTCACTGAAGCACAAAGAACAAATACTTTCACTTTTAAAATTTCCCTTTCCATTAAACTGAAAACAGAGGGTTTGGGGGTTTTTTTAAGTAATACTATTTTTCTCTTACACTACAAATATAAAGCATATGCAAAGCACACAGCAGAAAATCTGAAATAAGCGGTGTCAGCTGGATGCAACTAACTGAAATTCAGTTGCTGCAAGAGCCACAAAACAAAGTCCTTTTTCTAAGAGCAAAGAGGTGGAATCGAACCAATCAACCTTCACTTGAGACAAACAGTTAATGTGGTCAAGAAAAATCTTGAGAGAGCCTACAAAACAGTAATTTTTCCTATAAAACAATTTTTGTCTATTGCAGCAGGCAGTACTCTTAACAGCTACTGCCTTTGAATTTGGGGTCAGGATGTCACTACAACTCAGAATTAAAATTACCTAGATCAGAATAAACACAGTGCAAAATCTAGACTTCTCACATTTCAGGTAACATGCAGACTACAGGTACTGCTTTGGTTTACCCTCAGAATACACTCATTTTAGCTGTTAGTCTAAAATGCTTTCATTTCTGAAGTTCTGTGCAACGCTGAAGCTCTCTGAAATGAAACCTAGCCCAAGAAAGAGATCCAGCGTCCTGGATGTAGCAGTCTTTTCCTATGCTGCTATAACATAATTTTATTGAAAATTCAGAAACTTTTATCAACCATCCCTACTTTCAATTACAAACTCTGGTGATACACTGAATGGCAGCATAAACTTTACTAGAACTTCTAGGGGAATTTTATTCCTTACAGCCATTACGGTAAAGAGGAGTTAAAAAAGGGCCAGGGGGCTTACTGGAAGGACTCTGTATTTTTAGACAGCATTTTCTATGATAAATCTACTAAACGAAATACAACTGTACAACAGATTATGACATTCACCATTAGCAACAGCTGAAAAGTCTTCTTGGCTCCCAATGCAGAGATAAGGCAGGGAAAAAAAAAAAAAAAGTTCTGAGTGCTTTCATAAATAGGATTTTGAAGGACTGCAATTGAAAATTGGATTTCCTGACTTCTCAGTGCATGACAGTCCTTCCTTTTTGAGAGGAAAAATACTGATGTTACATTCCAAAACCTACTGCATTTCCTGATCATACACTGTTACAAATTCTGCTTTAAAATTATAATTGTGAAAATAATTCTACCTATTTCCGTATTACCTCTTCAGAACAGCATCATTCATTCAGAAAACTACAATACACCAAAAACCAAACCAAACCAAACCAAGAAACCAACCAAAAGCCAAAAAAACCCCAGAAGACAAATAGTAGAGAATTTTCCCCATGTTTACAAAATATAGAGACAAAATACATTCCATGCAATCTCTTGGGCTCAGCTTTACAGTCAACGCAACATTCATTAGATCCCTTTTTTCCTCAAGTGTTACAAGGAAAACCAATTAAACATCAAAAGACTCATGCTTGTCATGTCAAATTTACTACTCATTGGAACAGTGTGCCTTATTCATCAAATACGTGTTGACTTGGAAGTCATCATGAACCACATTCTTAAGTAATTATAGCAACTCCTACAAAATACTGATTACTATTAAGAATAAGTAAGTTAAACTAAATGCAGCAATTATCATAGCCTTCACTTGCCAACAGACGCCATTCCATCAAAAGCACACTGCACAATTAAAAAGTTAAAAATAAAGCATTTTTTCTGTCCATAACCATTGCTCCTCTGCTGCTACCCAAGACCAAAGTATTGTGCACTGGGGCTGGTTTCTGCAAACTACACACGTCTTTGCTGCAAAGAGAAGGTTGCACATAACTGCTGCATAAGGAATAAGAACATCATGTTGGCAGTGTTATGTCAGGGAACACAGCACAAGATACTTCTCAGCAACATGTGTATTATGCAGTTCGTTTTGCACGGGGTAATGTCAAAAGATGCCTGGGCTTCAAGCTGGTGGTCAAAGTGATAACCTACATTAAGTGCTACAACTTGTAGCTGTAAATGTATTATTGAAGACTGTTCATAAGGCTGAATGGATGGTTTGTTTGCTCTAACTGAAATAAATTAATAAAATAGTTGAAAACTTATTTTCAGCACAGTTTCTAATCTGTGTCAACTACTAGTAATATTGCAGTCAGATAGTCTGGGGTTCATTTTTCTAAAAGAGTAAAAGAAACTTCAAAGGTGGGTGCTTTAATCCAAACATTAAATATATAGATACAAGCACAGACATTAAATCACAGCATTTCACTCAGATTGTTTCATAATTTCATTGTAGCAATTTTAAGTATTCAAAATAGCTGTTTAACTCACTTTTTAAAATGCAAATTATTTATCCAGTAAACCATTACGACTTGGAGCCATTTTATGAACTTCACTGGGATAGAAATGTAGCCATAAACACTAAGTCAACAAGTAAAAACCTTCATGATCTAGCAACTAGGTAGCAAAATAAATCCTTTAAAAACTATCAAACGACGCTAAAAATAAAATTAGATATAAATTCAAGTTTTAGACTGTGGTCAATTGAGGTCTAGACAAAACCCTATGTTTGTTCACTGCCTAGTCTCCAGTCTGCTCTAAGTTTGAAAAGGTAATTGAACTCAGTCTATAATTACTGGATTAGATACAGATGGGCTCTGTACATTTCAGGGGAGGAAAGAACTGTTTTGATTCATTTTATGATTGCCTGTAAGGTCAAACTTTTCAAAATGTACTTTCATCTGTTAAATGGTTTCTCAAAGTCCCAGGGGCACATCTTCAATAACTGATGTTTTAAGCAATTTGGGTCTATCAGATCCAGTCTTTGAATATAATACGCTGTCCATTTTCTAGAATTATAAATGTGCATGTAGGTTAATTGCTACAACTCAAACAGATTTTCAAAACTACACTTTTTAGAAAATTACAAGTTTTACTCAACAACTGCTATGCATAAATATTTGTAGACTTATTATAGTTTAGGGTACAGAATATCTTTGGAAATATAACTACGTAACACAAATTAGAAATGTCCTTACTCATAATTTCTTTCCATTTAGAGAATGTTCTCTTAGGACCCAAATCAACAATGAATAGTCCCAAGTAAATCAATCCATTTCTTGCAAAATAAAACAAAAAACAAACAAACAAACAAAAAACACCCACCCCCCCCATAAAACAAAACCATAACAAAAAAAGAGAAATGTATCTTAATACAAAATCCCAAAGAGCGCTGGAGTAAACTTTTTTCGTAATCTCTTATTTGAGCCTTCATCCTCACTCTCACTCAAGACAAAATATACAACAGTGAGTAAGCATTAAGCTTTCATTCTCCTAAGAATTTTTTTGCAAAGTATTTTCTTCAATTAAATCAACTATAACTCTACAGCCTATTTCACTATAACCAGGATTTCATCTTCCTTAGTTAACAATTCAAATGCTCTGCAAAGGCTATCTAGCTCTGCTCTCAGTTAGAAACTCTCAGAGCTACCGTAATAGCAATTTAAAGCAGAAAACACACCATGCAATCAGAAGACAATATAATAGTTCAGTTCATAGCCTTAAAATAATAGGAAACTTAATTCCAAACAACTTTTTATTTAAGAGTTTCAGTTTATTTGTATCACAACCATCTTCTTGTTTACAACATTCCAATAGCAAAGCATTTTTTGTTACATTACATTTGTGTTTAATCAACAACAATATCTCACCAGCAACAGTCTCAGTCAAAAAAGTTATCTTTGTAGGATCTATAGAGCTGTTCTGACACAGAGTCCGTATTCAAGCACCGGTAATAAGGATAATTGGAACTATGTTATAATAAAGATAATTGGAACTATGTTATAATAAGGATAATTGGAACTATGTTAATATAATCTCCCTCTGTCTCCAAGTGGGCTAATGAGAAAGCAAGTTCTCATGTAGTTTCCATGATTAACACTTTATTCATATTATTTCAAAGCCTTCCACAAAGGGACAAAACCTGAAGGCAAACCCCACCACCACAAAGCCCCAAGAGAAAGATGCAATAAAATAACAGTTATTTGTATGCCTGCTTGGACAGATCATGCCCATCATCATCAGGCGGCACAAAATTTCTACCATAGCTCACAAGTCTCACTGAAAGAAGAAACACCTTCTGCTGCATTTTAAAAACTGATTGATAGAAATCAGTTTGTTCAAAACGGTTCAATAAAATGCCAGTAAACAGACAATGAGTTTTTGGAAGAGAAGCTCTTTTTTTAACCATAAAAGCATCAGTAACAACCATACACAAACAAATGAAACAAACATGCCATTTTACTCAAATGGTAAAACCCATGCAGCATTTGCATTATCTTCCTTCCCACATCTCTAATGGATGCTTTTAAATGTATTTCTTTAAAACTGAAATAATATTCATATTAGAATTCACATGGGGTGCATATGCTTAATTCAATAAAGTCTTCATCTTTATTTAAGAGCTATATAAAAGAGGCTTCTTGTCCTACACTGTACACAAAAAAAAGTTTCCTCCAAAAAATACATGTCTTACTTTCCCTACAAAATAGAATTATAGTAAGTATTTAAAGTCTTTTGTGAATCCATAAATGACTCCTGAAACTACTGTAATTTTTTTAGACAATAAATTGTGAAGAAATGGTAAAGCAGCTAAATAGCCAGGACACAGCACCATGAATGCTGTATGCTGTAACACAGCAGAAAATAAATACAATGTAAGAAATTATACTAGGTCATATGTTAGAACAATTAATTATCTCTGATACTTTTTCCTTTTTTCTTCTCCTGCACATTTTCACTATTATATCATCTGAGAGCACCGTATAGCCATTAATTATTCCTTCAGTAATACAAAAAAAAAAAAAATCACTTAACTACCTTCATACATAATTCATCCTCTGAAATTTTTGAGGAAGAAATCTAACAAAAATAACCCAAACGAACATTAAAAAGTGGTAACAAACTTCTGTGGTAGATAAGTACCCTGTGAAGTCTACTATGGCAACTTTATTTTAGAAATACTCTAGCGTGTTATTTCCTATAAGTTCATTTATTATTAAAAATGAAGAGAGAACATTCACACATTCGCACAGTCCAAGGTCAGACTGATCAGAGTCACAGGTCACTGGAGCAGCGGTCTGGGATCTGAAAAACCAGTATCCAATTCCTTGCTTTGGTATGAAGCAGTGTCCCATATGTAAAAAGGAATTCCTGACCCATCCTTACACATTAACTCCTGCATTACTTGTTGAGTACTGTATTTTGAAATACATGCATTTGACTTCAGTATTTCAAGTGATGCATAATCTACCAAATCAAGGATCAGCTGCATCACACCTCAAATAATGTGCACTACTTGCAGCACTGTATCTTATTTTGGTTTTTTGTAAGATCCATGAAGAAATCAGAGACCTTTTTTCCTTGTGATTATGTAACTTAAAAAAATATGATTAAAGGATTTCTCACCACAAAGTAGATTTTTCAGACTTCAGATAAGTTTTGTAACTCTATTATCAAAAAACCACAACAAAAAAACGCAAAACAACAAACAAAAAACAAAACAAAACACCCCAAACAAACAACTAAGCAACCTTCCACCATAGTCAAATTTCTGAAAAAGACTGATACCAGAACTGGACACAACATTTTGTCATTTTAGTAGTGCGACACACTTTTCCTTTAACAGATAATTCCTTCCATGTTTCATTAAACTTACATCTTTTAAAAACTTCAGTTCCTTTATTTTGGTATCAACTTCCATGTGCAATATTTGGAGCCAAAGAAGCCAAATTATGCCCTATTGCATCCACAGCCAGAATCAGTAACTTCCCTGCTTACACGTGCAAAGGTAATATTATGCCCAAGAATCTTTGCATACATGTAATAATTTTTCTATATGGTTGAATGAGTCACGCCTCAATTTCAGGTCACACAAAGGAATGCTTCCTTTTGAATATCACAGCAGAAACTACAGTATGCATCACACTGCACAGCTGAGTCGACCCAAAGAAAATAACATTTGAAAAAGATAACTGAAGAAAGCAGAATTTTAAATTTATCAAAAATTTGTAGCTGTCACTTGAAAACTAGTATGCAACAAGGTTCTGAAAGAATATCTCAAGAACACACACATCTGTTTAATATTACAAGCCAACTGTCAACATCCTAAGTGAAGTTTTAATTTAATATTTTTTTCTTTCTTGATGTTTTACCTTTAGTCAATGCCTTGTGAGAGTATCAGCTTTCTATAAAAAACTGTTAAATATAAAGAAATGTTATTGTAGCATGTTTATAAAATCATAGTTCGAGAACTTTTTATTTTTCTAAGGCCTGACCACAACTTAATTATCTGCAGGACATTCCAAGCTCACAATTGCAAGCTCCAGTTCCCAAGCAATTTTGAACAATATCTACTGTACAGGACATACAGCACTGCAAATACCACAACATGGTAGTGTTTCCAGAAGTTCCCATTAGAGCCTTTAGACATGGTTTTTATTTTCAATAAATATTTGTTCCTCTACTAATCATTAAATGGTTTTCATCACCACTACATGTTTGTCTTTAACATGTCAGCTTGCTATCACTACTTATGTTTAATATAAGTGAACTAGTCACAAAAAAGACACGTATAACATACCTTATGCTTCACGTAAAGTATTGTAAGAGTAAGCGCTAGGTTCTTCTACAGCTCACACAATGTTTTCCTTCTTTTTTAGGGAAGAGGTAAGAGCAGGAAAAAACTTTGGAGGCCTGAGTTCTTTCCCCCCGCCATAAAAAAATAAAAAATTCACTGAATGACCATATTAGAATGCTAATGAGAATATCAGAATAATATTTCATATTAGAGGTCTAATAAACCTAGGAGTAAACCCAAGACCCCTTCTCTTATTTTCAACTGTAAACCAACACAACATTTAAGAGCTTTTGGATATCCTCACAGAACCTCCAGGAACCTTCACTTGAAACCCATTTTACACTTCCTACCCAGCTGAGACATGAAGAGGTGGGAAACACCAGTCAGTTGCATCTTGTACTACAGAAAGGAAATATTCAATTTAGAATCAGTGAGATTACAACCACATTCAAAACTATTTAAAAGTCAACCAAAACAGGAAACATCCAGAGGGAAATGTCAAGCAATCCATTAATAGTTGAAAAGCAAAGACTGAAAGGAATCTGCATTACATTTAATTGTATCTGGTTTTTGTTTTGTTTGTTTTTCAAATCCTGGACAATAGCTACAGAAATGGCATAGACATAAATTTGAGTAGATGCAGCACATCCGCTTTTCTACAGCTCTCACCACCCTCTATCAAAAGGGAAGGCAGAGTCAGAATGAAACGGTAAAAAGGGACAACAAACACCTGCTCACTATAAAATGTCACATTTTGGCAGACAGAAAGCTTTGACACACCGCCCTGAAGTCAGGAAACTTATATTTTCAAGAAAGTATCCACCATTTAACATTCTATGCAATTATATCACAGTAATATTTTCAATAATAAAGAACATTTTCCTCAAATTGCTGGAAATGATTCATACCTCCAATTTTCACCCTTTAATTGCTTTCACTGCTTAAGCTATTGTGCCAGGTTTTAATATTTCCCAGTCTGAAAAATATTTTCAGCTATACTGGACTGAAGTTTCAAAGACAGAGCACATAATTACCTAATCTTTCACTGAAAAATTATATCCTTTTGTCTATGGTGAAACACAGAAAAACATAATCCACTCATTACCAAAAATCACAAGTAATCAGCTCGGCATTACAGCAATATCTAATCCTGATGACCAAAACTAGCCTCAATTAGCAAAAACACAAGTGAGAGTACTACTCATTGAAAGCAATGATACGTAACTGATGTTTGGGAGAAGTTGCACAACCTTTATGTTTTGAAATAGCTGTTTCCTGGGATTAGAATTAAACTTTTTTTCCTGCTGATCACACATGCAAAGCATAATTATCATCCTAAATAACAGTATCTCTCAATTTTATTAATATTTCAATACACTTCAGAGTTCAAAGCAATTAACATGTGTGATGACTCAGAAATTGTTTGGTAATTGTCACAGAGGAGAAAACTCCTTAGTCCAAGTCTCAATTTAGCAGAAGATAACAAAAGAAGTTACTTTTCAAATGTTCAAGAACATCCCTCTCTACATAAGTGAAGAAGCAGGATAAACCATACACACAGAAAAAGAGAACTGCAAGATGGTGAGAAGAGTCTTTCTCTGGGTTGCTATCCACCAAACTTGTTCTTTCTTCAAAAAAGCAGAGGAGGATAATCAGAACCCTAAAGTTACCAATTTCCATGGAAATCAGCTTTATTTTGACCTCACTGTTAATACTTGAAAAAATAAACCCCAACAGTTAAATCTCTTAACAAATCACCCTGATATTCTTTTGAGTCTGCTTATTTTTATGTTCATTTCTTTCCAAACAAGAGATTGCATTTCAAAACACACAAAAACAGAGCCCAAAGCTTGTAGCAATGACAGCGTATCAAAGTTCTAAAAATAATGAGCTGCTCTTGCTCCAAAATCTTTGATAAAGAACTCAGAGAAACAGTAAAAAGCTTAAATGCATCAATTAAATTCACTAACGTGAACATATTAAATTTCAGCCTCATTCTCCCTTCTTCCATTTCCCTTCTTTCCTATTTGATGTATTGTATCATAACTTCCATATAATTTCCTGATGTTCATTCTTTTTAATTTTTTTTAACTCATATTTCTACCTCTGATGTTACACTGTCTCTTCTCCAACCTACATAATTCCATTTTCTTCCAGCTATGCCTGCTCACTTTCTATTGTCTTTCTTTTCCACTGTATCTCTCTGGCTTTTCAGACCTCTCAAGCCCCACCACACTGCCCCGAGCCCACCCTTCTCCTTCAGAGGTCATGTTATGTGCACTATGTTTAAGAAAAGAGGGAGGTTACCTATGATAAACCTCAGCTTTCTTCCACTTCCATATGATCTATAAACTTCCACAAATGCTATCCTTACGTGGGGCAGAATGACAAAGCAAGAACTCACAAGAGGTGTTGGCTTAGCCAACCACAGTCAGGAAAGAGTTCATCGTGACCAGCTACATGATACAATTCCTCCAACAACCCCAAGCCAGGAAAGAACCTCTCACAACCAGCCTGAAGGAGGTGAGGTGAGGACGAAGACAACATCCTCCAAATGGGAACTGCAGCCTTATATTCTTTTGGACGGCTCAGCACCACATGAGGTTCAGTTACTCAAAACAAAATTAACAGGAAACTAAGGAAAATTGTCTCCCAAGCCAACTTTCAATCCTGCTGTTCAGAAAATAATTCCCATGGAGTTAAGAATGTACTTTAAAACAAACAAACAAAGCAGTGGGGAACAATGACAGACATTTGAACAGACATTTCCCAAATGTAAGAGTTCATAACTCTTCCCTCAAGGCCAACCTATGCTCTCACCACCATTTCTGATATGAGTTTTGCTAAAACCAGAATCATTACATGGGGTGTATTAGTGATTTGGCATTTAATCCTAATGCATTGAACAAGGTCAACATTTAATTCTTCTCCAAAATTATTTTTTAAAAAAATCTTTACTCTGCTATTTCCTTAACCAGCTTTTTATGTGTTTCTCCTCTACTAATTAAAATTATCAGCTTCTTTCCCTTCCATCTCTCAGGCTAAACTTCTTCTCTAACAAGGATGACAGAAATGAGAAGTAAAAACAATGAATGTTCATAATTAAAAACTAATATTAACCATGATTTGCACAGGGAAAGAGATAAATTTGAAATATTAGACAGCAGTACACTGTAACTCCCTATTTGAAAAAGTACAATTCAAAATTATATTTTTTGCCTACAACGTGGGGGAGAGAAACCCATGTGCATGTAAATGAGTACAAAATACAGCATCATTGGTGAACTTTGAGAAAAAGAGTGACTGTTCATAACTGTAAATGAAAGAAGTCAGAATTAATCCTAATGACCTCAGCTGTGGGCCCAATTTATTAGAGCTTACCTCTCATTAAAAGTTAAGAACTGAACTGAACTATCACTCGCTGTCCAAAATTTGGCACAGTCATTAATTTCTAATAAAGACTATAATTGGCTACACCACAAGCAGTATATATTTCCCCTGCATCCAAATATTCTCTCATGGGACTTATTCTTATGTAATCATTAGAGTCAAAACGATCATATAAACTAACCTTATTAAATCAGGTTATAATTTTTTAGTTTGAGTATAAAACCAAAACCATTAAAGCAACTATTTTAACCATTTTTGGCCATTTCCCTCATAGCACTGGTTAGTATCAGCTATTCAATTACAACAGAAGCAGTTCACTACACGACCATGCCAGTCTTTGATGCTCTGCCTGTGTTCTCTCACACACTTTAACAATATCAGTCTTGGATATGGAAGTTGTAAGGATTAATCCCTTTTCAGTCTATCCTAAACCTGGCAAATACATGTCTCATCCCATAAAAGTTAATATAGAAAACTGGCTATTTCTTTATTCTGGATATTTCTCAGTCTTTTGAAAAGCTCAGATATAGTGTGATTCATTCTGGAGTCACCAACTTGAACTTGACTCAGAACCAGCAGCAAAATAATTATTGTATATTCCAATAAAACTTTTAATACTTGGCATTTTTATTTTTATATACTTTTTACTTTTTGAACAAAGATGGTGTAACTCTCTGCATCAGCACATTGGTACTGCCAAGAACCAGCTACTACATATCTGAAAACAGTAGGTCGTGGAAAAGCCTGTGGACCTCCCAGTCTGTAAGTCAACTCTTTTTCTTACTGTATTACAATTGTATTAAGCCCAAGGAATCCTCTGTTTGACATCTAGATCTCTAGATTTCATCTACTAAATATTTTTCAAACTTCTTTTTATTTGCAAATGCCTAGAAGTCTTCCAGTAAGGGTGTAGACTTGTCCTTCTCTATGAGTTCTGTGAATGTTACACAATTTCAGTGGCTGAATTTTTTTCTTGGTACCTCTTCAAACAATCCTGAATAGTCTGGAAGGGATCAGAAAGTACGTATTTTTAAAACCACTCATTTTTAATTGTGCTACGTCAACAATTACCTCATGCTTTTCAAGGTGGTCTTCTATAGTTGATCTGGGGGATCAGCTACTGATTTGGGCACTCCCTGTGCTTTTTAGGCTTTATTAATGCAGTGACAGTGGCAATTATGATGCCATTGTAAACACCATATACAAACACTCCTACTCTTTTTTTCTCCTATGGAAATGCTCTAAATACAAAACTCTGCAAAGATCTGCCGGAAGATCCCATGTTGGGGGACCAAGGACAAAACATCAGCTCTCCATCTCTCCTAACAGCATTGCTTTTTTGAATTATCCCATGGGCTCCATTCTAAACAATGAAATATGTTGGACTTTCACACAGGTATGCATGAAAATAAATAAATAAATAAAAAGGCACCACTACCCTCTGGGTAGCCAAAGCAGTTTACTATAAAAGCCACATGGCTTTGAAATTTAAAGGTTTGCTTAAAATTTATATTCAATGTCATTTGTTCTGGCTTTCACAAGAACTAGTTTTGGAGACAGGTTTTATGTGGGGATTTTTCTTCCTCATTACACATTTGTACAGAGCAGCTGAACATATTTTTTATGTGAATATTGGCCTATCGTACCAATTTTTTTTTTGAAGAATCAGTTAATCATCCTACAGAATCCATACACAGAGCTTATATGAATAACAGATGTTGCAGCCTCATGAATCTGGCATCCTTACGTGTTCAACAGCTTCAAACATGGACATTTGATCATTCTGAAACTTTGCATTTAAAGAGTGAGAAACATTTAACCTTTCAATTTTTCCAATCTCAAGGATATATTTTCAGATATGTCTGGTATTGATTTTAAGAATTCATGCTCCAACACTTCATTTTTTAGCTTTCTGCAAAACCTTAAATAAGAGAATCTCCTATAGCAAAACAGGAGATTTTATTCATGCCTGCAATCAAGCCCACCATGAAATTCTGTTTGACCATTACTTTACATTTATTTCTGTTCATAGGCTGTATGAGCTTTGATTCTATTTCTCCAATACACATTGAATAGTCAGCAGTGATAAAAGGTTCTCATTCCTTTGGTATTTTCAGATACCTAAGAAGAATATTTGATAGATAATACTCCCAATAGCTCATATTTGCCATAAAAAATAACAGGAAAGGCTTAAATCATAATTTTTCCTAATATTGTCCTAAAACAGAACAAACACGTTCCAAAACTGACAATCTCTTAAAATACCCAAAATAACAGATTTAAGACATTATAATGCTTTGAATTAGTGTCACACACACAGCCTCTGAACTACTTATGTTTGTCACTGAGCACTTACAGAAAGTCCATGTTTTTTAATCAAATACTTCTGCTCTAATCCTTAAAATTCTTAAATCATTTAGCCTAATCCCAAATCTGACACCATACCAAGGAACAAATACATTGGATTTGTGTGGCAAGGTTTTGGTGGTGGGGAGGCTACAAGGTGGTTTCCGTAAGGAGCTGTCAGAAGCTTTTCCCATGTCACACAGAGCAAGCACCAACCAGCCCCAGGATGGACCTAACACTTGCCAAGGTCAATCCCAACAGCAAAAGTGGTTGTGCCTCTGGGATAACAGAATTAAGAAGGCAGTGAAAGCGTTGTTGCACAACAGTAACTGCAGCTGGAAAGAGGAAAGAAAATATGTGAGAGGAACAACTATGCAGATCCCAAAGTCAGCACAGAAGGAGGGGGAGGAGGTGCTCCAGATGCTGGAGCAGAGATGTCTGTTACCCACGGTGTAGACCATAGTGAGTCACACTGTTCCCCTGCAGCCCATGGAGGTCCACAGTGGAACAAGTGGATGCCTGAAGGCAGCTGTGACCTCATGGGAAGTTCATGCAGTCTTCTGGCAGAACCTGTGGCCCCATGGAGAGAGCAGCCCACACTGGAGCAGGTTTGTTGGCAGGACTTGTGACCACATGGGGAACCCACTTGGGAGCAGCCTGTTCCTGAAAGACTGCACTCCATGGGAGGGACCCATGCTGGAGCAGTTCACAAAGAACTGCAGACCATGGAAAGGACTTGTGTTGGAGAAGTTCATGGAGGACTGTCTCTTGTGGGAGGGACCCCATGCTGGAGCAAGGGAAGGGTGTGAGGAGTCCTCCCCTGTGGAGGAAGGAGCAGCAGAGACATTGTGTGATGAACTGACTGCAGACCCCATTCCATGTGCCCCTGTGCTGCTGGTGGGGAGGAGGTAGAGAATTAAGAGTGAAGTCCTGCCAGAATGAAGACAGGGGTGGGGGAAAGGTGTTATTAAGATTTTCGTTTATTTTTCATTTTCCTGTTCTGATGTGATTGGTAATAAATTAAAGTTGTTTCCCCAATTAGAGTTGGTTTTGCCCATGACAATAACTGCTGAGAGATCTCTCCCTGTCCTTATGACCCATGAGCTTTTTGTTCTGTTTTCTTTCCCTGTCCAGCTGAGGACAGTGATAGAGCAGCTTTGGTGGGCACCTGGCATCCAGTCAGGAGCAACCTGCCAAAACTACATAAGCCTGTAAAAATATGGTGAAATGCAAGCTTAAATATCCCTGTATACTGCATTTAAAATAGTCACGTCACTGTAAAGTCTAAGAGAAAAAAAATGTTGCTTTTGTTTTAATTCTTCAAAAAGTACTAACATACACATAATGAATTCTAACAAGCTTTTATAAATCGCAAGCAATGGAAAGTCTGTCACTATTACCATAGCTTTCCTCTAGGGAATCCCTCAACTATCATTTCTTACCTGGTCCTAGTCAACATGTAACTGGTGAAGAGGTGGAGAGATGCCAAAAACATTAACCATACATAAAGCATAAGTCATCTTTCATTACTTATCACACAATCCAATGGCTGTACAATGCAGCTGACAGACCAAAAAAAAATAAAAAAAATAAAATAAAATAAAAAAAAAAAAATCTCCAAACCAAATAAACACTGATAGGTCAACACCAGGGCAAAGAAAATCCTTTCAACAGTTCACAGCCATAACATTTATCTTCAATTTATATGGATCCATTTTGTCACAGATTAACAACATCACCAGCAACACCACTCTCTGCAACTAACACTACCATGGTTATAGATGATCTTGTAATATCCTTGTGTTAACAACTTAGTCTCAAAAACAAAAACCTTCATCAGCTCCCCAGAGACTGCAGCAACACAGTATACCGGAACACAAAATAGCTTCAAAAAATACAAATTAATACAGAATTTGAAGTATTTTCTTGTGACTAACACAAAATACGAAGAGCACACAGGTATCCTTCCATCTCTAAATGAGCTTCCCCATACAGTATTGATTCAAGTCAAAACTCTTCTACATTCTCTATATCTATTTCAACCCACCTAAAAAAATCACATTAAGTTTGAGAATGTAAAACAGGACTTTATCTCCCAAGTGCAATGAAACTTTACCATAAATACAGAAGCCTGCTTGTAGGATTACTGTTACAATTCTGCCAGCTTCTTCTACAAATGCTAAACACCTTCAATCTCTGTCTTAAACATCACTTAGAGACTGTACACAATGAAAACAAAACAAAAACAAAAAAATCTCCACAGTCCTCAAATCCTACAGCAAAACTCACAGTCCTTCAGGGGCAGAAAGGAGAAGAAAATACAATGTATGATAGATTTACATCACTTCATATAGTTCAGCCAAGTGCTCAAATACATAAATAATGTGACACAAAACCTCTGTGGGATGGACTAGAAAGGAGATCTCTGATCCTACAGCTCTGTGGCCATCCCAGGCAGGGCTGAGCGCCCACCCTGTCCCACACTCCAACTCTGCTGCCAGGGCTGACTGCTGCTCCTGGAGCTTGGAGCCCAAGTGGCACAACACAGCTCTACCTGCAGGATGGTACACAAACCCACCCAGAATATAACACTGAAAGGAGTAATTCTGTGTATAGACTCTGTGTATTTCACTGTTTTCATATGTGCATGCCAAATAGGCAACTTCCACTAAGGACTTCAGGCTTATCTAGTTTGGAGGGGCAACCTCATTGCTCTCTACAGTTTCCTGAGGAGGGGATGTGAAGCAGGGCATGCCAATCTTTTTCTCTGGTATTCAAGGATAGGACGAACGGGAGTGGTTCAAAGATATGCCAGGGGAGGTTTAGGTTGGACATTAGAAAGCATTTCTTTACCAACAGGATGGCCAAACACCAGGTTTCCCAGAGAGGTGGTTGATGCCCCAGGTCTGTCAGTGTCTCAGAGGCATTTGGACAGTTCCCTTAATAAAGAGCTTTAACTTCTGCTCAGCCCTGAAGTGGTCAGGCACTCGGACTAGATCATGGTTGGAGGTCCCTTACAACTGAAATATTTTATTCTGTGACCAAACAAGGCATAGAGAAAGCAGTGACTAGGTGTAGCTTATTCAGGGTCTCCACTGTTACCCTATACGGATTCTGACCACTTCATTACAAGTTTTACAGACAACACTAGTTACCCATCCAATATGTTCCTCAGATTAAAAAATAAACAAAAAACCTGTACACAAACAAGAAGAATTCACTAGCTTTTGGGGAGTTTTTTAAAAAAGAAATACATTAAAGAATATATACATCATAGATTACATTTGCAAGCCAAGTTCCATAGTCTCGGTAGAAGCAGTTAAAATTTTAATTGCAAGGCTACAACAAAGTATTTGAAAGAAGGTGTGACACTGAACTGTATTTGGCTGAAACAAGCAGTCAAAATCATAATATATTTTACTATAAAGCTTCTCCTTCTAGCTGCAGTCTCAATGCTTTATTCACACAATAAAATGGTGGTCTGTAGTCTGGCGTGTTGCTGGCTCACTGTCACAAAGTGATAAAGTCACAAAGGAGTTACAGCAGCCAATCCATCTCACTCCTTCAGCATATCAACAGATACCATGCTGCCGCCTTGATGATGAAGATAAATGCCAACATGATGTCTTGTGACAAAATTTCAATCTTTTTTAGAATTCTAGAAATATACAAACACACACAAATTGTATAAAAAAATTAAAAAGTCTGCCCTCTTCTCCGTGAAGTAAGACTGAATAAGCCTGTCCTCTCTAACACTGCAGAATGCCTTTAGCTGAAATCAGAAAAAATGCAGTGGGGTGGAAAACAGACGTGTATCTCACGGACAGATCATGAATGTGGTTTTATGGACAGATATCCTCTATCACAGAACTCTCATCTGACAAGTCACATCAACTTTTTGTAATGGTTAATAATTATATGTTCATTTAACGCATACCCAACTTGACACCCTCTGCTTAGGCCTCTAAACAATCACTCAGCTAATGAACATCAAGTGTTATAAAACACATCAGTTTTTAAGTACTCTCTCTCTCTCAGAACTGGGAAATCTACAAAGAGCACAGAAACATGAATTAATATCTGTGCTTGAAAACTAAATCATTGCTAAGTTGGAAAATGACAGGACAAGATAACTTGTGTGCTCTTCATTTAGTACTAAAATGGCATATGCATTTGCAAGCCTGTCTCCTCAGAGGTTGTATTAAGCATCTTTTTCTCTTGAGTAGTTTTCTTAAAATACAGTTAATTCGTACTAAATACGTTATTCAAACCCTGCCTTCGACTCAGTATGGAGGAAAACGACCTACAACAAAACTGTTCTGACAGAATGACTGTGGATTCTCACTAACGCCGGTCAGCTTTCAGCTCTGTCATTCCTTAACTCTTCAGTGCTTGTCTTTTCAAGCCTTAAAACGTTCCGGCTACCTTTGTAACATTTAATTTGCCTAGGACTGGCATACCGTGTGGCAGGGGAGGCAACCAAAGGGAGAGGAATCCCAAACTCTGGCGAAGGCAGGTGCTGTGGGAGCGCTGTCCTACGTGGCAGCCGGGCCGGGTCACACCCGTGGGCGCAGGCCCGGCCCCAGGCCACGGCGGCGCCGGGCCGCGGCTCTCCCGGCCCACACCCCTGAGGGAAAGCGCTGCCCGCCGGGGCCCCGGGGAGCGCCGGGCGGTGAGGGGCGGCCCGCACGGCCCTGCCCGCCCTCCCTCCCCCGGGGCGCACTCACCACCTCCCGGGCGCGGCCGGTGAAGTCGCCCTTGGAGCGGGCGGCGCCCCGCCTGAGCAGCTCGTCCCTGAGACCGTCCCCCGCCGCCGCCACCCCCAGCGCCTTGTTACGGGTCTTCACGGTCTTCACGCTGGCCTTGAACAGCAGGGTGATGTCCACCGCCATGGCGGCCGCCGGTGCCGCCGCGCGCCCGTCCCCGCGCAACGCGGCCCCGCGCGGAGCGTTCCGCCCCGCGGGAGGGGCTGGCGGGGCGGGCGGCGATCCCGGCACCGATCCCGATCCCGTTCCCGGTCCCGCCGGGAAGCGTCATGGCAAGGCAGGTTAGTTAGAGGTGGTTAATACGTGTTAGCAGGTCTGTGCTGGGTCTGGGACTGGCGCTGGTGCGGGACTCCCCTAGGAAATGGCCACAGGTGTGAGCAGGCGCTGATCTCCTCTCTGTGGGGACAGCGACAGGACCCGAGGGAAGGCCTGGAGTGGTGTCAGGGGAGGTTTAGGCTGGATATTAGGAAAAGATTCTTCCCCCAGAGGGTGGCTGGGCACTGAACAAGCTCGCCAGGGCAGCGGTCACAGCACTGAGCCTGGCAGGGTTCAAGGAGCGTTTGGACAATCACTTGGTGTGATTCTTAGGGGTGGCCCTGGGCAGGGCCATGAGTTGGGCACGACCATGGCTCGTGTGTCCCTTCCAACACAGACTATTCTGTAATTCTCTGGTTCTGTTTATGTCCCCCGATCACATGTCTCCGAGCTGTGTAGGTGGAGCAACCTTATTGCCCCTGGAATGTTCGGCAATGATTTCTTCTGCGCTGGAAAGTCTGATCTCTGAGGTCCTCTGATCTGCGGCCATCCTGCACTGGGACATTGCCACACCAGTGCCTGCAGGATGTACCACACTGCTTGTAATCTGATTCTAAAGAAAGCTTCGAGAAATAACCTTGGTTATAGAGGCAACTTTACTGTGTGCAGTATATTCTATATAGTATATAGGCAATTATATTCTGTGCACTAGATGAGCTGTGTGAAATTGCATGGCAGAGAGGGAAAAACTTTTGACCAATTAACTAGTGGTGGGTTTTATATATATGTATAAAATATAAATATATATCAATATAAATATATTTATGTGTGTGTGTGTGTGTGTGTGTGTGTGTATGCCATCCAATGTTCTGGGATCCAGCAGACACCATGTAGTTTTTCACTGTCCTTTCACTGACCAGAAGCACATTCCCTGAGACAGTCTCCAAAGAACACAGTTTCAAAATCCTACCTCGCCTCAGCAGACTGAAACTTAATCAACCACAATTATTTTTCCTATCTACTCCAGGGTATCAGGCTTTCTTCTCTTGTTGAATACTATTCAATTCCCATCAGCTCAGCCTTAGCTATATATTAGTGGTTCCTTCATAGGTGTATTGTAATTAGTATTCATTCTTACTTTGTTATTACTGTTCTATTTAAAATTACCTTTTTATTGTGGCACAAATATGTATTTCTAATTAAAGGAATGGACTGTTTTAGTCCCTGTCCTCGGTGCTGGATTTACCACAGGAGTATATTTAAGGTATTAAAAAAGTGAACAATGAAGGAGATTAAACTTGCCACTCCAGGAATGCCAGCAGTATTTGATTGAACCCTGAGCCAAATGCTTTGCTCTTTTGATATTAAAAAATTCAGTATAAAGTTACTTCAGCAAAGGACATGTTTAATAAAGCTGCGTGAAACTCACACATAGTAAGTTAGATACTTTGAGTTATATTTCCTAAAATCGGTGAGGGTTTACTTGTTCTTTGTTTGTTTGCATGACCAAAACCAAAGCAAACACATTTCATAAAATTCCAGGAATGTCTTTATCACGTGGACACCCTCCACTCTTATATTTCCTTGAATACACTCTGAGACATGTTCATGAATGCATGTTAGGGTGGTTTTCATGTGCTGTGGTTCTGCCAGAAACTAATAACTCATTCCACAAACATGTGATTTCCCAGGCACTTGCACAGGTAACTTTTTGTCAATAGAAATAAGAAGTTCACAGCTTGGCCCACAGTAGTATGCTCCCAAAAGTGTAGGTAATAGCATTAATTTCTGGCTTTGTGCACATTCAACTATACAAATTGTTCCAGTATTGAACAAAGCAAACATTTACACTCTCTCGAAGTATTGCCATTCAAGTGGACATTGGATAAGAATCTACAGAACTTTTCCTACTAGAGTGCTGCTATATTTTGAATTTAAACTGTAGAAATATGAAAGTTATTTTGAAATTTTGAACCTCACCTTCCCTTCCTACTTTTAGAAAAATCCAACTTGTTGGTGCCTATGCAAAATAATAGTCTAATCATTTTCTAAAGAAATTTAGGTTATTTAAAATAACTGGAATACTCTATACATTTTTGGATGAAAAAAGGAACCACAGTTCATTAAAGCAAAGTAAATTTTAACAGACATACTCTAGTTTACCTCCTAACTTTGCAAAGATATATTCACATATTAAACTACTGTGAATACTCTTTCTGAGGTCAATGGAACCACACATGGCACACACAGTTAAGCACATAACTCTTTCACTGGATCAGGACCTTACCTGAAATTTTTTTTAGGAACAAGATTATGTCTTTATTTCTAGTTATTTATTTGTGCTTTATGTATGTGACCAATAGTTATTGAAAAAACGCCCCAAAACAGTAATAGTAGTATTACACAACCAATTTTGAACCTCTACAGTCTTAAATTTTCCATTTGGGCCCAAGGATACAAACAGAGACATATTTTTAGAGGAACAGGGTATTAAAATTCCATGTAGCTGATCTCATCTGTCAGAAATAGACTGAGCAGTTAATCTGGCAAAGGAAAAAATTAAAGTACCTTTTGAATGTGAAGTTGCTCAAGTGGTCTAACTCGTTAGGTATATAATACCCAGGGCCTCTGCTGTAGAGATAAATAGATAGCTTTGAAGATTACAACTGCTTTAAAATCAGTTGTTAAGAACTGGTGCCCAGAGCTTTTATTTGAACTTGATCCTAGCTTCCTGTATACAGTAACTGCATCTACTCAGTAGTTATTTGCACTTCCACAGCCACCTTCTTTTGAAAGCTTAAGGTTTACTTTGGAGCAGATAGGTTTCAGTACTACATGCCAGAGCTTCCCGTAATTGCTAAGAAGACTAATCTTGAAATTTAAGATTTTAAGGTTGGAGTGAAATTCCAAAAACACACACAAAGGACTACAGTCCCACCATAAGCAACGCAGGTAAATTAGTAAGACCACATGCACTGTGCACTCTCTTGTGCCTCAGCAGGAGCACATCGGGACAAGAAGTTAGGACTTTGCAAACTACAACAGTTTTGTGTGCAGTGTGAGAGCAGCCTGCTGATCACCAGATCTTGGTGTACCTTCTGAACAGGCACACCCAGTAAAATGTCCTGGGCAAACCTGCCAGTGAAAAGGAGTTGATGTTTCCCTGTGGTTGTCAATCAATGTGCCCAATAAGGAGGGGCCAGGGGGGTTCCTCTCCACTCAGAGACAGGTAACTCCTCAAACTGTAATTGCCTTTGGTATGAGGAGTAAACAAAAGGGATATTGCTCCTGAACATCTTCCCTTCCAATGTTACAAATCTTTGGCACAGACAGTAGAAAACTACATGATTTCCACTTTTTTATATTTTATATTTGTATTTTTGCTGGCATAAACCCAGCAACTTTCTTTATGTGATGGCAGTGTTGCAAACTGAACAAAATATCAAAGGGAAAGCAATTTGCTTGCAGTGCACATTTGTAATCAAGACAAACCAAAAAGGGAGAAACTGTATTTGATGACGGTTTAAACTTCCAAGCCAACAGTGTGCGTGCTTATTGGCTTACACTCAAAGTAAATACAGCTTTGTGGATGTGTAAAGAAATCTTCTCTGGTGTTTAAAAGAGAACTGGAAGACAATACAACCTGTGCAAAGGATGTATGGTCACTGTATACATTGAAACAAAGTTTTGTGGAAAGAATAGATATGAACTGCATAGATATAAGCAACTTGTATTGTCTGTGGCAAAAAATATTGACTGCTAGAAACCAGTTCAACTGGCAATAAGGTCAAGGTACTGTTATTCTTCTTGGAAGTAGAAAATTTACACCAAAAATGGTTCAAAAATAGAAACCCTTCATGTAAAATATATTTTATCCTTAAAACAAGTTTCTATATACGATGTCTAACGATAGAAACTTTTAGAAGAAAAATTATGGCTTGATTTTCCAATTGTTCAGAAGCATATTTCTTTTAAAAGGAGGTCAGGTGTAAAACCATCCTTTAGTTGTAATGTAAATTCTAACATGATATATGCTATCCAGATAGCATCACCAAAGCTGTGTGTGTTCAATGCAATTAAGTTTGAACTATTGAAATTTAAAGTACTAGCTACTGCATGAAAGAGCAATCATCAGGATTGCTGATTCTTCCTCAAGTAAATGAAAACACTGTCCCTGCCTTTGGACATTGCATATAAACAGCTGGTAAAATTCCAAGTGAGGAAGAAAATTGTAGGTCTTCATTAGAAAAAAATTACCTGATAGACAAGGTTTTGTAATAAAGAAATACTTGGGTTATATACCCAATTATATAGATATTATTTTCCAAAGCAGTGAACTTCAGAGGGTACAATCTTCAGTTGTTTGCCCCCAACTCAAGTTGTAAACCTGTTTATGCTACAAAGCCTTAACTCTTATAATACAATCTATGTTAGGAGGGTTTTGGCCACTTTATCACTACTGCTTCTTTGATCCAACAGCAGCAGTAGTTACAGCAAATTAATTTTAAGAGTTGTGAAAGTATATGTGGCAATAACCCACATGAGACAGACTGAGCCCTTTGAACACTCTCTAAATGACACTGATGAATGTTAAGAGGCAGCTTTGACTAAGCTCAGGAATGTTCAAGTGTGGTGCCCTGTACATTCACAACCTAGTTTTCTACCACAAGCTTCCCTGAGTAGATGACCCCCTATGAACTGAGCAGCAGTCAACACAAAGAAATCAATGCAGACTTGTTACACATATAATTTAATATAGCTAATGAAGAAAATTAATATTGCTGACAACTACACATGTGGCTGTAACCCTATGTGGGGCCTTAGAAATGGGGTACAGTGAGCACACACCAGAGGCCTGAATTTTACACATCCCTGCCCACAGTACTGAATGCAAGAGGATTTGGCTTGAAAATACTTATGCCATGAATACTGTGTATGTGGGATGCTTACATTGTCTCACAAGCTCAGAGTTACTGGCAGTCAGCAGAGATAAAAGAATGTATGCAAGAGATCTTTTAGAAATTCCCCCTGAAAAATAATGTTGATATACCCACTGTGAAAAGAGTAGGAAAGAGATTATAAAAAACCATTTTTCTGGAACTATCCTACTATGAAGTCTGAAAAGCAGCATAGACACAGCCATTCCCCATAACCTAGACCAGATCCAATTTATTTCTCAGTGTTCATGGTTTTAGGAGTAAAACCAACCCAATTACTCTCTAAAATTTCAATCCCTTAATAAATATGGATTAAAAAAATCTCTTATGAAGTATTAAGGTGAACGTCAGTCATAGGACACAACACAGAGCTTACTAATGTCTTATATTAAAGAGGAACTGTATTTAAATGTGATCTTCCATGTTTCCAGGTTAACAACATGCAAAAGTGACAGTGGGGTGGCCCTGACAAGAGGATGGGTAGAACTAAAATGCAAAAAGGTAGAAAAATTAAAATGTAAAAACTTATTTAAAGAACTATTGTAAAGGAGAAAAAGGGAAGAGCTTCTCTGAAGTTATTTACAGACAATGATATAGGAAAGGAAGTTGTGAAATGTGGACAATTTTTGTTCAATTTTCTCATAAGAAACTCAAATCCTGCTGTGTACATAACAAACCATCCAACATGATGTTTGAATGGGCCTTGAATTTATGTTATTATGTGTGCTTTAAAAGTAAAAGAGGGAAAAATCAAATTGGAATTTTAATTCTGTTTCAATTGATGTAAACTCCAATGACCAACTGATATGTCAGGGAAACAATGTCTTAGTGCCTGAGTGCTTCCCACATTTATAGGGTTAGAAATAACAATAAGCCAAATCAAAGACACTTCCCTTGTTGGGATTTGAATCAGGCCAAGCATACATCACTAGAGATCCTACAAAGCCTTTGCCAAACCCACAAAGGACTGGAGTAATTCCATAGCTCCATTTGGACATTTCTGAGGTTAGGCAGTGGCTCACTATCTGCTGAATGCCATGCAGATCAGCAGTAGAGTGGCTTGTCACAGTGGCTTTCACAATAACTAAACCACCAATAAAGATACCAAATTTATTGACATTGCAGTACTCAAAATTATGTTACCTTTAGTTCTACTACTTACGACTTTAAGTTTATGTATATTCTCACAATATTTGCCTAGTTTTGTTACAGATAAGCTCCCTGAACCTTTTTATGACTCAGTTGCACAAAGTGCTACTGTGGGTACAAGGGAAGGGATGGGACCAAATAACTTGTGGAAGAAAGGGTAGAAAGGTACTGCAACAGCCCCAGCTTATATTGGTTTATTCTGTCAGTGAACAAACACAAAAACCCACAAACCAGCAGAAATAAACCAGGCAGGATAGCCTTACAGAGAATAATTTTATTCTCATGTATATCATCTCAGTTTAGTAAATCCACAAAGCCAGTGTAAGAAGCACAGAAATACCATGTTTGACTCTATCCTTACTTATCTTGGTAGAAACAGAGTTAAACTAGATGTAAATAGGTGTTAGAGCCCTTTTGGCATGTTTGCAGCCTGCATAGCAGTGCTCTATAGAGATCCCTGAGCTGGCTCCAAGCAGACTGGCATGTCCACAGTGTACTGGTGCCCTGAATGGTTTCTGCCAAAGTGTAATCATATCCCCTTAGCCTTTCAGCTTAGACTTGTACAAAGGCATTATTATTGCAATACAGAAAGTACCTTACCTGACAGGGTCTTAGAGCCAACTTGTTTTTTCATGTTGATGACTGAGAGTCAGGGACCTGGCTTTCCTGGTCATCTTTTTTCCAACTGATGAACTTCTAGTATATAGCAGAAATCCTTCTTTTTAGTCCCTAAGGGGAAAATAAGGAAGAAATCAATACTCCTTAACTCTAAATAATCTCGAAGACAGTACACAATCTCAGATCATTCCCTAGTCACCTCTACAGCCAGTAGCCCTTTTGGCAAAGTGGGCCATTGTTTCAAAGGGACGTTTGTAGTGGGTGAGGTGCATCTTCTTGTTGCAGTGCCTATTTTACAATCTAGTTTAGACTAGACCTTCAGCTCAGACCGGGCATCTTTGGAGATGAGATGAATATAATCTTTCTTATCACGGTGCTTCCTGTGATAAAAATTGAATATACCAAAATGAAATGATTCAATACTTCCTTGAGAACACTGGAGGGAGCTCACAGAAAGAGACAGGAAAAAAAGGGAAAAGGTGGCAAGAGAAGTTGCTCCAGTTATCTGAAAAGTTCTGTGAATATTTACCCTTGTAGATTGTGTTTCATTTTAATACATATAAAAGTGTAAGGAAGGGGTATTTCTGTTTATATTAAATTCTGGTAATTTTTCTCTGTATCATGGGATCATTGTAACTTTCTATTTTGAACACATTTACATAGAAAACATGCTTAACAAGCCTTTTCTTTTTCATTTAAATTGATGTTTATTTGAGTTCTCTTATTTCTGTTTGCTTGGCTTCATGCTCTGCAGTCTGATATTTAATCTAAAATGACGGAGAGGGACTTTGGCAAACTGTAGTTATACATCCCCTAGGAAAATACCATCATCTTCAGTGAACAAAATATAATGAGGAGGTGTCCTATTACATAATTGAGGAGGCATTGTCTTTTATATGCATTCTGGTTCATTTTTCACACTAAATTAATCTTAATAAGCATCTGCTTTGAGTAAAGAGAGTTTTGTGATATTTCAACCATGACCTCTCTGAAAGTCCAAATTATTTTACTTTATGTTTCAGACTGGAGTATTCTTTTGAAATATTTCCCTTTACTATATGATAATCACTATGTTAACATGAGCTGATTAATCCCATCAGTCTAACGCTGATACCATGGCTCTTGTGCCCTTACCCTAACTAATAAACTCATGGCTGCAAAAACACTGGCTTCTTAAATGAATTCAGGGCAATCCTGCAGACTACGGAGGTCAAATTTGATGACCATGGTGGTCCCCTCTGGCATATAATCCATGAATTTGTAACTCAAGCTGGAAGAAATACAAATAACTGTACAATGGCACTAACTGAAGAAATAAAACTAGCTGCTTTTTAAGACAGAGCCTGATATATTTTTTAAAAAGGTTATATGAACTGGTTGCCTGCAATAGCTGGAGCAAGGACTTGGTGGCCCTGCAGTCACTTCCAGAACTATTTTACTGTGTTTCAATTGCTCATCAGCTCGCTCTCATTTTAAATATTTGTTTTAAAACAGTTTTTGATACAGTTACTAGGATAACAAATTAAAGATGGATTTTAGCTTTTTAAAGAAAGGCTCTCTTTCATTTCAGATGACAGACTGAATTGAGCCCTATGAATAATGCTTGTGTTGACCTGCCAGAATATGTCTTTGCAGCAATGAATTCTCAAATACCCAGGCTGAGCTTATTCATTTTGAAGTCAATGGGAGGGAAGGCACTACAGCCCAGTGCTGAATCAGGCTGCATTTTAGCATAACAGTGATCATATACTGTGTTTTCTTTAAAAAATAAGGAAATGCTTTGCAAAAGTCACATTTGATTTTCAGTGTGTGACTTTTGACATAAAGTTTTTCTGCTCATAATTCTACTGCCATATGGCTTGTTTTAAAGAAAATGTTCAAAATGTGGTGCAGAGTTCCAGAGCTACAGTTCTTTTCTGTCCTAGTAGTTTGTACGATTTGACAGAATTGTAGCTCAGGGAAGAGCTGAACTGAATGAATATGGGAAATGGAATCATTTCCAAGGAAAGTAGGAAGTGGGTTTAGTAATTTATTCAGTAACACATTGAGGATGTGGTCCAATTAAAATAACGGGTAAAATTTACACTGGCTCAGAGGGAATGAATACAATACATTTTAAAAGCAAGCTTCTTACTTGCTGTGGAGATACATCTCAGATGAGACTGAAGGAAATTCACACTCCTTTTTATTACCCATTTCATGCCACTTTTAAATAGGATTGAGATTGGGAAAAGGATTATACACCATCATGTCTTGGCTAAATTTCATCCCCAATAACTATTTTAACTACCTTCATTTCTTCCTGTGCTTTCCATTACTTAGAGCGTTCCTAGATTTTACTACCCCGATGCATTTTCCTCAAGATGTACTTGCCTTCCACTAGCAGGTGACTAGCTCCTGGTATGTTTTGCTGCCTCATGGAAAGGTTTATGGAATTTTGTAGGCATTTGTGAAACACTTAGAGCTACGTGTTTGAAAAGGAGCTTGGAGATGCTGGTTTAAATTCATAATCACTGGAAATATGAATACGTATACCAAAAGTTTGAAGCAAAAGAGTATTTAGTCTACATTCTTTTTCCTCCTCTTCTCTCACTCTAACAAGAAGTTAAAGTATTTCTTTTATTAAAGGTTAATATTTATTGTATTGTTTCTATTTCTTTGTCTACTTGTTGGCGAAGCACCAGCAGATTGCTTACACAGAACAAGAAGCACAGGCACACAGCCTCAGGATGCAGTTACATGGTCTCTTAAGGTAATATAAGTTCAGGCTGGTGCTGAAAGACCCGTCCTGCTTGTTGCCTGCCCTGGCAGCCTGTGCCCATGTGCTGTCATTACCACTTGTGTGGCTGCCCAGTCAAGCAGATCGCCTTGCATTTTCTGTAGGCTTATATTTCCATCAGATTGGCTTGCTCATGACCATGAGTGCCAGCATATTTAATGCATCAAGAGTGCATAACCAGAGGCAACTGGGAGGTTAGGACTAGGTTTTTCAGCAGTGACCCCAAGTAAGAGTGACATAAACTGATGGAGAAACCATGCCTGTGGTTTTTAAAGATGACTAGCGATTATGGCTGCCTCTGTTTCTGCATATCTAATTTAAGATATTTTTAGAACACGTGAAATTAAAAATCCTTTGGTAACCAGATACCTTTAAGGTTCTCATATTCAGCTCACACAAAAAAAAAATTAAATAATTTCTAAAAATTATAGCTATAATTCTTTTTCTTAGGGATTTATATCTAGGGAAATCTTTCGGACATGGATGTTTTGGTTGTTACCTGTGCAAAGCTGAGCATCAAACCCCCCATCATTATGAATAGGAGATGCAATAATACAAATATGAGATAACAAATAACAGTAAATTCATTTTCTAAGGTTAGTATCAATTGAGTGGATTTCAAAGATACATTAAAAGTCCCATTTGGTTTGGTTTGGTTTGGTTTACAAAAAAAAAGTGAGAAAATTCCTTGCGGTGCGTCATATCATGTGGATTTTAACATGTCTACCTACAATCCAAACTTTGAATCAAGATCACTAGACTGGGTATCAGCTATCATGCAACACCAAACCTATTTATTCAAGTCATTGTCCCCTTTCCTTTCCAACCCATAGTTACTTGCAACGTACATGCTTAAGCTTGCAACCGTAATTCATATGTCAACACATTTCCATTAACTAATCACAAATTATCAACCTCAGTTCTGTAGGTCTGACCACAGGTAAGTTTTCCCTTTGTCCAACACATTTTAGAGCTCAGATGGAGATTTTGAATGTGATTATAAATGATAAGATAGGTAATGAAAGCAATATTTTATGTTTGAAAGGGCATTTTTAGACTTCCATGCTTGTGAATACGTTTGTATAGAACTAAATTGCTATGAAACTATGGTGTGCATATAGTCCAATGCATATGCGTATGGGGTTATTCAGTGATTTTAAAAAACATGTTTAGCAACCTTATTGCTTAACAATTAACTTGAATCATATGAACTATTGATGTGTTAGTTAAGAGGATTTTAAAGGAATATTACCCGTAGGAGAAATATAGCCATGGATTAGAATCTGCCTTGGAGAAGAATATTACTTTAGTATGGACAGGGTGGTCTTTCCTACCTGATCCCCCAGGTAAGAAGGAAAGTGAAGTGCCTCCACCCACAGCTCAAAACCACTTCCCAAAAGTTTTTATGTAGCATTGTTAGAGAAGTCTGGCTCTCTGAGCTGTTTTGGGGGCAGAGATGAAGGGGCGGTAGGTCTGTAGGGAACAAGCCCACAGCCTCTATGCATGGAAAACTCTTGTGTTATTCACAGCTGCCACTGAGGGAACTCGGCAGAGCTGAGTTTGTTTGACTCCCACACGACTCAGAGCACAGTGCTGGCAGGCAGTCATATGTGTTTTGAGCTTTGTGAATTCAGGAACCTTAGATAACCTGTGTGATCGCTGGCAACTTATGAGCACTGGTGGACACGTGTCGCTGAAACCTACTTATTAATTCAGTAAAGTATTTTCTTTCTCATGCTCTTTACCAAAATAAATAAACTAACTCCTTATTGTGAATTCAGTTTTCAAATAGTGTTAGGTTGGGCTAATTACTGCTATTAATTATAGCAGAGAGCTTGAAGACATAGGTTTCCATACGAGCATTGCTAGACATCACTTACTGGAGAATGCTGCCTCAAAACAAAACTCCAGTTCAAACAGCTCTAAAACCTTTCTACTGGCACATCTGTTATCTTCATACATGAACAACAACAGCAACAACAACAACAAAAAAAAAGGCTCTCTTTTCTGCCCTTTCATATCCAAAAATTGCACTTTTTGACTGACTTAAAGACAGGAAGCAAGGCAGATGTAAAGCTGATAAAATAATGAAAATATGATTGGTTTTATCTGAAAGAGGCCTCATTCTGTAGTTTTTTAGAAGGCAGAATAATCTTGCTTTTAATTTCAAAGGGTTAGTTTGCCTTTATGAGATTTTCTGTTTCTCAGTTGGTTTATTGCAATAATTCCTTATTTGCATGACAGGTTTTACAAGCCAAATATTTGACTACAAAATATTAAAACCTGACAGCTTCTTGTTCAAACAGTGTCAAATCCTGAACCCACTTGTTCAGCTTTTTCACCACCTTTCACTAAAAAAATGAATACAGATTTGCCTCCAAAATAGTTTTACATTATTAAGTCCAAATTGCTAAACATGTTAACCCATCCATTTATAAGTATTGATTTATACTTTGAAATCAAATCAGTGTAATCCTATGGATTCCCAGTCTTATTGGGATGATTTTGAAGCAATGTCCATAGTCAACTCTTGTCAAAATTCTGCTAAATTGTTAAAGGATTGTTAAATCAAAACAACCCCTTTATACTGAGGCAGTCATATTAGCACAAACATGGTCATAGCCTATTTTTTCACACTTGACAGAATTTATGACAGCTTAGCTATTTTAAAAAGAAAATGTCTTTATGATAATATAACTGCATCCAGACTAAGAAATTAAAGCAATTTCATTTTTCTCTTTTTTGTTTGTTTGTTTGTTGGTGCCTGTTTTTTTACAAACCATTGATTTTGTCAAATTGTTGGGTGCAAAAATCGAGTGTAGATCAGGGCTCAGATCGTGCTCTTATTAGCAAACCAAACACTGGTTTTGTTTTTGTTGCTGACGTTGTTTGTTTTCATTGCTGTCTGAATGAGCCTTTTATGGTCTCTAGCTCTGCCTGGCTGACTGCATTCGATTGTATTTAATTACATTTACTCAGTAGTTTTAGTCGGGATCGCCGGCCATTACCTATCAAGTCCAATCGCTATTATTTAAATCCAATGACTCAGAATCGGAGAATTTATCTTTTACACAGTTATTGCCTAAACATCCAGCATAAACATGCAGAGATCTGGAGGACTTGTTCTGACTGTGCTGATTAAAGGCAAAGAGCAAGATGGATGGAGTCAGTTGTGATCAGCAGGCTACAGCGCCCTGCTGTGCTCCAGTCTCTGCCATTGTGCCGGGCTCTGGGTACCAGACTTGCCATGGTCCTCTCAGGTCTAAAAGGAAAGCTGGCTTTGTTTGCCTGTAAGCATCTGCAAACTGTTCTGACACATGATCTACCCTCTCAGCAAGGCCACTCATTAGGCTGATTATCACTTCAAAGTTTGTATTATCATCCATCTCTAAAGGCAATTAGGAATGGGTGGCTTTGAGTATCAGACACTGGGTGACACTAAGTGACTCATCTTTATTGATTCTTTTGTGAGCAGAGACAGTGATTGAGATGATAGGATTGCAGCCTACCTGCCCCTTTGACTGGTAAATACTGAAGAAAAACGGTGTGTAATTAACTGACAGTTAATATAGGTTCTGTTTAGTGTTCAGAAAGCACAATAGTGGAAGCTGCCCAAAAGGAACAAAGTAATGAAACTCCTTTGACAAGTTAAACTCTAAAGCCAACTGTGTAATTATCTGACAGTTAAAGGGGGAGGGGAGTGCCGGGCTCAGTATTTATGAGACCAAAGGAATTCCTGCTCCTGAACAATGGGGACAGATACTGACAATAATCATAACAGCTACACAAAATATTTGTTTGTGCAAGTCTGCCTTTCAAGTGAATAATGATCTGTTTAGGGATCAGAGGAAGCTTTGCCATTCCGTACCGCCGGTGCTCCAGCTTCCCGCGGCCTGTGCGCGAGGCTGGGAATGGGAATGAGAATGGGGCTGGGGATGGGGATGGAGCAAGGGCTGGAGCTGGGGCTGGGGCTGGAGCTCGGGCTGAGTCTGAGCTGGGCTCTGCACTGCCGGGGCGATGGGCCATAAATCAGATTAACGAAGCCACCGCTGAGAAAGACTGGCACGAAAATGCCAGTGCAGTCTCGTCCGCACGAAGAAATGTATTGGCATGAATACTTGATCCACCCTGGCTGGTATTCACGTGTGATGTGAATTAACAAACAAACTAACAAACTAACAAACTCTTCACTTTTCCAGCACAGTTATAAACATTTGCTTTTACGCAAGCCTTCTGTCAGAACAAGTCAATTAACACCGAGGCAATTTAGGGTCACACTAGTCCTCTGCTGCAATACGATAAACAATTCTCCATGAATACACTCTCCCAAGATACAATGATCCCTGTAGGAGCAGCCTGCCTGGCAGCATTTTGAAATCTTATGCATGAGGGTCCCAGTAAAGAAGGAAGAAAAATTCCGATTCATGTTTGAATGTGACCCCATACTATTTTGGAAAAGGATATACTCTGTCATTTTTCTCCCGGAGGTGTTAAAGAGCCACTGACCTAAAGTTCACAAAGAGGGAATTCTATTACTGAAACGAACCCTCTGGTAGGCACTGAAGTCCTAAAGAGACAATCAAGGTTTGCTGTTGGAAATGTCAGGCTACTATCATGGAGTTTCAGGTTAGGTCCTTTCAGTGTCTCTAGGGTGGCATTTTTTGGACTGAGGGCTGTTTAATATTACTTATGATTTTGTCACCCTGGGAATACAGGGGCTTCTTTTTTAATCTTGTATAAATTGTCAATGAGTAAGTAATGCTTTATGTGATTTTGTGAACTGAGGATCGCAAAGCGCATCTCAGACTAAATAAGTCTGACAATGTCTCCGTGAGATGGGCAGAAAAGAGAAACGTGACAGCTCTGCGAATTTTAAAAAGTATGTGCATATACAGCATATAAATGCAGACAAAGTAGCTTGTTGACAGAACACTGCTACATGTTTTCCTTTCCTCTTCTGTTGACTTCCCATTGACCTTTTCCTTTCTAACAGAGAAAGACTTGGGGACATACAGCAATGTGAGACTAAGACTTCTCATTTTGAGCTGTCTCTGATGTAAGTAATTTCCCTACAGCTAGCACTGATCACATATTGCTGGACATGTTCACATTATCCTTGGAGTTCATGGGGTTCAGTGAAGGCCCAATCAAGGAAAGAATTAGGATGATTTAGCAAACTGTGAGGTTAGGCATGGAAGGGAAGATAACGCAGTGGAGGATTCAATTAAATGAGGTGGTTGAATCATAAAGCAGTATCAGTATCCTGTGCCAGTGGGAGACCACCAAAACTGTGTGGACAGAGGCATGTACAGGTTATCTACTTTTAGTCAACATAGTAAATAACAAACTGAATATGGTATGGCTGGAAAATCTTAGATGTATCAGCAGAGGACTAGGCAAACACAAGGAAAATAGTGCAACTGTACATGGTCTCTCTGACACTGCTGCAGAAGGAGGATATTGTACCAAATTTGGATATTCATTGTGCCAAAGGAAAATACTGGCAAGGTAGAAGCACAGAAAACAGCTATAAAGATTTATGTGAAAGACTAAAAATCCTAATCTATTTAATTTATCTAAAAGAAGCTTAAGACCATTCAAAATCATCCATTTAGTTGGGAGATTTTAGTCTATCAGACAAATACTTTACAAGAATCAACATCTGGAAACTGAAGCTGGCAAATTCAGAATAAAAATAAATCATACATTTTAGAAAACGTACCACTGAAGGGCATTACACAAGAGTGCAAGGTTACATAGAGGTGTTGTGACGGGTTTTGGTTTAAATTGACAAGTCTGTCTTAAGAAATAGATTGAAGGAATGGAAGAAGGATGACATGACAAGACTATCCAGCTTGTAGAATGCAGGGGCATTAACTGTATTTTCTCCTCTGCTTTTATATCTAGGAGATGATAAAGTAAAGAGGAGCCAAGGAGAGAGTGAGAAGTGGGAAAGATGCATATACTAGCAGCTTGCAGATGGAGCACAACAGATCTCCAGATTCCTGGCCCTGATGCTGTTGGCCTGCTGTGCCTTTGGCAAGTCATAATGTCTTGCCAGGTTTTTCATACTCCAGGCATTCTTTGATTATCTTATCTACTTGAAATGTAGTCATAAGAGCACTACTTCTGAAAAAAACAGCCTAACTCTCACATACAGGTATTATTGCACTACAGGAACGGAATGACAGAGGACCGCAACATGGTTAGTGTCTCAGTTCCAAATCACATTCCAGTCAGGCTTCCAAGTCTTCTTTCAAGAAATGTAGGATCAATTTCAAAGACTTGCACTGATGCAACAGTTAAAATTAATCAGAACGAAAAATGCAGAATATAACAGAAAGTAGTAGCAACCATTGGAAGAACTGTCAACAAGCAACAGTGTGACAAAGGAAGTGAACTATGTTAGTTTTAATTGTGTTAGAATCTTTTATTCTTCCCAAGGCATTTTCTTGTGTTACAATAAAAAGAGACATTTCAAATTCACATGATATAAAGAGTTTCCTTTGGACATGCTGCTATAGCTACCCCTTTTCACAAAGTGCACAGAAGTCAGGAAGAGAAAACTTCAAGCATAATGTTTGCTAATTCATTTTGACTTCCACTACTCATTTGTAAGTGCATTCTACTTTCTTTCTCACTTTTACCTTCTTTCCAATTTAATCTGATCCAAACAAATTATACATGAACAGTCATTTTCATTTGAGTCTTGTTCACTGAGATGCTTAGCAAACAATCAACTGACGAACAAGATAAGGACAGCAAAAGAAAGCTAAGCTTTTGTTTAGATAGTGGGATCACAGATAAAGACCTAAGTAGGCCTGCACAAACTCAAGAACCAGCGATACTATCTTTTAAGCTGTAGCACTGTAGTTGTATTTACTTGCTATACATACTCATACATCCTAATTTAAAAATAATTTTAAATATACACAATCCAAATGTATTTTTTTGTTCTCCTTCTGGCTGAAATTTAGAGAAGTAGTCTGAAAAGTTTATTATTCACTATTGAGCCTTCGTGGTTATAGTCTGGAAAAAGCAAAGCAAAAAAAAAAAGAAAAAAAAAAGCATCACCTGAACTGAAAGGATAACAAAAAAAGAAAGAAGAAAAAAAAAAGTGAAAGTTACAATATGGAAGCCACTCCTCTCATTAGGACTCAATTTTATTAGTGGTGTTGGAGACAGTACTATGACTAGTGTAGTATCAATTCTATGGATAAAAGCACCACCACAATAGATATGATTTGCTTTTGAGCCAAATATTTCAAACCACTCAATGAACATTAGTAAAAAAAAGCCTCATCGCTTTCCTATGGAGTAGGTAGAAAAGATTAAGCCCTCCTCATGGATGGGCAAAACTGAGTTACAAAGTGTTCAGGTGAGTGGCCGGAGGTGAGGCAGCAGGTCCTGCAGAGTGGAGAATGGAAACCTGTCCTAACTCACACATGCATCTATTCCCTAACCACAGGACCTGTACTTCTTCTACAATAATCAATGTAAAGCAATAGTCTCTAGATGAAACCGTAGAAAATTGCAGTCTCTGAAGATACTTCTTCAGCACCTTTAACTACCACTGCAGTCACAAGTGACTGTTTTGGGAAAAAAGCATGCTGTCATTTAAAATACACTGAAAACTGTAAGGATTCATTCACTCTGTGAGAAAATACATGTGTATAATTAGAATATAACCAAATATTTAACTTGATGAATGAAACATACTTCATTTGATGAGTATGAGCTTCAGTAGCAAGTTTTGCTGAGAAAATGCATTTAAATGTTCTGTTCAACATATTGTATATATGTATTTACAAAAAAAATGTTACTGGAATATATGTATTGTTATAAATATATCCACAAATTATATTTAAATATGGATCTAAGAATTTTTGTAAAAATATGGGGAACTTAAAAATTGGGCCTACAGTTTCTCCCTGTCAGAGAAATAGGTTTTTAGTGAATTTTTGTTGGGATGCCTTTATGTATCTGAGGAGTTGTTTCTTGCCTTTAGTTTGCATCATACAGAAGTTTTAAACCACCACTTATACAATCATCCTTCTGCAATGAGAAAGCTGAATTTTCCTACAGGCAATTTAAAAAGAGTGGATATACACACCAGGAACTATATTGATAGAAGCCTTATGCTGACTGCAAACACTCCTCAAAGAGGGGAACCATCCCAACCAAGCCACTGTCTGTGGACACAGGTGTTCAATGCTTTTTAAAGAACTGTGAAAAGTAATGTTTTGCTTGTCTGCTCTTATACCTGCTCGGAAGATCAAAGCAGAAGCAAACATAAAACTTTAGCATGGTTTTGTGCCACAGAACTCGAGGAGAGAAATGTAGTATTTGGCTGCTGGGAAGCAGATTGGTGTAACTGACCAATAAAACACAAAAATAGAGAGGGAAGGGAAAGGAGAAGTTCACGGCATTCTGAGGGGAATAAGGTGTGAATTTGATGCAGTGGAATTAGAGAAACTACCAAAAGGATTCAATGGTTGATAAAGACTGTAGTAGCCACATTTTGAATGGGCAGATCATATCAGCTGGGACAGGAATGGAGAAGGAGAAGCAACTGAACATTAGAAAAGCCAAACATCATGCAAGAAAGTGAAGGGAAATGTGAGCCACCAGAAAAAGTCATGCTGTGGAAATATTGGAGGGAAAGTAATAATGTATTTTATCTGTAGTTTGGAAGTTTGACATGAAGGACAGCGATGAGCTGAGGAAGAAATTAAATATCAAAACAAAATAAAAAAATCTTAAATCGAATCTAGATTTCACTCCAGGTTTCACGCATCCTCTACTCAGGAGTTTTGGGTCAGCTTACAAAGTGAGGAGCCATTCAAGACAGGGTTCAGATTCATTCACACTAAAGATGCAAGGTTTTGGTTTGACACCATCTTAAAAGAAAACCCTATATAAAACAGCTTGGAGTTAGGTCTATATAGAGGCCAAAATATAGAGTATTATGGTGATTGATACTTGTTTGGGAGTCAAATTTGTTCTGCATGAAAAAGCCAGGGAAAGGGTTCCTCTTCTCTGATTCACTGAACAGAAGGTAATTGAAAGATCTCTTTATGGCAGGATTTACAACCCTTGAACCTCAGTCGTTTTGAGCTAAATAATAATGCATTTGCATCGTAAGTGTATCTAATTTGAATTTCGCTTCCTGCCTAAACACTTTGAAAAGATGCATGCCTTGAGGTGTCTGCCTGAATAAAATTCCTGTGGAACTAAGGCTAACAAATAAAGTATGTCGTGGTGTGTTAGAATCTGCTCTGCCTCTGAGAATAGCTCCCCTGATAAACTGTCTGATTTATAATGACAACTGCTGCCACTGTTGTATACAAGTATACCTTACAGTAATGGGGAATTAAAGAGGCTTTCATGTGAAGCAAATATTTAGCTTTGAAGTCAGTGGGAGTTGAGAGAGCCCAGCACCTCACAGGATTAGTCCCTTGGGAATTAACCTTTTCACCTTACTATAGAGGAAGGATGAAATTTTAAGACAGGATTTTAATGGTGTGAGCATACTCAGTAATAGGACGGATGAGAATTCATAACAGTGAGTTACCTTCTACTTCAACATACACTGTGATAGTTCTATAAGCCTGCATGACTTTTTTAGCACCTTATCCCTGCTAAGACTCTACATAGCACTGGATCTCAGAGAGAGCATAGTCTGTGGCCCTTTGTGTCATAAGCTTGGTCATATAATATATATAAGAGCGTCAGGAAGGGACTATATCTTTTAAGTTGCTGTGCTAACTAACCCATTAGCGCCACATCAATTGTGCAAAGGCAAGAACAGTTTTTATGTTTTCCTGTGAGAGACTTTCCATCTGCTTTTTGCTTTCTGTTCACTGTTTGAATTAACAAAAGTGACCATGGAAATTCAACTCACTCTGCAGTTTCTCAGTCAGAAAGGAACATATTTTTTTCCAGGTATTCTTTTGTTGATGATGATATTAAAAGTGACTTTTAAATTGCCTGTCGTGAAACAAACAGAATCTGCCATTGAGGGAAAAGACAAACTGCTTATAATTAGTTCTGGCAGCTGGAGGATGGCACTCCTGCTGTTTCTGCTGCTGGCACTGTCAAGTACATCGTGTCACAATGCATGAATTATCTGAGGTCAGCTCTTCAACACACCCAAATTGCTACCAATTATTAATTAATTAGTATCATTATGGGACTGCCTTGAGGGCTTTATCAGTCCCCTTGAAACAAATAAAGTGACTAAGAAAGAAAAGGAGGTAGACGTGATTATTGCTGAGTGAAAAAAGCAATTCTAAGGACAACTTCATATGAGTAATCTTGAAAGACACTGCTGCCCAACTGATCTCCAATTCTCTCCTCATCTCCAAATGCATTTGTGTTGAATGGGAAAATAAATCACCTGTTGCATTAGTAAAATTTTGCTATTTAAACATTAATGTCCAACTGTGTTGTTTTTATTATATCTTTCTTCACTTGCTCTTCCTCTGAAGGCTTCACCTGCCATACTAGGAGCTGTGATTTGTAAGATGTATAGTTACAATGCTAAATAGTGCTATAGCTAACATTTTGTCATTTGTCCTCTGAAATGAACTGAAAAACTTAATACTGCAGACCTTCCAATGCAATGCAAAAGTTAAATTACTTAGAATGGGATTTAAAAGCACAAATGCAATGAAGGGGCAGAAAGATGCAGTTCATTATCTGGTGATTACAGGTTAAGAATGAAAGAGACAAAAGGTCACTAATTCTACCTAAGTGCCACTTTAGGAGTCAAAGTTCCAAATTATGAAAAAAACCCTCCATCAACACATCAGGGTTGCAATCATTGTAACTGTGCACAAATAAATACACATCTAATGTACATGCCTCCTGCAGTGACTCTGGTTGTGCAGCAGAAAGGATGTGCAAACTTTATTAGATTGTGATAGCTTAGCATCATCCAAGTTTTCCAGAAGTCTTCAGTCATTGTAAAGTGCTAACTATAAATGTCTAAAAATACGAAATGATGACGGCTAAAAATATAGTGAGACAGGTGATATGGGACCAGAGAAAAAGCAGACTCTGTGCTATATGCTGACTGTATGCTGTCTCTCTACAAAAGAGTCTGTCTGATAAAATGTCCATCAACTGATGCAGAACAAAGAAGAGAAAAACATATTTGATTGATATATATTAGTAAGGTGTCAGCAGATAGTTCTTTAGCTCAAGAAGCAAATCTATTTTTAGGAGATAAACACCAGGATTTTGCAGTCTAAACCACAAGAAGGAGACATTTGTAACTCTTATTTTTTTCTAGATCATTCATAACTGGAATATCAGGGAACCAGTGCTTCAGAAAAACCTAGCACCCACCTAGACAGGTAAGTGTACCCACTAGGAAGTGAGATTTACATTTCAAGTGTTCTTGGCACACAGCAGATCCCAGGGTGGAGCTTTATGGGGAGGGATTTTCTTCTGTCAAGTGGTGCTTAGTGATGCTGAAGTCTTGAAGATCAATTGATGCTGAAGTCTTGAAGATCAATCACTTATTTTGGCACAAAAAGTGTTCATGTCTTCCTAAAACAATTCCTAAGAACCTCAATTCTGCATTCGGGAATAAGTGATTAAGCAATTAAAGCAATGCAGTAGGTGACTGTCATTTCTGGTTTTAAGTCTACTTTTTGTATGTTTTGCCACAGAACTTCAATGACATGCCTGTGCTATTTTGCCTTAAATATTTTCCAGAAATATTTCTAGAAAATAGGGAAACATAAATAAGCAAAAAGAGCTAATCTCTGTCATGAGTGATTTAAATCATGGGTGTTCATTATTGTTTCAAAACAGCTGTCTCAGGGAAGCTTTCAGAAATATATTGCTACTATTATATGTAATTACTGTAATTGTATTTTGAGTCCATAATGAAGTGAGAAGGTTTATCAACACATACTCTTTCTTCAAATACATCACAACCATGATGAGTGTAGTCATAAACAAAGAATGCCAAAGAAGAGGGAGAAGAGAGTTGTGCAGAGATAAAGAAAAAAAACAATTTTCCAACTGAGAAAAGAGCATTCCTTGTGTGTGAATCCCAGTTCTGTGAAAACTGGGTCTACCTTATTCTGTCCCTACAAAATGAGGCTGTTCTTATGCCTACAATACTGAAAATGTCAACCTTACTATTTATTCCCTCCACCCCCACATCTAGTTCCTATATTGATTTATAATTTAATTATTACTTTTTATTTTGAATTATGTTTTTGCTTAGAAAGGGTAGTAAGAATTGAGCCAGGACTTCAGCGTAAGGCCTGTTGAAGACAACAAGTGAAAGGGCCTAATATATAATTTTGCTATTCTTCTATCTGGTTTTGATTTTCCAGTTTTCAGTTTAATTTCTATTCAGTCATGGTTTACTCTAGGATGCCTTTCCAGGAGCAGTTAGACTTGTAATTGTGTAATTTGACCTGACTATTAAGAATTATATCACCTGAGACATTTCAATAAAAAGAAATGTCCAAGTGGTTGTAGCTATAGTCTTATAAAACAGTATCTTTTATAACAAATGAATTCATTATTCTAAAGAACATATAGTTTCTCTGCTGGATTTTTATTTCTTCTGAAATATATGATGTGTGAGCAGGTCAGAAGCAGTATCCTCCATCAGCAAAATTGCACTGTCCTTAGTTCATAGGCTCATATTAGACAAAAAACAGTAGATGTCTCTGATAATTGGTGACATCAGGTTTGAAACTGCAGTGTCAACACAGTCTTGCTGAATAACCTCCAGAAACAGGCAAGAATTCTCCTGCATGAGCTGTATCTGATCTTCAGTATTATGGAGTGAATCTAAAGCTACTTTTTCCAATGCTTGCAGTGGAAGAATACATTCTTTTGTGAGTTTACCCACAACAAAAAGGGGTTTTCTACAAGTATCCGTTGTCCAAAACAGTCTGAAAGAAAGTTTCATTATGTTGTGACAAACACCACAAGAGAATGAAGACCTTTTCTGGTGAATTTTTGTAGAATTTGAACATTTGTAATAAATTGTTCTGAATAGGATTATCATCTGTGCTTTGTGTTCTAATGTCTTATACGAAGAGTGCAAACAAGTCCATTAGTCATTTCTGTGAATTAGGAATCCTTTACCTGAGATTCCCATTGTTTAGCTCTCGAACCACCCAACCTTTATGCCCACTTTTGGGAGATGTTTCAAGAACAGCCTTTAGACACCAGTGTGATGCAGTATCTGCCAAGCTGCAGCTCACAGGGATCACATTTGAATGAGGATGCTCAGGGCATTAGGATTTATGGCCAATTCCTTTAGACAAATGTAAACTAAGGAGAAAGCCTTGTGACATTCCTGTGGTTTTGATGTGGCACATCAGGCATGGTTTGTCTTTTCACACACTGTGTACATTGTACCACAAGTAACAGATCCAGACATGAGAGGTAACCTGCTACTGATACCAATATTAGATTACTTTCAGAAGACACATGGGAAGAATCACAGAAGGAAATATACTTCAAGTCCTGATTTATTTTTTCTGCATTGGATGCACTGAAGCCAACACATTAGTTCTTAGCAGAACAATGTAAGATCTGCTTTTTCCTCAAGAAAAGAGTTTTCATCAAAACCACCTAAAATGAATGGAAATTAAAAATATGTGATAACTTTCAGAAATAGTAACTAATAGATAAAAGATCATTTTATTTCAGGGTCTTTTTACCTTTACAAGGGCTGTGCTATGTAGTTTGGGGCCTCAAATTAGGTTTCATGAAGCTGGTTTTTGAAAGACAATAGGAATGCAAATATTGCCATGATCTCTGTTCATTAGAAAGGGCAATGTTTTGCATTTGAACATTCCCTTATGGTACTGTTAGTCCAGCTAACTCTATGAGTGCCTCAGAACCAGACTATGAACCCAGCCAGAAAACTGCTATAAAAACAAGTAACATGGACCTCTCTGTTTTCCATTTGCCTTTAACTCCAGTGGAAGAGAATAATAAGAAAATTGGATAAAAAAATGTTTTGGACCCAATTCTGTCCGGTAATTTGTGCCTCCTGGTACAGGCATATGCTAAATTGTACCTTCGCCAAAATCTTCAGACCACAGTCACTCTACAGAAGCGCATGAAGGAGTTTTCATGCTGCAGACTAGGGACCAGGAATGTACACTTTGGGGTGCATATGATCTTGTTTGTCACAGTTCCATGTAGTCTTTTTATACTAGAGGGACTTGTGCTACTGGAGAATGAGTTTGTGCTTGGCCAGTGTGGGTAGATGGTTATCCCTACAGCTGCTCCTGTCAGCTGTGCCTGTGAGCTCACTGCTCTCCTAGAGATGGCCCAAAATGGAACCACCACACTGAGAGCTGGCGCTTTACTTCTTTGAGGCCTTTTGTGCTCTTTTTTGCTGTCTACAGACCAGGAGATTGTTAAAAAAGGTCTGCAACTCTGCCCCAGCTGCTGCACAGAGACTGAAACATCTGTGTTTTTTTCTCCCCTTCACATGGATAAGGTTAATTTGGAAGGAAAACCATGGAGTCCAGATATATTTCCCAAGTAGTGATGATGATACAAGCACTCATTAATAGAACTGTCCCATTTTCTTACCACAAAGTTTCTTTCTATTAGAAAGTGTCATCTTGTTGATCCGAAAGTGGTATTTTTCAGTGAGAAAATGCTTGATTTAAAGTTTTTATATTTCAGTTAGAAATATTTTACATTTTCTTTTAGAAAGAAAAAATGAAACTCTAATATTATTTCCTGAAAAAAAAAAAATCCAGTTGCTAGAAACTTATAGATTGTTTCCCTTGTAAGTACATGATTGCTATGTTGACAACCTCCCTATAAACATTTATCCTTTTCTTATTTACACTGTCACACAAAAGTATTGCGATGGACAGCTCTTCAATATGAAAAGAGTTCAGCAGTGCAGTCTCAGATACATTTCTGAAATGCCAATAAAATTAAATGGAACCGCATCCTTTTGAGTGTCTCTGGGTAGTAATGACACTGTGCAAAACTTTGAGAGGATGTGTCCCAATTAATTAACCTCTTTGACCAACTTCCTTTTGTTTGGTACAAGTTGCCGTATGGAACCTCTAAACTCTTCCCTGACCACGAGAGGAGAATTGTATGCTGCCATTTAAAGGTAAATCAGAATGGGTTTTTTTGAAATTATTCTTTCTGGTCCTGTTCATTAATAAAATGCACCTCTCAGTCATCAAGTTCCAAATAATTATCTATTGATAACAAAATGTAATGCATTTTACTGAGGCACGTGAACCAGAATGATCAAAATAAGAATGTCTGGTTTTGTGGTTTTTTATCCACAAAGCCCAAAGTAAATCAACCGTTTTCTGAGAAAAAAAAAAAAAAAAAACCCAATAATGATGTGCCACAATAAGGTTTTCTTAGAGGATTTTTAAAGTCCTTTGAATTTTCATTTGTCCCATTTCTCCCTGACTGGAGATTTTTATCTTTTGACTAGTGTTCTGTCAGTCTTGTCCCTGTCTCAGCCAAAATGCAAAACAATCTATAAGTTACAAGAGAGCAAACCTGTTTGAGCCCCAGGGCCTGATGTCCTCCCTGCTGAAGTCAGTGAGAGTCTGTTAATTGATTTCCAAGGGAGCTGGATGAAGTTCCAGTGCCACATATAACTGTTTGGAGAGTTTTGCGGGGATATGGTCTGGATAAGCAGCTAAACATTTGATTCATTATCTGAACCCAAATGAATTGCCGATGCAGAAGGTTTGTTCATCATTTCTTTCTGCTTTCCAAGTTCAGAGCTCAGGGATTTATCTGCTCCTCTTTCATCAGTGAATCACATTACTACCTTGGCTATTTCAAGCAATGCAGAAGCAACTCTCCCCAGTGCTTTTAGTGAAGTAACTTGCAATAGAATAGATAGAGGATACTGGGAAAGGAGTACTGAGCACATTTGACAAAACAGGATCCACTGACTCTTTTCCTCTGGTTTAGCTGAACAGAGTCTGTGCTGTCTAATATCACCCCAGCAGTCTTGGCTGAGTATTTAAGAAAGGAGCTTCAGACAGTCCCCAGCCTGAAAAGTTCAGGCTTCTAACTTGTAAATTTTTACTCCAGATTTCAGCATTTATACACAAGAGTTTTTCCTAATAGAGGAAATTCTGAACCCTATTGCCTCATTTTTAGTGAGGACTATGTTTAAATTACACACTTTGTAATTTCTGATGAACTTTACATGTTGAAAGCACTTTGGATCACCTTTAACCACAACTGTATAACACATGAGGATCTGTTTCAACTTCAGAGCTCAAGGGTCTTTAAGGACTGGGGATCCTGGAGTATTTTGGGTTGGACAAACCAACAATCTAGTGAGGCCACAGACCACAGCCCCATCTCCCTACCTTCAAAGCATATCTGGTGCTCTCACACTGCAATTTCCTCCTCCATAATCTCACAATGACAGTATAGCCATGGGACTTTTCTTTTTCTTTCTTTTCTTTCCCTATTCTTGATGCCTCTTTCAGCTTTAAGGCTGCTACACAGTTGTCAGAAGTCTGGCTTCAATGCTCTGAAGGGAGACAGATACTGATAAATTTCCTTTTGATCTCTGCTCTGCAAAATCACTCAGTCAGAAAAAAATAGAGGGGTCTGTGTGCGTAGGGGTTGGAGGATCTGAAAGGCAAAAAGCACCCTCTCATGCCAGAGTGAGTATAACTCCCACTTCACATTGGATCTGAAAGATGAATATAAAGAGTTTTGTATACATTTTGCAAATCAGGACAATGCACTGTAAGAAAATGAAGCCAATGAGTAAAACGGGGGTAATGATACTGATCTCGTTTCTAAAGTGCTCTGAGATCAGTTGATGAAAAGGACTGTACAAGAGCTAGGTATTATTATAGTTAGATCACTGCAATTGCTTTTCTCAAAAACCTTATCTTTTTGTTGCATATTCATCAAGATCCGTGTTGAAAGGTTACAGTTTGTAACAACTACTTTGTTATACTCCAAATGAGCCTGAAAAAGAACTTCTGCTTTCATGAGGCTGCAGAGATTTGCACGTATCATTAGAGAATGCATATATTCAGCTGCAGCAAGTGTCCCCTCAACTTTCTGTATCTGCCCCGTCCTAAGGCTGAAATGAAGGCAATGCTCCAGTGATCTGAACATTGTCAAAAATACAGTATATAAACCACAAAATGTTAACCTTGATTATGCATAGAGAGACTGTCATGAACTTGGTGGGCACAATCCAGGAGCCATAGGACTGCACTAGGGAGAACTGCTCCCAAAACTTACACCTGCCTCTTGGCGAATGTGACTGCTGAGACACCACATTGCACTGACACAGACACCCAGCTTTCTAATAGCAGGCTTGTAAGCATCTGTCCCAGAAGCAGGGCAGGGCACACTCATGTCTGTTGTGCATATTCTTATGTTCCTTTACTCAGTGGATCTCAGCAATGGTAGAACTGATGCTTATTTGTCAGAACTAGCAAAGGAGTAAAACTTCCAAGGGAATAAAAAAGCCAAAATGATAATGCTGCAATAGGATTACTAGAGTAGCAAAGGGCATCTCAACATGAACTAAGATCCAGGGAAAATGACACAAAGTATTGATGTAAACCCCAAATTAGCTTTTTCAACCCCCACAGTAGCAAGCCTGCTACTGGGAGACAGGAATTGCATACAGGGCATGTACAGAAGAATATACAAAAAAAATTTAGACCTGTAAGTGCAAAGAAAAAACTAAGCCAGTCGAAAATTATTTTTCCTGACAGACACACATTTTGCATTCTTTAACATATCACCATATATTAGACTTCATATAATAGCTGGTAGTTATAATGTGCTAATAAAAAGTGACAACAAAATACTAGTTATGGTATGTGTGAGAAAAACTAACACAGCTCATACATACGGTTTAACAAGGCCTGTACTACATTATTTACTGTTTGTAATAAACTCTATGATGTGTGTTTTATTTGTGTCACCACAAAATCACATGGAGTAACCACAGAGCTGCAACTGCATCTTCCAAATGCACACAAACAGCAAAGCCTACAGCTACATGCTAAGGTTCTGGCTGGGTTTCTGACAGGTTCTAAAACAGAGCACAGTGAGTGTTAGTAAAGTATTTCCCACAACATTTTTCTATCTTACTACATGAAGAAAATATTTTCCTTACTGATTTAAAACAGAGATGTCTCAATGTAAATGTTGCATTTCCAATCATCTGTGAAAAATTTGCTGTTTTTTCAGTGAAACAGTTTTTCCAGAGGTTTACAAAGCCAAAACACAAAAGCAGTTTTATTATCTGTTAGGATTTTACTGACCATGTAGCAAAATTCATAATAAATGCATCTGCATATAGTTATTGAAAGAAACTTCTCTTTAATTGATGCATTATTGGGACATAGATGAGCTTGCTTCTCGTTTATAATACTTGTAAGAGGTCATTCAACTCCTCCATGTAGGCAAGCAGGAGTTTCCAGATTCAAAACAGAACTCCAAATCAAAATAGTGAATCAGTTTTGCTTAGCTTACACATGCTTGGAGGTAAGTGTGTGTAGAAGAGACTTCAAATTGAAAAGTGGAGCAAAGCTTAGTAATGACTGAAGATACGAAAAGAGCTCATGCTCGTATATGCCTCAGGAGAAGTCCACAGAGGGTATTATTGGTTGGGTACTGACTTGGGGATGCATTATTTCTGGTAGCTTGAACCCTGATGTTTTAACAAAAAATATAATTTCTTTCTTAGAAATAACCATCCTCAGAAATAAGTAGAAATAAACAAAGAATATTTACCCCATCAATTTTTCCATCCAATGGGAATAACCTAGAAGATCTCAAAATATGGCTCGTTGCTCAGATCAAAAAGAGTAACCATGTTTCTCACTATCACTAATTACAAAGAAGAGTAAATTACTTAAAAAGGCCTCAAATTTAAACAGTTCCAATAAAAATAAGAGCTGGTTTATTAACAATTATGTGTGTTTGGGTACAGCTGAAATTCAGTTAGGCCTCTAATATATGGCTGTTACTACTGAATTCAAGTGGTGCCTTAGTCATGAACTAAAGATTCCACTGTGGGAAGAGTTCTGTAGAGAATGGATAAAACACATAGTCCTGCCTCAAAAATCATCTGAAGACAAGACAAAGGAACAGATGCAGAAAAATGAGTAGAGGGAAACTAGGCAATCTTAGACTAATTTAGCAAAAGTAATGACAAAGATCTTTGCAAGCCAATAATCTAACATTTGTCTGATTATCCACAGACATCAAGGAAAGTGAATTCTTAGTGTGAAGTAGTCGTGTCCTGTTGATGTTTGTCAATAGTTCCTTCCAAGCATAATGTACAAAGTGGGAAAAGAAATGGAGATCTCTGGTTTAAAATTCATTAGTATAAACTGCTGAGAGCACCATTATGTTCCTATTAATGTCTGTGAGCCAATAATTGAAAATGAGTGAGAGATACTAAGCAGGATAAGGACCCATGGTCTGAAGGTTTAAAAATACTTCAGCAATCATCAGTTTGGTAGAATATAATGTTGGTCTTGGATGCAACCAGAGGAGAGAAGTCCAGTTTTTCTTTCAGGGAACTTGTAAAGTAGAAAATAGGTAGGGTAATTGTTGGAGAGACAAGGGTGGGCAGGTGACTCTGGGATAAACTGAAGCAGGATTGCACTGAAAGGGAAAGTGACAAAAGCTATAGGAAGAGTAATGAATAAAATGCAAGAGTGAGATGAAGTGATGGGATAGGACTGCCGGAGAAAGCAGAGCTCTGAGAGGAAGAGAGCCACTACAGCATCTCTGCTTCAGGGGGGAAAGAAAAACTGGGGAGAAGAGAAATCAAGACAAAGCAGAAGACTTTGCTGATTTTCTCTCCAAGTATGTCAGAGATGCCACCTGAGGAGAGAGATGAGTGAATACAGGAAGATGGGAAGCTTAAGGAGTGAGTCAGGAATGTGGAAAAAGTTACTGGGATTAAGTAGATTTGCTCTGAACAATGCTACATAGGGAAATGGCAAAACTGGAGGAAAAAACACATCTATGGTACAGGAAGGCATCCAGGCCACCAGGTGTTGGCCTGTCTTCCTGTGCTGTGCAAGATCAGGAAGAGAGGAAGGGAACAGTGGGAGTGAGTTAGAGTTCTGCTGTCAGAGAAGGCACGAGAATGAAATGAAGGGTGGGAGACAGGGAATAAGAGAGGCAGGAATTATCAGATCAGAGAGAGAAGGGAATATAGAGTGTGAGACAGAGAGCTGGTTTCCTGCAAGTTTGCTAGTCAGGATTACAGATTTTTCTGGCCTCAGCTCAAGAAGTGGTTCATTTCTGTGAAGCTAATGACACAGTCCTATCATGCAATCAGTCAGACCTTTAATTATTTTCCCCTGGACACCAGCTCTCAGGCATGATTTCTGTACCACCTTTAAGAGGTCAAAGTTAAAGAACAATAGTTTGGTAAATGGCCATTTGACACTCTGCCTGATCTAAAAATGTATCAAGTAATACAGTTGAGCTTAAATTTGGAAGCAAAATTCTTTCTTACATCAAAACTTTTTAGAAACCCAGAAAACATGCTTTAATAATAAACAGATAATTAAAACCACTTGAAACACATGTATGTGTTTTATTAGTGACTAAAATCAATGGTATGTTGCAATTTAGTTATGCAGGCTGATTTAGTATCATGTTATGTACCAGTTACATAGACATGTGCTACAGGCTTAGTCATAAAAGTGTGGAATGCACCACTAACAAATTCAATTTTTTGCCCTTAACTACTCACAAAACTCCTCTTCTTCTAAAGGGAAACCACACAACATCTCTTATAAAGGGCTCAGTCAAAAGGAAAGCCAAAATAAAGACAGTCCTTAACGGCCCACTGGGCCCTCACTAAAACTATGTATTTTGGGGTAAAAACAAAGAAAAGGAAAAGTAGTTAGGAAAGTTCACTCCCATCCTTAGAAGAAACTGCTGTTCTTAACAGAGTTCAAATATTGCAATGAGATATCCATGTCATTTGGAAAAGCTGAATGTGTGAGTGTCTAAGAAAATGCTGACAGTTACTTTTCTTGTCATTCTGGTTAAAGAAGCAAAGCACATGTCTGGCTCAGTAGTACATTAAGGGTGTTACTCTTTAGCTTTGTACTGAAAATTATATTTTCAAGTAACTCATTTATTAGGGCAGACATCTGAAGAAATAGGTTTTGCTTTGGAAAGCAATGTCACTCATGCCAAGAAAATCAGAGCATAGACATTTTCACAGATACAAGCCCAAATGCTTAGCCTTGGCCTGCAGCCCTGGGTATCCTTCAGCTGCTACGCTGCCTCATGGGAATTGCAGCTTGAGTGACTTGAGCCTGGTACTCCTTCACTGGCTGAGCTTTCATTATAAATGTCCTTGAATGCCCTATGTCAGACAGTTCCTTTGACACTTGTACAGTGAGCCAGAAGGGAGATGTGGCCTCGCTACGTCAGGGAACTCTGACTTCAGAAGAGAATAAGACCTCTGAATTTTAACTCTGCAGAAGTGTTATGGTGAATGTACGCTAACATCAAATTGATCCCAAAATAAAATATATGGCCAGAGGAGACCTCTTAGATGTCAGAATACTGTTCCAATAGCATTTCATAGAAAGACACTGCATAGCTTATCAAATTTCATGTATGATTAAATACTTAGATTAGAACAGACTCTTAATTCTAGAGTGATTGCACACTGGTCACAGGCTCTGTCTTTCCCCTTAGACCACACTTCTCCATGGAAGAAACTAAGCTGTAAGTTCATGAGCAGTGTGTGAAAGAAGAATGACTTTTATTTGGCTTCAAAATGTATTTTTAAGTTAGAAATGTAATGGCTATAAGAAATAAATTGCACAGGGCCAGAGTCACCATGGAAACTAGTCATCTAACTACTTTCTACTTTTGGTGGAAACTAATGCAGAGCTACCCATGCATTTGAAAATCTCTGCTGTCATCAGGTATTGAAAGTTTGCACTGAGATTGGCCTACACACTTCAGTTAACCCTGACCCTCACTGTGCAATAACTTGTATTGACCTGAAGAATGTCAGACCTGCTCTCCTAAATTATTCATGGTAACCAAGCTTATATTAATAAAGGTTTACCCCAATGCAACGACATAATTTTTTAAATATTGTAATTAATTTAAATATATTGAATATATTTCTTATATAGGTGAGGTATTATATTTACTAAAATTCACATAAATTGAGGTTTCCTTACTTACTTATAGGTAGTGTGTCTGAAGATGTTTTTAAATCATGTTTTGATGTGGAGAATATGGACACCTTTCCTGTAAGTATAGCCACAATTGAGGTACAACAGCACAAATTAGAGCTCAGTGAGAGTCAAAACTTAAAATATTTAGATTTAATGTATACTAATGTGTGAGATGTGATAACAAGACAGAGTGCAAATAGGGCTTTTTTTCTTAGCTTTACCCTGCACAAAATGCCTGAACTTAGTCTCACAGGCAGGTTGTGAGGAAGCTCAGAGCCTGCAGCATCCAGGGGGAAAAGAAATAACACAAGTTGTTAAAACTGCATTATAAACTTTGTATTGCTGGTTTATTGCTTATTTAGGTGAAGGAAGGAATGCCCTAAGCACTAAAAAGATTTGACAATCCCTTGTGAAGAAGTTGGAGTGTAACCTGTGTTAACATTGGATCCTTTCAAAATGTCAGTATTATTGCTCTGTTTTAAAAGGGTTAGGCTTTGTTTTGTCCTTGAAATAATCACGTTTCAGGGAATGCCAGGAGTAATGTAACAATGGAACATCCTTGTCAGTCTTCTTTTAAAGGTGTAAACAAATGTGTTACAGTGAAAGTTTCAAACACTCCCGAAGTTTATTGAGCTTTGAGGACTGATCAAGTTAGGCTTGTCATTTAGTTTGGTGTTTGGTGATGAAACCAAGGAATTCACTTAGAAGTTTTGCTTAGGCAGCTTTTAGTCAAATTTTAACAAGCATTTTGCAAGGCATCAGCCATGTGAAGGGCTCAGTCCTGGAATATCCCACCTTTCTGTTCTTCAATGCTTTCACTGTCAGTTTCTGGGACATGATGGTTACCAGTAAGAGTGATAAGGAAAGGCATTTCCTATCTCACTACAGAAAAAGGTGAGACAACCAGTAGATAGAATCTAAACTTGTGTTATGAGGAAACCCACATCATGCACTGCTTGAGAGGCAAAAGACTGGCATTTAATGCAGCGGAGACTGTGCCCCAGCTCAAGAAACACCTCCTGGGCACAATCTCCCCTCTTTGCTTGTGGTAAAATGGAGGAAGAATTACAGAAGCACCCTCTAGCCTGTACCAAGCAGTATCAAAACGCCTACACTAACAGTTTAATCTAACTTAACTCATGTTTTCTGAGGCACCACGAACATGATTCTTTCCTCTGGCAGACTCTGGGACAGTAGTCCAAAAGGACATGGCCAAAGAAAGGAAAAAAAGCAGTACTTTTATATATATATATATATAGTGTATATATATATATATATATATATATATACTTAGTATTTTCAGCCCATCCTACTGTATCCATGCCTGCCTCAGGTTTCTAAATCCCACATGAATAACTCCATCTGCTTCTGTTGAGGTGGATCTTCTCAGTCTTTTTTACAGGAGCTGTTAAAAAATGAAATGTCTAGATCTAAATCCTGATCATTATTCTCTCATATCCCAGATACAGACTAGTCTAATGTGGTTATTCTTCTCTTTTGGACAAGAATCACACCTTCATTAGACCTGGTGCAAATATCCCACTGAGAAATTTTGATTTTGACTGACATTGATTGAAAATGACATGACAGGAAATCCCTGATGAACTCCAGTTGTCACATTTGCTTTGTAAGCACTGAGGATTCATAAGGATTCAAAGTAGACAAGCTCCCAGGCTGCCTTCAGGTCTCTGCCAGATGATAATTTTTCAAATTATTTTTCTAACAACAAAAGGAACTGAACTTCAGACTCATTCTCAGAACATCTTCTACTAAATTACCCCAATGCTAAACAAGTTTCTACAAAAAAGTAAGAAATAACCCCCCAAAAACTATCTTAAATGGAATTTATATTGCCAGATTGAGGCACACTAGGGATCCTATAAAATCCACACAATAATTAGGGCTTACCTTTATATAGACAACCTTACAAACCTAAGGTGATGAGCAACAGTATGAACTAGAGTGTGTATTTGGAAATCAGAACATTGAGGCTGAAAGAGTTTTACATTAGCAATGCAAGAGAAGAAACAAGAATTGCAAAGCTTGTAGGGTTAACTCAAGTGTTAAAAGTTGAAGAAATTTGAAAAAGACTCTTTATGATTCCTAGTAGTAGATTTTGAAAAAGCAGTAATTCTCCATCACTTGTGCCATGGAAATTAAAATACAGAAAATCCCTTAAATGGAAAAAATAATAGACAGTATCAAATATAAATTAAATTGACTTTATAACTTATGATTACTATTCTGGGAAAATACTTTCAAAGAATGTACTAGTTAGATTAACATACACTAGTATTTGAATTAAAGTGCATTTTATTAATAATGTACATATGTATAACCATCATAGTAAAATAAGTTTTTATTTCAAAGCACTGATTAACAGTTTGACATCTGACGTGCCACAGTGGTTGATACGGTTTTGTTTATATTTCACGCCAAAGAAAATTTGTTAGACTAAGTTGCCATGTTTTTTGCATCTGGATTTTATGATGTTTGTCTTTCTAATGGCTGTATATAGAACTGATTCCACTACTTGAGATTCTGGTTAAATTTAATTAGCTTAAGTGTTTAGAAGATGAAAGTTTATTTGCTTTATACTGGATTAAAGTGTAAGTAGCAAAGGTAGCATGAGCAGACTGTGTAAGTTACCTCCAGCTATTCAGGTTCTGGAGATCTACATACCAGCAAAGGACAGTGGTGGCCAGGAAGTCTAGGGATGTTTGAATTTATTAAATTTGCTCTAAGAAAACATCAAATACATTCATGGACTAAGAAGGTTAAGTGAAACCACAACTTGCATAACTATTTGTCTGATCATATTTCTTCTCAGAAATGTTATCACATATGCATATAATACTTCCAGCTTGAACATCATTATAGATGCATAAACTTACTGTTTCTCTCACCTTCTGCAATGAAGAAGTCAGCACAATTCTCACCATCATAAACACTGAAGGGTAAGAAGAGGGAAAAGTACAGGTGTTTACTGGCATTAAATTCCAGTGATTTATATGAACAATTAGAACAGGAAAGCAGACATCACAAAACTGATTGTGAAGACCCAGGCACTGAAAAACTAATTTTGCTTTTTATGAATCATATGTTAAAGTGCTAAATAAAAATAAGATTAAAATTATCAGAATGTCAAAGCCGTTCCACATGGGAAAGATCAGTGTTGATTGTTAGATATGGAAAATATACAAGAAGATAAATTCCCAGCCTTATAGGCAGAAACTACTGGCAGATGGAACACTTATCTCTTTGAAAGAGATAAACATGCATGCTTGGATGCCTGAATTCATGTAAAACAAACAATATCTGGTAATTGCTTAGAATTCTCTGCAGTGCTATTAAATCTTAGCTTATTTATACTTTTGAGGTTTTTTTCCTCCTCACTTTGATAGTGGAATAACCTGCAACTTTTGCACCATACCAACTGACAAGGGATGTGACTGCCAGAGCCCCCTGGTTTGTTCTCTTTCTGAACCTCTACAGAGACTACTTTTTTCCATTGAGACAGGAAGTTGCTATTGCTCAGAATCCAGACTTTGCTTCCTTTGACACAATTCTGTTGTGTTTTTCTTTTTAATCTGGAATTGAATGCTAAAAACATGTGAACACAGATACAGAAGCTGTTACATTTTTACAGATCCGACATTTTTGAGGAATGTGATGAAAAAAGTAGACAAGATCGTATTTATGATGCAAGTCAGAAGATATATTTTTAGCTTTTAAAGCAACACCCAGCATGTAGTTTTATCAAAAACAATTATATTTTGAGCAAGATTCTAACAAAGAAAAATAACAATAATAATTTAAAACATATAAACACGATGGTAAGACACAAAAGTGTATTTTTATACAACTGAATTTTTATGGAATTGTGTGTGTGTGTAATTGTAGCTGCTATGCTTAAGAATGTGGAAGTATCAGTCCTTTTGCCTTCTTAAGCTGCGTCAAAAAATATATTTCCTCTTCTTTGACACACACAGAGTATATCTGTACCAATAAATAAAACAGGCCCCATGGTTAAGTGGTATGACACAGTGCATATCTTTATGGTTGAATTCCCTTGATATTAGGAAGCCATATCCAAGCTATGTGTTGGTAATGGTTGTTGCCCCAGATGCACTTTGGGAGATTGTTTTTATTGGCACAGGCCAAAACTTTCCCAGGGATTGTGCTAATAATTTAGCATCATGGCTGATCATATGTGCCTGCAGTGTGGGTTCACAAACACAGACACAGTTCTGTAGTTTTCATTGTAAAAAGAATGGATACTCATGTATTTGTCAATCCTCTGTGGATTCAGCAAAGTCAGCTGAGAATAGTTAATTTAACTATTTAAAAATTAAGAAATAAAATGTTAAGCCTCTGGGTGTTACACTGCACTGCAGATCAAGAGGTATGAATACCCAGGTTGCTCCTAATTTTTCTCCACTATTCATATTTTAAAGCTATTTTAGAGGGTGTTCTCAGAAGATGAAAGAGGCTTGCATGTTTTCTGTGGTTACTATGGGTAGTCATCTTCTGTGCTTCATTAAATTAATGGCAGCAGGGCAACCTCATTAAGCACTTTCAAGCTCCATGTTTTCCCAAGAACTGTTTCACAATGAGCACCATGAAAGCTCATGAAGATGAAAGGCCCCACAACATTATTGTTTCATTTGTTAAAAATGGGAAGGAGCTCAGATGCTTGGAGCTAAAGGTAGCTCATTGTATCAAGTACCTTTCTGTGACTTGTGCAACAGAGAATCTGCAGTTAAACTCTAGTCATCATCCTTTACCCCTCTCTCCAGTTGCTGTAGAGAATATAAGGAACAACTTGTGATCGAGCGCTTTCCAGAGTGTGATCACATCACTTATAAGATGCTGACCTCTGGCTTGGAGGCTGCTGAAATCTGTGAGAGTGAATGCTGCACATCCTCAGGTTTCTCTAAGAAGGAAAAAAGAAAGTCAGTTTACTGTTTTATGGAGATGAAGGAGTTCATAGTAAGCATAAATAGCACAAACACTAGTGATAAAATCCATGCCTTGTAGGAATCAGTAGGAAATGGACTCTTAGTCAGGACTGCTTCTTAGACATTTTTTTCCACTAAGACATTTCTATGTCTTACTTTTTTGTTCACAGTAGTTACTCATTTATTACCCTATTTTATGAACAATTATATTATGAGAGAGCTACTGTACTTACTGTCTTCACCCTTGGATAGCATTATTTATATTTCTAAAAAATGTAGGGTTTTTTTTCAGTACTGGCATTTGCCTATTTTTCACATGTTGTCACAGGAAACAGAAGGTAACAAGTATTGAAATAACTGTATGAAAGGATCACCCTTTAAAATGCCTGAGGATGATAATTATATTCACTAGATGGACTTAATTTGCAGGTTTTGCTAAGCAGACATTTAACTGAAAATTAAAGACCTGTTTTAGCTGCAAGCAACAACCAGAAGCGAAGAGGGTGCAGCAGAGTGGAAGGTGAAGTCTCTGTCCCCTGAAGAGTTTGAAGTTACAAGATATATCATAGATAACTAGGAGGAAGGTCCTGAGAAGGTGCAAATTAACAGAAATAAAACTTCTACACTAAGGGATCACATACCTATGCCTCATGTTTAATGAAAAGAAGGAAGAAATACATGGTGTAAAAATTGATTATACACTGTACAAAAATATATCATGAAGCTGGTGGCCTGTAAACCACATTTTGTGTACAACTGAGTCCCTCGAGTATTTATGTTATACTGTGGATTTATGCACAGCATTTTCTTTTAGCAGAACAGAATCTGTCTAGGCTAGTGAAAAATGGCACTTTTCTTACCAAGCACATATAATACTTCCTTTCAGAAGCTAATTAGAGACACATTTTGTTTAAATCTACAGATCTAAACCAGAAATCATCTTCAGAATGGTGTGTAATATTTATAGATATTCAGAATAATGACTATAGCAGTATAGCAAGGAAAAGACTTGCTGAAAATTATCTTAGCAGAATAGAATCCTAGAATAATAGAATGGTTTGGGTTGGAAGGGACCATAAAGATCATCCAATTCCTACTCCCCTGCCATGGCCAGGACCTTCAACTAGACCAGGTTGCTCAGAGGCCCATTCAACCTGGCCTTGAACACCTCCAGGGATGGGGCAGCTACAATAGTTGTAGTTATTTCTGCACAGAATATGAACTTTAAAAGCACAAAACAGGTAACATGCATAAAAATATGTAGCAAATTTACAACACAGATGGTATTTTATCCTTCTTTGTGTTTTAGATCTAAACCTGATATCCACTGTGGTCTGGGTGCAGTCTCACATCTTGTGTTTGCTTTGAGATTATTTAGGAATGAACTACCAAAGGGACTGTACCAACCTTTTCTTAGTCCCTGCTTGTACCTTGATATTTCTTCCCTTGCCAGCTCTAGCAATAAGATACCCAAATTTCAGTTTACCCAAAGAACTAAAAAAATGCAATGCTTTTTTATTATTATTATTTTTTCCCCTTTAGTCCAGTGGCTGGATTTGCTGACGCCTCAAAAGAGTTATGTTGTACTTAGGGTACCTGGGCCAGGTACACCTAGATGCAATGTCTGGGATGATGTGAGAACATATTACCAGCAGCATGCAGGTTTCTATAAGGCTTTTTGGCAGTATCTCCCTTCAGATAAAATTAAAACATTTGTAAGACTGGGATCTGAAATTTGTTGTACTTAAAGCTGTGCAGACATCCTCCAGAGGGACTGGTCACATTCCCTTCTCTGAACATTTGGATTTTTTCCCTTCTTTGACAACACTAGCAGAGTATGAGATGGTTCAGTGAACTGGCACAAGAGAAAATTATTCTTTATTCCTTTTGGTGGATTAATTTCCCACTGGAATAGCAAACTGTACTAATTCACACTTAGGTTACTTGGTTGTTAGGTCCAAGGCAAGTGACGTGGCAGGGAACAGATGAAAAAAACCAATGCAAGAGCAGAACAACCCCATTTGAGGGTCACAAGAGCAACTTCATGAGATTAGATGTAACTTCAAACTACACTGGAGTAATCAAACTCTCAACTCACAGTGAATACATACACATTTAATTTCAGCCTTATGTACTTATTTTCTGGCACTTTAGATAAATATCTCACTTAAATTATTTTTCCTTGATAATTTCAAAATATTAGAACACATTCAAAGAAATGTCTGATGATTTTACCACCCATTCTTACGTTTATATTGCCGTAATTGCACTTAGCTATGAGTGCTGTTGACACTGAGAATTCCTAATTTTTTCTTTACAGCAGTAACTGGAAACTCCAATCAAGGAAACATACTAGATGCTGCATGGATAGGGAGTTTATGGAGTTTACCATGAAGATAAGATTGAATAAAATAGCAGACTATATGGTCCCTTAAAACAGAAGTCTTTGAAGTCTCTCCTTCTCAAAAAGTATTTGCAAAAGCTGTGGATCTTCATTATGGAAGGTATGGAGACTACACAACTATTTACTTATCTATAAGGAACAGAAGATGAAAATAGCATGCTTTGGCAAAAAAGTTTTCCATAGAAGAATTCTTCTGCAGAAGAATTTTGGTCTATCAGGGAGAATGTCTTTATAAAGAGAAAGACTTTTAACTAGTATTAAAAAAATCGACCAAACTGGAGTATACTAACATGTCATATTGGTTTTCCCATTTGGTGTTCACCCATTAAGTCCTCATATACATATATATTGGTTGCCTAATTAGAGCTGAGAAGTGGAAATTCACTATAGAAAGCAGAAAGAAACAGCTTAAACTACTTGCTTAAGCTGGTATTAAAGTTCTAAGAGTAATTCAATCTTACAGATTTGACTTGGCTTTGAAAATGCAAACTTTGTATGAGAAATGGTTTAAGAGGTACCGATTTTTAGGAAGTAGCTGCTCAGCTGAAAAATTTGGCAGGCTTTGTGATGGCTTCAAAGCTATTTAAGGCAAAATCACACCAGCAGGCTAGTTGAAATCTCTACAAAGGAGGAAGCTTTAAACCTATCAATTTGCCTGTTATTTGAAATAGAATATAATTATTCATACAGTCATAGCTACAGAGGAGAAATGGATTAGGAAACCAGTGTGTATGGCCTCTCAGCAGTTAGGTCTTACATCCCTGAACCAACAAGAAAATGCAGCTCCCAAATGCTTGGGCTGTGGCTCTGCTCCACTGCCATTGCAATTGCTACAGCCTCATGTGATCAGCTTCTGACTGCAGCTCTTTCTTGCCCCCTCTCAGCAATTTGTGCATGTCTCTAGTTTAATCATCTCATGGACTGTATATAGTAACAAAGAAAATCAACAGGGTTTCTTTGAAGTCAGAGCATTTGTTGAAGATAAAAGCTAGGTAGAAAAGGCAGTATGGAGCTAACCTCACAAACCCAGCAGTGTAGGAAGCATCCTGGAGTGCAGTGTTCTGCAGGCTTAGGGAAGCTGGAAGAAACAGTGCATCCTCCGGGACGTTTTAGGAAAGCATAGCTATAGATTCATAGCTAGGTAGCTGTAACTGCAATAAAGCACCTGAGGTAGATGGAATTTATTGCATAAAATGACTGTACTTTTTCACTGGCTATACAGGAAGTCTGGATAAGAGGTGCAGACTAGACTCCTAACCTTTAGTCAGCTATATTTAGGTAAGATAAATCCCATCTGCAGCTTCTCACTTTCTCCAGGGAGCTGAGCAAGGTTGCTAAGCTGGGGGTAAATTCATAGCCCTTTTGAAGTGACAAGTAAAGCTTTTGAGTACATGAGCTTCAACTAAATTAAACAAACACAATTATTCAATGGCTACTCCAGTCTTTACTGCACAGTAACTAAATGAAAGTTATATGTGTAAAATAGCTAATAACTATGCTGCTAGTAATTAAAACAAGCTCAGCTACCAGTTCAGTATAATTATCATATTACTGTCTGCTTCTTAGGTTAATTTTAATTTTCACATTCTTGCATTCCAGGGATATATTTTATGCTTTAGTATCACCCTGAGAGCTTTCCCAGTGACTATAAATAATTGTGAGCCTAATGGAAAACATCTATTTATAAACAAAGTATTAATTGTAATACTGTTTCATGAATGCCTGAATAATTTTCCTGATGGACTAGAAACTGCCTAAAGGCAGGGACAATCTTGGTCTCAGACAGGGGCTTTGCTGCCTGGAGTATTAATAGGCTCGGGTTTTAGGTATAATCACTTGTTCAGCCATATTATGTGCCTAGCTTATTCAACACCAAATATCCCAAAAACTAGCTCCCAGTGTTCAGTAAAAGAAATAAATATATACATCATGGAAAACTCTTGCAGAAACTTTAGTCTAAGAGTAGAGTCATAACTTAGCTTAGAGTATACTATGTTTGTTTCACATAATCAAAACGAAGGGCTTCAAACATTTTTTAGTTAACTCAAAAAATGCTGAAGGGAACAGAGAATGAGCAGCATGAACAGAGCAAATTGCTATTCACATGGTCATTACTCTTCCTTCTACACAATTGCTTGTAAAATACTTCTTCCAAAATTAAATGCTTCCTGTATAGTTCAGTGAAGTTTATTTTCTTCTTTAGACTGATTTTTCCCATCCCCTCTATAATGCTGAGATGCTGTTTGTCTCTCTTTTTTGGCTTAGTTCTCATCCAGCAAAGTATTAAAGTAGGCATTACAATCTACTTCACATCAGGATGTAGATTGGTACCATTTGTCTAAATTTCACTGGATTGAGATTGAATTTCCCCTTTCAGAGTAATGGGACCACAGAGAGTAAGTTACCATTGTCACGGTGTGGCACAGACTGGGTCACACTGAATTACCAACTGCATTGACAGTGGTTATGACAAAAAGGAAATCTATATGCAGCTATTTCTAAAAGATTTTTGCTAATGGCTGTCATTTTCATCATCATATTCTTTAATGGGAGACAGTGTTCTGTTGTACCAAGTACTACCGCAGCCTCCAGAGGGCTTGCAGTGATTGCCCTCCTAGTTCACCTACGTGTCTGGCTGCAAGCCTGCAATCACCCCTCTTGACTGCAGCAGGACCTGAGAACACTGATGGATGAGTAAAGCCTTATGTTTTGTTGCAGTGACTCCACAAATGCAGGTATTGCTACAGCACAACAGGTCTAGACTGCCAGTTTTTGACACAAAAAGAAGCGTATCTATGACAGTTTTACACATAAATCTTTGGATGATTTGTCTTAAAAGTTCCACCGTTAATTTACCACCTTTTCAAAGTGCAGTGCTGGTCATTAGTCATTCAACGTTGACAACAAGCAAGGATAGCACTCACAAGCATAACATGCAAAACACGCACTCTTCACTCTTCCTGTTCCTTGTTCATGATGCCATTGTTTAAACAGCACCCCACTGCTTTGTAGGTATCTTAGCTTTCAAATACATTCCAAACCTCAGGCTGTTGGTAACTTTTTATGTCTGTTCTTATCAACCTTTACTATGGAATGGCTTCAAGAACTAGATATCACAATCAAAGGGTGGTGCTTCTCCCTAGATTTGGATCAAAGGCTTTTATTGACAGACCAATTTGTAGCAACATATGGAAAACTAAGCTATGTAGACCATAGGCAAGGTAATTCTAAAACAAAAGTATATAAGAACTGCAGTTTTGCTAGCTGTAACTTACTTTCTGCTTTCAGAATTGTGTTTAATGATATACATCATGTGAGTAAATTCCAGTATCATTGCAATAATGGGAAAGTTTTAAAAAAATTAAATAATGTGAAGAACTGTTTTAAAGTACTTAAAAGCATATATTCATATTATACAGGAAGATATACCTACAGAGCTATAAAGCTCATAAATTTCCCTGTATATCCTACTGCTAGGGTATTAAATTCAACTGAAGCAAAGTATTTTCTAACATGCTGTATAAATCTCATGAAAAATGAGTTTTTCCATTAATCTAGGCACATAGCTACCAGTTTTGGAAATCAATTACTTGGTATGCCCTCATAAAAAACTAAACTAAGACAGTGTTAAAACCAAGAAAACAATTCAAGGAAAAATATTGTGCAGATTTGTTTCAATTACATCAAGGTCAAAGATGTAAACTGTCATTAAACTTAAAAGAAATACATTCATTCAGATAATCAATGAAGATTAAGGCTCTCATACATCTTTAACTCTGTTGTAATTGTATGATTATAATTAAAGCATTTTATATTTGTGGATCTGCATTAGATTATACTTCATTTTTAAAAGCACATGAGATTCCCCAATCCTATGTTGTCTCTACTTGTAGTATCACTGAAGGGCAGAGTTAAAGTTATTTAGGTGCCAGACTGTCCTCATCTTAATGCGTTTGGACTACCATTAGGTGTAACCAGACTCAAAGAAAACACTGACAGATGTTAAATTTCTTGAAGCACCAACCAGTTTTAAACAAATTATGGGCTAAATAATGTATTCACCTGGAGACTTAAAAAGACTGACCCTGCCCTCCAAAACTGTATTTTAAGTGCAGGGTGGATTTGCTGGATAACACATTCTCGGCTTTGGGCCTTACTGGCAGAGGGACAGTCACCTTCCCTGTAGCTGCAACAGCATCCACATGCCCTGACCGAGATGGGTTATTGCACATGGACACACAGGGAATCCCATGATGCTGAAGATCATCAAAGTCTCCCTGTTTGCCTCAGGGACTCATGACTAGGCCTGTGAGCAGAGATTTGTCAAAGGGTTGTACATTCTACACAGAAGAACAGACAAACTGCAGGGTAAAGGGAGGATTCCCGTCAACCTTTTGTACAAGGAAGCTGCCTTGAGGATTTTCCTCTCACCACTCCTTCCCTGCTTACATTGGCTTGTAGGGCCCTACAAATTCAACATTCACATCAGCGTGAAGCAACATTAAACCTGGGCAAAATGGCACAGGAAACACTTTCTGCGAGCAAAGCTCTCTGAGGGCAAGCTGCTGGTTGCCTATGTAAAGGAAAAAATGGTCTGCCCAGCAAGTTGCAATATGAGAGCTTTGTGGCCAATGAAACACCTGCAAGAAAAGCAGTTTCTTTATACCACAATGCATTTATACATTATAGATGTATTTATTAATTATAATCAACTAAGTCTTTTGGCGTTCTTGCATTCTGCTGTCTCTTTCCCAAATGTCAGAGATTGTTTATTCCATTGGCAAAATGTTTAGCAGAGCATAACTTCTTCCCCAGTGAGCTTCCACATAACTCCACCAAAGTGATGTCCAGCCTTCTCAAGTTCTTGTTGCATTATACTCTGCATCTTGTTATGTTTCTTTCTGGGTTAGTGCTTGTATACTGCCCTTTGATTTACAACACAGTACACTTCCAGAGTGCAATTTCTTACAGCCCAACTGATTTTAAGACATGACAGAAATTGTGATCATCTTATGCCAAAGATTAAAAGCAGTATTAATGAAATGAAAGCAGAGAATGAAATGAAAGCTATGGAGAAAGAGTGAGCTTACACTATCTAATAAGGCAATATCTAATGCAAAGAATATAGAGAGATGAATGGGAGAGAAAATCTCTTTCTAACTCCTTACTAGTTGGCAGTTTTTACAGCAATTACAGTGTTTTAGAAATTCCTGATTAAACCTTTTTGCGAAAGACTAAAATCCCATTTTGCAGTGACTTATGAAAATAATTTCAATTGTTAGTAACACACTTTAATTGCACCAATATGCCCTTCACTGCTTAAAAAGGCCTTTGTTCTTTACAAATAGTACTACAAAGGTAACAGCAATCCTTCAGTGGTTTTTACTGCTTGGATGCAGAATAAGATTCCTTAAGCTTTAAAAATCTTTTCTCTCAGAGATACCATCTTTTGCCTGGAGCTAAAGGAATTACAGGATATTTACATGATTTAAGGCTAATTTTATAGCATATTATGTTCCCTCTCTGCCATGGAATCAAATACTAGAGGATTTGATTTTAAAAAAATGTAAATATGGGTAAAATGTAATAAAACTATTTTTTATATGGGAAAACTCCATGTTAATCTGGAAGAAATATGCAATATTGCAATTGTGTAACTTGGTGGTCAGCAACAGGAAAAACAACAATAGCTGTGGGAAGATAAGTACACATGATAATGCATACATAATTCATACTAGAAAATTGGAATAAAGTCAGGAATTGCATTTTAGCTTTGGGACTTCATTGTTTAGGTGACAAGGAAAAAGAAAATGGTCATAAAAACATTATGATAGATATAAATGAAATATTGCTAATATCTGATAAATATAGCTGTTTAATCAAAACCACTAAACTCATAATTTCTAAAGATAGTTACCAAATCAAGTATTTCACCTATGAATTCCAGAAAACTTCAGCAACATTTTGGTGATGGAAAATGTGCAATTACAGAGGAGGAACAGTTGTTGCTTTTCTCTGAAGATAATGTTTAGCTCAAGGGAATTGCGAAGTAAGACCAGGCTGCCAATACACAGAACCACTGGGATATGTGGATAGAAAACAAGGGAATTTACTAAAAAAGAAAAAAAAAAAACAGTTACAGATCTTTGAGAATAAAACCCTGTGATAAATGTTTGGACCAGTTAGAGAGAGCGATGTGTGGAGCGAACTATCGAACAAGGGACTGTGGGAGGTCTATGAAGAGCCAAATGCAGTGAATGGAGTGAAATCCCAGTGACCTGAGTGGGCAGAGTGTGTGGTTAGGATGATGGAAGACAGACCAGCGAGGCTTATTTTGGACAGCCGTCGTTAGGAGTTTCAATCCTCAGGCCAATGAAAAACAAGGAAAGATAATATTGAGTAAGACCTAATTGCTCGTAATATGAATCAACATCAAAGGGGAAAATATGCATTTGGCTAAAAGAGGTAGAAGAAAATCTGCCAAAGACATTTTTGGGTCTACAGAACTGAGGGATAATAGCACACAGATTCTAGGAAATTTCATGTGATTTCTCCCATCCTTAGATTTGGAATGAATTAACAGATTGCCTTCACTCTTCCTAGAACTTCTTACAGAACCTTTTGAGGAAGAGAGTAATAAAATGGCTAGTGGTTGTCCATTCAGAGCTGAACTCTGCCATGAGTACTTAGGAATGAAGAAGCAAGGGGGTAGCTTTACTTGTTTACTTGTTGCATGTACAGACACAGGGCTCATTTTGTGACAAATAAAACATGGAGCATTCTACACCAGCATAAATAGCAAAAGGTTGCCTGAGCTTTCAAACTGTGTTATGACTGTTCCCAACTTTTTGGATAGGAAGAATCATGGAAGTGACCACACGACCCAATAGGGAACATTTGGGTCTGAGTCTTGTAATACTCCACTATTAAGAGCAGGATTTTTTATTTTTTTTTAATACAGTGAGACAGACCATACTTGCAGAAGAATTCACATGAATGAGAATTTCTAAGAGCTAAGACCAGTAAGAGAATCTTGATTAAAGACTGAGATATAAGTCTTATTGGTCCTTAGTTGAAATACTAATTGAAACGAATGGAAGATCAGTAAAAAAATCGCCAAGACCTGGCGGAATTGTCTGAAACATATCTGCTTTTGTACTCATTTTTTTTCAGAATTTCATCACAAGCAGACATTCTTCAAATAGTTAGAGGCTGAAAAATGAAATGACATCTTGCAGCTGATAACATGGAGCAGTTTCTTGTTTTAACTATAGATTGGTCTGTCTAGTTACGAGTCTCCTAACATGTGTGGTTGTCCCCTATGCATTCCAACCAATCTCCTATTTTTCTCATGTACTTATAGGATGAAGAATTTTGTAACTTCTGTGACAGAAAATGTTGCAAAAGGAATATTTTATTGCAAAACCAGTTGCACGTACTTGCTTTGCCAAATGAGACCACTACATGACCAATAGTGGCACCAGCATCTAAATGAGCAAGTTTGCATCAGAGTAGTTTGTGGATCAGATTTTAAACAAACCTCAAGTATGCAAGCTATAAAAACATGTGCCAAAGCACCTCTTACTTCTGGTTTAAAATTCTTGTGCTTAGTATTAATGCTTTCAAGCCAGAGGCAGTAAACCTTTAACAAAATACACTGCACTTTCTGAGTGGTCAGCTTTTCAGGCAAAATGTGAAGTTGACACTATTCATATGCAATTTCTGAGCTGAGGTTTGAACAGCAACAGAACCTGTTACATACACTACTTTTCTTTAGTGAAACTCACGCATTTGACTTTTCTATGAATACCACCCTTAATGCCTTGTAATCCATGCTTGCCTTTCAACAAAATATTCTTTCACATTTGTCATTTGTCTGCTTTGCAGTTCTACAATAATTGCTTCTCGCATTTCCAAAGTGCAACTGAGATTTCTCAGTAAGCAAAAGCATTGTCAGAACTTCAGGACTGCTTCTATACCAGCAATACATTTTTGCACATTGAAAGTTATTATTTTTAAAAAAAAAATCTTTACATGGTACTCAATTTTGTCTTTACATTCAAAGTTGGGCTACGTAGTACAGTCTTTAAAATGTCACTAGCATTGCTTCAAGGGACTTAACAACCAAAAAGCAGATTTCTCTGCTCCCACTGCCGAGCACAAACCTGCCGTTTTCAGAACAAACACAAGAGGGGGCGTTTAGATGATGTTGTGTCCGTTCTTTAAGTGCTCCCCTATAAGCTCTGAGTAAAACACCAGGCATGAGTAATGTATTTCTAGTTTTTGACTCTAATTCTCACACAATTTCTACCAGTGTCATCTCATAATTTCTCAACTCAATGATACCATTTTTACTTTGATGCACGGTACTCTTGTCTGCAAGAAAGCTGATGCACTGCAATGTATATTTGATTTTACTTCACACCCACAGTACAGACACATACACATGCACCAGATCTTCGTGAACTTTGAGACATGGCTCCTAATTTCACAGCCAACAAATGAAAACAAACAAGCAGGTAAATCATTCCGCACCCAATTTACAGTCACTGATCAATTTTTCTTCTCAACCCCAACTCCTTCCCTTCCATCACCTGCAGCCCACATATTCTCACCTCAGTTCAGAGCCACCAGCATACAGCCTCCTACTTCAAAAAACATTTATTGGTTATAAGTTCCTATGTTAAAGTGATTAGTCTAAGGTTGGTGTGGCTTTCATGAATTACACATTAAGTAATTATGGGTCTGGTTTTCTGCTGGGATGCTTAAGAAAGTGAGATACAGTAGCTGTAAGCTGTATTTCTCTAATATTCATGGAATGTCTGAAACTGCTGGTCTCTGCTTAAGTGATTTTTGCTACCTTTGGTATTAATTTTTTTTATGAGGGTATTGCAGAATTGAAACCTGCCGAAGTGCTTTGGTGTGTTACACTTATGGATGAAGTTATAGCTGCTGTTTGGTTGGTCAGGATGTGAGTGGAGATACATGGGATGTAGAGGAGGCAACAGAAACCAAGGGTCCAATTCATGCAATACGACTGGAGAGACACAGAACAACTTCTTGTCTTTTTACATGCTGTACACTCCAGCTACTGCAGCTGAATTTTACTGAAGGGGTCCTGTTGTCCTTGGATTTTCCTGAGTGGAAAAATTTCACTGTTTTAAATGTGATGTAGCTTTGCTGACAATTCTCTATGACAGAACTATTGTCACAGATGAGAAGTTCTCTAAGTCATGTGCCTTTTGAGTCCTCTCTGTCCATTACTAGATTTTCTTGAAAATGCCCCCAGGTCTGCTTTCTTCCTTCCTCCTTATAGTTTTGACAATTACAGGGGATATCTGCATTTCCAAACTATGAGATACTGCTATTGCTTGTTACAAGCCAGACTGTGGCTCTGACCCATTGTGAGATACAGGACAAGATAGGATCGTGCACTGACCTGCAGTTAGGCAGTTTGCTATTTCTGTGGAATTCCTTACTTTTAAGTGACTTTACTTACCAAGTGTATTTGGCTACTGGGTAGCAGAAAGCACTACACCTATACAAACAACCTATGTCTCATTAGGTATAGTGGATGTGGAAGGTTACATGTGTGTACTAAGTGTGGAAGAAATTCATGATCACGACTGATTTGGTTTGGCTTTCTCCACTGGTTTTTCGCAAACTTGGGCTGATCACAACGCTGTGAAGGATGCACTCACCCTTAGCAATGATGCAGTGGCTGACTTTTGCTCGTTTATGTACCCTTCAGATGCATGTAGGGGTGACAAGGATTGCCCCAAAGCAGCAACAGATAGGAAGACGAGACTAGTAATGACATTGGCAGTATGAGTGTTTGTAAGGAACTGGTCAGGCATAAAAGTGAAAGATGAGTAATGAACAGGTGAACAGACTACACTGAGGAACCTCACTTCAAAATTAGTCAAGTTACTGCAATGGAATGTGGAAATTAATCATGCAAGCACAAGGCTTCTACCTTACTAGAGCAAGAGCAGGTAAAGAAACAGCCTAAGGATGTTAGAATTTTGCTCTAAAATCTACCATGATAAATGATCATAATTAGGATAACTTTTCCTTTAAAACATTTAGGATCTTTTGCTGTTAGAGTCAAGATTCTGGACCTGATTCGCTACAGTTGCTCCTCTGCAACATCAGCTTCTCTAAAAAAACCCCACATGTTCTCTTTCTTCTCATAATGTGTAACTTCTGATTCAGCAAGATGCATAGATATCTCTGTAAATATAACTTAGGACCAAAACAGACTTAAATCTCTTCACTGAATAAATTTTTTAAGTAGTGCTTCTTGGCCCAAAAGAAATTCTAGCACAAAAATTATCCAGAAAATGGTTCTGAAACTCTTTATCTCTCCATGTATATTTTTATACTGTGACTTGGACAGAAGCATCTGAAGTTGGCAACTGCCTAATTCTCCTCATCAAATATAATCTTTGGCTGATAGAGGAAGGTCAGAATATTCACACAGATTCAAATAATTTTCCCCCAAATAAAGAGTCTCTAAAATGAAAAGCCAAGGTCATGTAGGTCATAGTAGGCCAGAATAATTTTCAGGTAAACTGATGGTTTCTTACACTTTTCTTCCCACTTTAACCACTTTTACACTTTTCTTGAAAATCCATCTTTTCAACTCATAGCTGTACTTAGAAAGTCTATCAAATACATCACCTGCTTAACAAATTGTTGAATATTGACAGCAACTTCCCTGTGTACTTGATAGCTGTTTCTACTTCTGAATTAATTCCCCCGATCTTATTGTAGCTTGTGGTCAACATTTAAGCCCCACTCTGTCTTGAGTTATTTGGGTGAAAAGGCGTAACTAAATTGCTGTCCAACACCTTTTCAAAGTCAGTAAAATTTCTCTTTAGATGTATTTTTAAGAGGTACAAGGATGTCACACACAGCTAGGATGTTTCAACAGTCAAGAGAGTGGGAGTAAGCTACAACAGCTAAACAAACTTTTCAATACAAAATGGAAATTTTAAAAAGGGTCACCTGAGATCCTCCTTTTGCTTGTTTTCCTAAGTTGTCTGTATTAAGCATATTGTCTAAAACTGTATTGTTCTTTTGGGTAAACAAACCGCTTTGTCTAAAGTTTAAGGCACATTCTTTCCCCTTGTATGACCTGAAATGATGACATGATGCTTGCAGAGCATTCAAAGCTAGACAGTTCTGAACAAAGCAGACATTTGAGGAAAACAGCATGTGCTGTGAATATTTGGACTGGTAAGTATAATAACAAACACTGCAGGCAAAGTTGGTAGAAAAGGAAAATAAATTAATCTGTCCTCAGTGTAGTCCGGAGGTGGCTCAGCTATGGAGCTCTGCAGTCACACAGCCTTGCTGTGGCAGTTGGTGGTGAAGTTGTCACACTGAAGGGACTGCAGCTGTGCTGAGACAGTTACCAGACTGCATGCTCCCAACAGGAGCTGTTCTAGCATGCAAATGTCTCCAGTTATACTTCATATGGTCAGATTCTGAGTGGAGGATATTTCTTAATCATGATTTTTACTTTTTTTCCCTCAGGTTCACAGCCAACAAATTCCTCATTCACATCAACAGGAAACATTCCTTCCAACCGTGGATATTCATTCAGATCAGCCTACAGGAACACGGTCTTCAGCTGGACAAAACACACTTAAACTTCTTTGAAGTACTACAGTCTGAAAAATTCTTTTCATTTGATTACATAAAATTGTTGTCTCTTCCAACAGCACAATAGCAGAGGAAGCTTTGGGGTATGGAGGTACTGTTGGATCCAAGTCTGATGTTTAGACAATTTCTGCTTATTTAATAATAGATACAGTTGAATCAGTTCTTTGCCTCACTAACTTTTCTTTGACAAAATTTATTTGACATACTTTGCTTAGTGTTGAGCTTTGCCTCTCTTATAAACTTTTATTTCAGACTCATCAGAGGTTTTATGAGTGTGGGACATTAAAGCAAACACATTTACAGTTACATCCTTCCATTGAGACACTGCTGGTCTTAGTTTCTATACCTCCAGCTTTACATTCCTCTGAATGTCTCATATGTCTGGACACTAGATTCTGTTGAAATTGTTCTTTTATAGAGGAGGGGCAGACTAGGGGATCTACAAATCTCATCTCACTTAAAAATGTACCTGCACTTGAAAGCATGTGCACGTATGGACAATATCTTGAGAATGTTCTTGATTTATTCATGAGTACTGTGCATTACAAACAAGTACTCCATGTCAGTAAGAAATTTTTCCAGTGAAGTCCATGGAATGTTTGGTGTGTAGGAAATTATAACTGAGTTTTTGTTAGTTTACATGCCAGGGTCAATGTGGTGAAGATGGACACTTTTCTTCTGCATACTATATCTATGTAATCCTGAGTTCTATCAGCTATGACAGAATGGTATTGTGAACCACAATTAATTTCCTTTACAATAGTGTGGATAACTTCACGGCTCATTAGACTGATGATTTCATTCTGAATTGTTGGACTTGTGTAATCTTGTTTTCTCTTCAGCAAGCTTCCCAGGGTCTCATTGTCATTGCTGTGAAGCTTCAGTAATTCAATAAAATTCTCCTCATCAATCTGATGGCCATGAATTACCAAGCCTTGTCTACTCTAGTAATGTACGGTGAGTATTATTTTATACAGTGAGCAAAACTGATGTCCTATCTGACATTTCAGCTTGCTTTATCCTTCAGACATTCTGGGAATGTGATATTTGATATTCCAATCAAACAAAAACAATTTGGTGTCAATTTAAACAACTTACTGGCCAGGAAGCATAGATGACTGGTGCGACTTTGGCACTGAAGTGGATTTCTCTTCCTCCCCTCCACCACTACTGACTTGATTCCTTCTGCTGCTGCTTTAGGTAAACTTAGTGTCAAGTGCCTTATCAGAGACAAGGCACTCACTGCTCAGCTAACTCCTTATGGATGGTGAAAGTGTGATACCATGCCAAAGGCCTTAAGAAACAGTCATGGAGAAGTAGAAATCACTGAGGAACAGATATAAAAGCACTTTATGACTTTTTTTGTATGAGATAACAGTAACAGCTATTTCTGGTAATCAGAAGTTTGAAGAGTATTTGCTTGCCTAAGTCTGCCAAAATACAATGTCATGACATTATTCTTGGAGCTATACTAGAATAAGTTACTTTTGCGAATGACATTAAGGTGGCTTGTATTCAGATTTTTCCATCTCCAAAAAAACACAAGCATGAAAGATAAAGGAAGGGTGAGAAAAAGTGAGAACAAAACCAGACAATTTTCAAAATGAATAATGGAAAATCAAACATGTACTGTGGTTTGCTGCTGTGACACCTTCACCTAAATGGATGCATGAGGTTTTATTTCACAGATCTCATAAAAAATGTTGAACTGCAGTTGCTACATGGAGCTACAAGCCTGTCATGTATACTTCTCTTAGAAATGGTAGGTCTGTTAATATGTGCAGAATTTAAGTTAGAAGTTGAGAATAAGACTTGTCAGAATTCTAGTTATGTCTCAGATCTCACCTATGAATGGGAATTAATTTATCATTACCACAGAAACTTTTAACAAAGATAAATAAATCAGAGAATAAAAACATTCACATATTAAAGTGAGGGGATGCCTTAAATGTCTAGGAACAAGTCTAAAACCAATAGCTCTTTTCACTGTCACTTGCGAAGAACATAATAAAATAAATGCTTCATGACAAAATCCTTCATTTGATAACATTTCAAGTAAAACATCTTAGATGATATGAATTGTGCAGCATGGATTGTGAAGACAACCTCAGTCTGGTATTTTTATGTTCTAACAACTCCATAACATCACTGTCTTTCATTCTCGCAGTTAAATAATGAAGATCTTCCAAGAGAAATTGGTCAAAAAAGAATCAGTGACTGACAAGTGAGAAGGTTTTGGGCCACACACTTTAGTTTTATGTCATAGAGCAGATCCTGAAAAAATATTGTTTATGACACATAAATAAACAGTTTAGATACATTATTTTTAGAGTATTTCTACATTGTGCTGTGTTTTTTGAGTAATTGTGACCAATTCTCAAATTAATATACTGAACATGTAAATACATTACGGCACTTTCATTTTCATATTTAATATGAGTTTTAAAAATCTGACTGTCTGCATTATAACATTTATTTGAGAGTAAACATTCTATTTATAGAGGCTATGGGTAATTAAATTACAAATACAACACCCCACCTCCCCAAAATGTACAGTGTAAGTAGTATATTAGAGAGTAACTACAACACTTTCTGGCACGAATCAGCTAAACTGCCATTGTTTAAATATTCTTCTGTGTTATATCTAGAATAACACAGTGGCAATAGAACATGGCACCACCAAGTTTATTAGACCATCTGAATACTGCCAAAGTCATAGGTCACAGCCTTGAACTTATCTAGGATATCTGTATATTAAATTATTTATGCAAATTACCGCTGGAAATTTCAGTTTGCAAAGAATCCTCTGATACCTAAAGGTAGTGTCACAGTCCCTGCACCAGTTTCGTGTGTGGAACATGTTGGGAGGAAACCTCAGATAAGTCTTAAGTAGCAGTATGAAACTGAGAAGGTTCTTTCTCTCATATTATAGGTTGACGCAGCTTTGCTCTTAGCCCTGACCCCCAAACTATGAAAACACAGCCCATTACTTTACCTTCACCAAGATGCCACTGAACAACACAGAGCTGAGCAAGTCAATGGAGGCTGTTTAAGATATCTACACAGTACCAGTATTTGCAGTGTTGTTATGCTGTGCTCTATGACCACTAATTGTAACATTCTACCCCAAAATGTGTACGAAGTGTTCCCATGGAAGCCAATAGGAGCTTGAGAGCTACAGCATATCCTGAGGATGGCTGGCCAGGAGAATGTAAAAGGTTTCTTTTTGCTTTATTTAAATCTTACAGCAATTCCTTCAGTTCTGCCAATGCTTTTCCTCATACATGAGTGGGCTTGATAACATAACAAGTGTATATTCCAGGTTTTTTTGAAAATCTATGCAGATTAGTTTTACTATTCTCTAAGTGGTGCAGAGTGCTATGATGATCAATATGTGGCATGTGAACATACCAGCTTTGATATGAGAAGACATTGCATTTCATTCATACAAGTATGGTGCATTTTTTTTATTCACACGACATTGGAAAGTTTTGCAAAGTGATTTTTATTTTATTTATTTACTTATTTTTAGAAAAAATAAGAGATTAAGGATTTGATTCTTTTGGGACTTCAATGGTTTTGTAACTACATTCACAATTCCCTTCTCAATTACCTTCCCAACTATTTTAGTAATTTCAGGTATTTTAACAGAAAGTTTTATTGTGATTTTAGTATCCAATATTTCACTTTTCATGGGGCACAGTCTTTTAGTACTGTAGTTAGATTGTTGTTCACATTAGGAAAAAGGGGCCTCCCTGTCTTGTTTGATCTAAGTGGAAGACTGGCCATGCATTTTGACTTTTAGAAATACTGAGTAGAATTATCAGCTTCTGCATCTAAGTAGATTGCCTAGTAGATTACAGATATTTTAAATGGATTTACTCAAAGAAACTCTTCCTTTATGCTTCATTGTGTGACAAACCCATCACAGGCATCTTCTTTTTCATAGCAGGGAAGAGACTGAGATTTATTGTAGGTTTCCAAAGGCCCATATGCCAAAATATAGCCAAAAATATATGGGTTTATTTGAATTAGATTTTTATAATTATTGAAGCTGTCTTATAATCATCATGCTCCAAAATGCTACTTTCTACTCACTGGAAATCAAAGTAAGGGAGGCACAAGACTTTTCAAAGGGCAACACAGGTCACTTGTGTTTCCCTCACAGAAACCTGTATTTAAGGCAATATTCAACACTAATTTCTGAGTGAAGATTAAGTGTTTTTGACTTATGAAAGCTACAGTGCTTAATTTGTGATTTCTTGAAATGCTGCCTCTAGATCCACATTGTCCAGTTACTTCTCCATGGATAGTCTTACTAAATTTCCTGCATTCTCATAGCTACAGTGCCCCTTCCACAGGGAACAAAAGAGTTCATGTATTTCTCACCACCCTGGCTTACCATACAACAACCAATTCATTTGCTACAGACTTTTTCCAAAATCTTTCTGGCTGCTGTCTGCTCCACTCTCAGTGCAGGCATGATAGTCATAAGTAATGACTTGTGTCCAAAGGGAAACATTGCAGGCTGTAGAGGAGCAACTCCTTGATCTTATTTCCTGTTAACTGTGGTAACCAGTGGTCTCAGGCATGATGGGAAGCCCAGCAGCATGACTGTCAGGTCATGCTAGAATGAAGATGATAGGAAAATATTTGAGTATGTTTACAGAAAATTTCTCCCCAACAAGGGAGAAATCACCGAAGTGCTTATTTGGGACATGTACAAAATCAGTTTACATGAGGAGAGGTGATAAGTAACCTCTGGATACTGCATAGAAATGTTATGAAGGATGCAGGATGCCATGAAGACCTTTGTAACTGAAGTAAAGAACCTATCTTGGATCTGCTAGGGAAATGGGAACCAGCTGAGAGATGCTATGGGATAGGTAATGTGATTAATGTCACGAGTAGGAACTTTTTGTGTTGATATGGATGAGACAAAACTATATTTGTTACAGCAAACATAATCCAGATGTTACATAAGAAGTTGGAAGAGAAGTTATCAGTGTAGTTAGATAGTTGTGTCTAAGAGGTTATAGAAATGAAGAAACTCTAGGAATTAGGCTTGCAAGTCATCTGGATATATGGATATATGAGTGCTAGGAGGAGGTATGAGAAAGGCAGTTCAGTTTTGGAAGATGAAGCATTACTGACTAAATAAGGAAACCAAGATGATTTATATAGGGAACAAATGAGAACTACTTTATGAATTTTCACTCATTTTACTGGATACTTCACTGGATACATAATTTCAAAAGCTTTTGCCTGCTAGTGGAATAGTCATCAGATTTCTTTTAACAAGGGAAGAAACCATTTTCATTTTAATGGTTTAAACCAAGAACCAAAATTGTAATTTCCATGTAATTTCGCATACAGTGCTATTTTAAAATTTGCTTTTCAGGTGATGGGATAAGGGAAAATAGTTTGTCAGTCATTCTAGTCAACCAACCAACTGTAAACCCATCCAGGACTTCCAATCTGCATTTTTCAACTTTGGACATTCTGTTCTCTCCTGTTTTGACTCTGGTTTTTTCAGCTTGATTTTCAAGCCCTCTTGCTAAGTGCCCTACTACAGGTCCTCATCCCTGCATATCCATTCCGTTCAATACAAGCTGAACTGAGATCACCTCTGTGCACCTTAAGGCAGCGTTACAGCTATGAGAAAGGCAGTTTTTCAAGACATATGCTGCATGATATTCCTGCTACTAAGAGCATTTCCTCCGAGCTGTAGCTGAGATCTGTAACAGTTCACTCTGGGGTAGTTTGAGCTACACTTACTCTGTCACTGATCTTGAACTAAACTCAAGCAAAATCAACTCCCTCATTGCTGTTTAAGAGCACTCCTAGAACGTAGACTATAGGTTTGAGGCTACATGTGCATGAGCATTTACTTAGTATGTCTTTTTTAACTACTGAAACAAAATGTGATACAATGGAGTATTTCAGCAGAAGCATCGTTATTAGCCACAATTTGTAATTGCCATAGCCCTAACAGAGGCATTTATACTGGCTTATGGAAAATGTACATCCACCAGGGAACATGTAAACAGGACAAAGCCTGAGCAGTAAGGTAAAATTCCAAGGTTTGGATGATTAAAAAGTCTTTGATGTTCTAAATGAATAGAGTATACATGGAGACCAAATACATACCTTCCAAATTTGATTCAATAAAAGTGAAAGTCTTTGACTTGCCCTTGGCCTTGCAGTGCACTCCACATTAAAACCATTCAATAAAATTTGATACATTGCCAACTGCTGCCTACTGAAGATTAAACTATTTAAGTTTTCAATTACCTATGATAAAATACAACAAAGACACATGAGTGATGTCCTTAACCCTCCGGCTGAGCAACCCAAAAAACCAACCAAACAAAAAAGGGCTATTTACACTGGAAAAAAGCCTGAATAAAGAGTATGTCCATAGAGAAGGCCTTGGACTACCTATATAGCTTTCTAGTATAACTGTCAGTTTGGGGACTGATTTTAAACATTTATAACTCTTGACATTGAGGCACTTCTATCAGTATGAAGATGTTTGATCTTAGTAGAGCAAGTATAGTTATTTCAATGCAAGTGTAACTCACTGGTGAGTGAATGTGAAGGGACATGTCTGCAATGTATTCTGTTCAGAGATATCTGGACTAATTCCACCTTATAGAAGTCAGAAATTGTAGCTTTGTTCAGGTGGCAGTGAGCAATCTGAGGGATAGTTATAGTGAGTCAATCACAGAATTGTGGTAATGTGGCTCTGCTGTTTCTGGGCTTTAATGTTTGCTTTAAACTTTTGTTGCACTGTGCTCTGTGGACAAATCTGCATGTTCAGAATTAATTGATTGATCTTTCCTGTAGTTCTGCCTTACAGAATACAGACTTAATCACCACTTCCCACTGTTGGATCCCTGTAGATCTGATCCTTAAACTAACAAGAAAAATTTTCTTTCTATTTCTCCTAATTGACTCCAAAGGAAGGCTAGATGATTTGTTCAGCTGAAGTTCATGTTGTAGATGTATTAGTTGAGGTGAATCCTACTTTTGTGGTTTTAGGCAGAAGAGTAATAAAGTAAAAATAGGATCTTAATTCCAATATAGCCATGTACCCATCACCAGGACAACATCATTAAAGTAAGCAGATGTAATCAATCAAAGTGGTACAATTTCCACATGCAGAAGGTACAGCCCCAACTCCTTTTGTAATACAGGGATGAAAACTCCAGAGCTGGGAAGTCTGGTGAGAATTTGATGTTCTCCTCTGCAGCTAAAATGCTACTAAATCAGTTTGTCTCGGCAATTCTCAGCAAGCTTGCAGCAGTGCATGAGAGAAAGTGTGTCCCAGGTAGTTAAGTCTCAGATCATGTAGGGCCCTCAAAAGTGGAAAAAGCATGGTAATTTGCCCTCTGAAGGGAAGCAGTAACTAATGTACCGGTGCAGTGTGTTTCTTCTGACCAGTTTGACTAAAGAAGCGGGTCACTGCATCTGCACCAGCTGGAGCTTCTGAGTGACTTTCAGGAGGATAATATGTTTAGCAAGCAGCATGGTAATCTAATCAGTGAATGGAAAAGCATGACTGTAGGCAAAATGTGGCAGAATGGGAAGAACTTATAGCTCAAAAAGGGAAAAAAAGGTAAGCTTCCCCCAGCATTTCTGAACCTGCATTTTTTTTAATGTTTTCTGGAATTATAACCAATTTGGTTGCCATGTTATAAATCTCATTGCCAAACATCTTAGTATCATATCAACAGGAATCTTAAATACCATTGTTTCTTACCAGTTGTAAACTGCTGCATTGTAAATTGCTGCATCAATGTGAGTTGAAGGAATGTGCAAAAGCATCTGGCCCTGTTTGCAGATAACTCCAATCTGCAGGCTCCATGCTTTGGTAAGAGTCCTAAAAGCAGATCCTGCTGAAGTCATGCGCTGGGACTGAATTTTTTATATTTTCAAAGCCATAAAAAAGTTTCTGTTTAAGATGTCTAAAGGAGCAAGCTTCCCAAGGAAAAGACTGGTCTTTTATTCAGTGGAGAAACAACTAAATACTGTGGAGTATGTTGGTTTTCTTGAACAGAACTTTTAAATGGATTTGGCAAGAGAACTTTTGAACAGTTTAATGTAGAGCATGTCATTATAATATGGTATGAAATACAGTAGATGTAAAATTAATTCATTTAATAGTATTAATTAATACTTCTTCTCCTTTGGGAGTCATGAAATATTTTCTGTAAAGATGGTAGGCTTTGCCCTTAAAGGCTCTTATTTAGCTTTTATCTTATTAGGTCTAATAGGAATAACAACATTGACAAAAATGTCCTGCATTTCCCATACATGAAGTCCCATTATTCATCTGTGCTGCCATAGAATGAGAAAAGCACTTCTGCTGAGTTTTTGTACTTTAAAATTAATTCATTTTTATTTTGTAGTCATTTGTAGCAAATCAGAATGTCTTCTGAAAGTGTTGGACCAACCTCCTCACTTGATTACACTGTTGAAAATGTTGAATTACTGCCTTGAAATCAGATAATTTTCAATGAGCAGAATTTGACACATACAAAATGTATTTCAGCCCATTACATTTTTACAGTAAAAGGAAATTTCAAAGTTTCCCTGTAAGTTCCTAAATAATTCTATAGACAGCAAAGGAAGACAGCATTTGGCATATTGGATCAAACTGATGGTGTAGACTGCTTATGTCAAAGGCAACACTACCAGTTGCTTTAAAGAAAGGTAAAAGAAACTGCAAAGAAGAGGTATGGACTAACCTGCCACAAGGGCAGAAATATGGGGAAATGTATATATAAAATGAAAGGGAATAATATAGCAAATGCATGCAAGGAGATCAACTTGATTTTTTAAAGATATTTGACAATACATCTCTGCTATATAAAGTACCAAGACTTATCCTTTTTATTAAATAATTAGAGTAAATTCTCTATTTAAAAAATGCTGGGCACTTCTTTTGCATCCAATGAATATTCATTGGGAAGTTCATTGGTGGGTGCCTATTCAAAACTGAAAGATCAAAAGGGAACTGTGTCAATTTTGTCCTTTTCTGGGTTGACTGCTATTTTTTGATGTAATAAATTGCCAATTTTAGAAGGGCAAAGAACAGAAATGGAAACGAGTATGCCTTTCAGGAGACTTTTGACTGTGCCATTATGAATAGTCCCCAAACAAACAGCTTGTTGCAAGCCATTCACATAGTAGATAGACATCCAATTGTTAGCCATGCAAATAGCCATATCCAATGGTCAGACAGCTGTTAGCTGGCTCTTAGAATGATTGGTAACCAGACTGTTGTAGAACTTACTCCTGTCTACAGGCTGCTGGGTCTCATCTTTTTCTAAAATCTTATTAATAAATTGAACACGTTTTATGGGATCACTGATGTCTATTGCCTCCCTTCTCACTGTTTCAGTAATGTATAGAAGACAAAACCAAAAAAAGAACAAGTAGAAAAAACATGTTTATGGGTTATCGTTATAGATTAGGGTTTTATCCTCATAGGAGTGTTGTAGGTAAAATTAAAGCCTTTTTTGTGCAACTACTGCAGCACTTTTGCACTTCTAAGTGTAGGCATATTATGCAGGCACACACGTACACACAGAGACACTCTCACACATGCTGCTTTTATGTTTACGCACCTATTTCTTAGTCTCAAAGCCACATTCTGAAAACACATACACCAGGAGCAAATTGAAACTTTTAAATGTTACTGAAAACTGCCACTGATATATAGGAAAGTATTTTACAGGTGCTTTCCTAGAACAGGCAATTATGCACTCTTGATTTTGGACATTTTTTCATGTCTTGTTGAAGTTTTACATGTTGCAACAAAAACTTGTCTAATGTAGATTAACTAAAGTACTTCAGATTAATTGAAAAAATATAGAAGGTGAAAGTCCACTAGATAAAAGACTCCTGGTAGTGTCCAGAACTGCCCAACTGTGCTTGAATTGTTTAGCTGGACTGTCCACCTTGTTTGCAGGATTTGATTCATCAGGCAAATAGTAACTTGTAGCAGGAAGAGGGTTTCTGTCACTTTTATCTAACTCCACAGATCCTGACATTTTGGTAAAGGATACTCATTTAATAAAATTGGTGGTATCTGGGCTTAGAAAATTCTGTCCCTGGCTTCTTCCACCCATTCTCTTAGACTCTCATGACCTTATCTTCCTGTTCCCCATCTGAGGCCTCCATGTGCTGCCTCTTCACTCTTGTTTCCATTGCATCAGGCTGATGGTGTCTCTCGAGTCCTCACCAAGCCACATCCCCTTCCTGCTCTGCCAAAACCCAAGCATATCGGTTAACTCCACTAATTCTCAAAAGACATGTCTCTTGCTTCCTCAGACCTCTCACTTCTGGAAGAGCAATGCATATTTTCCTGAACAAGCTCTTCTGGAGCCAACACAGCTTCAGGAAAACATAGCTCCTTGATTCTGTACTGAATGTTGTAACGATGTCATTGCTGAAACCCACAGCTCTCAGCAGGACCCACAACTCAAAGGTTAGTGGTGACATGGGTTTGTTAAATTAAATTTCCCTTTTTTTTTAGGAAAGCCTTTGCTTTCTGCTACGTGAGTACTTGAAGTGCAAAGTTTTAGACTGAGATGGAGCCCTGCTGTACATCTTTTAAAATTGCTAAGTGATATGAATAATGGACAGCACAAAATCAGAATGTAATTAAATAACCTTCTGAGTTGGGGTGCTCAGTTGAGGAGTAAATAAAATTTTAAGTCTCCTGAAAATTTTACTGAAGATGTTTTTTGGATTCAGAATGAATTTTTGTGAATGCACAACTTCCCCATTACAGCATATTTCTTACCTAGAAGGTTATGTTGTCTTTTTATTTTCTCTGTTTCTTCCCAACTCTTACTGGCTCAATGGCATTTTAATTACGCCAAGCAATAGGAAACAGAAACAGACAAATAGAAGACATGCATATACAGCCATCTCATGCCCTTCTCAAGGCTTTGTGTAACTACCAAAGGAGATAATTCACTGGGAGAAGGGAGTTTCTTTCTAGAGACCAGGCAACACAGCACAGTTTTCCTGTCTCTGAATGAATATTCAAACCAGACCATATTCATGGTCTCTCAAATCTTTCAATGGAATGTAAACAGGATTGAAGTACTTATATCTTTGTGTTGCAGTAGGTAGCAAAGGTTAGTTACAACATCACATGGCATCATGACGCCTAAGTCCTCCTAGGGATGACTCTTTGGGTAGCTATTTACCATATGAAAATCTAGGACAACTACTTTGCTAGACCTCACAGAGAATCATAGAATCATAGAATCGATTGGATTAGAAAAAACCTCTGAGATCATCGAGTCCAACCCTTTGTCCAACTCAGTGCCACATCCAACCTCAGTTTAAAAACCTCCAGGGACAGTGAATCCACCAC